>JAODLD010000441.1:0-11066 GCA_026781065.1 Mormyrops boulengeri | reverse complement strand
TGGTGCCAACATGCACCATGACCACTGGATCCACCCCGGCTGGGGCCAAAAGCCTGTCCACACGATTTGGAAGGTCCTCTACCTGGGCACCAGGCAGGCAAGACACCGTACGGGACCCTCTATCACGGGTGCACACAAACTTAGTCAAATATAAAGTACAACTTAGTAGCATGAGTCAAACATGCCTGCTGATCTTTTCGACTAAATCTATTCAAATCTCCACTGACTTGCCTGGTGCATGAATCCCCCTCTAATCGCAGCTGTGTTCTGTGGGCTGGGTGTCCCTCACTCGTGTCAGTCTGTGGTGACTAGGGACACCAGTACAGGCAGACTGAGTGAAATGCAGGTAACCAATACCATTACATTTATATTGTATTTAGTAGATGCTTTTGTCCAAAATGACACGAGTGAGAATCGGACAGTAGGGTGAGCCAGTGTCCCTGGAACAACTGGGGTTAAAGGCCTTGCCTAAGGGCTCGATGGTGACATTACTCTGTCAGCAACGGGATTCAAGCCCACAAGCTACCCATCTCCCACAGAGCCACATGCCACTCCTTAACCCATCACATCTAAGGTGGTGCATTTGTGAGGCTTTGCTTCTTTGCACACCACGGATGTTATGCTTTGAGGGTGAGACATACGATCAGGTTAATTCCTCATGACACACTTGGTAACAATATGAGCACTGAATAAAAATGATGGCTTTACTTACAAAACAAGTCACTATGAAAACTTTATGTTCAGTTTATCTGATAGCTATATCAGCACAAGAAAATCTCTGTAAGAACCATTTGCGAGCACTGCTCTGCTCTATGGTGTTTGTCTTACTCAAAATGCAGCACAGTGGGAGCATCTTGTGGGAAGCAAACAAAACCAAAGACAGAAAAGGAATAAGAGATGAAAAAGACAGGTGCCCAACAAAAAGCAAAGTAACACAACTGCCTGCCTCCTGCTTTGAGTGTTACACATGGCATTACATATGTTCCATACATATGTAACTATGAGCTATGAAAAACACAGTATCCCAAAGCAGAAGTCAATAGTGATATTCCCTGACTTTCATTAACTAAAAAGCTGAATTTCCATGACCTATAATGACCTGAAACACAGGCCACCCTTTGTGCTCAACAGACAAAAACCAGCCATGGCATTTTAAACCCATCAATTACCGTTTACGTGGCTGCAAAGGGCTGCCTCACCCATATTTGATAGATCAATAGCAGTTTTACAATTTTCACAATGAGCTTTTCTGTTACCTACTCTTAACACCCAGTACTTGAAGTCATCATTTTGTAGCCAAAGCTCTTGAAATATACATGTTCTTGGCACGTTCGCCTTCGTTAGCAGGCACAGAACGCCACATCTCGACTTAAGTCACTGCCAGGTGTTGGGTACCGAAAAATTAAGT
This sequence comes from Mormyrops boulengeri, assembly GCA_026781065.1. Lineage (NCBI taxonomy): Eukaryota > Metazoa > Chordata > Actinopteri > Osteoglossiformes > Mormyridae > Mormyrops > Mormyrops boulengeri. The sequence continues at coordinate 9,658 of JAODLD010000441.1, read as the reverse complement.
AACCAATAACAACCGCTCATGCAAAATGGGAAATGTGTGAAATAACCTGATAAAGAATAATACTGCATGGAAACTATTATATTTTTGATAAATGGCGACTAAAACATCTAGAAACAAAATTCCCTGGTATTCTATGACTTGGCCCAAAAAAACAATGAAATCCCCTGACTTTCCATGTCTGCAATAGGTTTTTTACATTCCATTATATTCTTGAAATTGCATGACCTGTGGGAACCCTGCCAAAGTTCCCCAGTCCCATTCTTTAAAGACCATAGTGTGGATTGATTTCAAACAAGGCTATGAAGTATAAAACCACAAAAGTCATCCCAGGACAAGCACCAGACTCATTGACAGAAGAATCAGGACCAGCCAATCAAGCCTCAAAGAAAAAAAGGTGCCTTTATAAGTAGCATTCCTGCAATAACAATACACAAGTCTGCATTTGAACCACATATACTTCTGGATGGATTAGAACACAATTACCCAATCCAGGTGCCATCTCCAGTGTTGGTGTATACACAGAGAATTTTCATGAAGTATTTATGCAGACACACTGGCGGAAATTAAAAGTTACAAGTGTGTGCTTAAAGCCTGCGCTCTTTGCATGAGGTCATAAGGTTAACAATGTTAGTTACTGAATGTTGACTTTCTGCAGGGATCTTAAGGCACTAACGGCCCATGCGACACATTGCTTTCAATCTGACAGACCCCTGCCTTCTGGTAAATGATGCCTCCCATTGTAACAGAGCAGCTTAAAGGTGCTGCTATGAGGGGTGGGAGTGCCCCAGTATTAACAAAGAATCCCTGTAAGAGTGGAAACAGGAAAAAAAAAATGCCAGTTGCATTTTAGCTAATAAAATGCAGCAATAACCCTACATAAAATATATATTTTCAGAGGAGTTAACTGTGTCCGAGGTGAATATGATTCATTATTCAATCATTTTTTCTTAAAATAAGAACATTTTTATTATTGAAAAAAATAAGACCTACATATATATACATTTTTATTAATCTTCATACCATTATATGATATATTCAACCATAAATCTTAACATGAACAAAAATAATTTTAATTAGCGCCTTCACTATTACTGGATTTAAATGTTACGATTAATTTGGCTAGCAGCCCCATCAAGGCCGATTAAACCAGCGTACCATGCTGCCCGCGGAGCTGCCACTGTTGTTATGGGAGAGCAGGAGACCGTGCCGCTTCTGACCTTCTCCTCCCACCAGGCTGATCTCGTAGACACCAAAACCTGCTGGTTTTAAGGAGTTCCTGCAACAGGACTCACCCTTCTCTGGTGACAGGTTACATTTATTCTGGAGCTCTTATAAAAGGAGAGAGAAAATAACAACAGCAGCCATGGCAGAGGGCAGAAACATTATTTACAGTGGAAATGACGCTGGTAGCTTTTGGGGAGGCCTGAGAGGGGCACATACAAACACAGTGTTACGCAGGAGGGCAGAGTTGTGCCTGGTTCAGCCCGAGCATCCCGGTAGGCCTAGTACGGTGCAGTGGTGTTACCATTATTTTACTGAGAGGGTCCCAAAAATAAACAAAAAAACCCCACCAGTGATACTCATAATACTCATATCAACCAAGACACTAAATCCCACTGACCTCCAGAGGACGAGGCCACACAGCTGAGGCCTATGGTGCCCCAGCTGTGAGTACGACAGTGCAGCCTCAAAGTTATTGGTAATCCACATTCTATAATACGGGAGGGGGACACAAATCCCTGTCCAATGATGTATGAAATAATTTTAATTATGTGCAGCATCTGCCTGCTCCTCCCTGCATCCAGTAATGTCCTGGAGGTCTTTCCTCACAGGTTAGGCTGATTGGTCATGCTTTGCCTCCATGACCCCATTTAACATCACCTGACTGGCTTCTTTCAGCCTTCCCTGCACCGCCACAGCACACCAGGATGGAGGCGAGCCCCTGAGGCGATGGCTATCTCTCACAATAGTGCACTTACAAACAGCGGCTCATTTCTTCACACTTTATCTTACTCAGCAGTTCAACAACTCAAAGGCGACAACCACAATCATAATAACCACAATAGCAATAGTAATAATACCATTTTGACGTTGAAAGAAATTATTGCCTAACACATTATTGTATACAATATTTTCAATACATAATTTGTGAATGTCCTGGAGAAAACTGCTACTTGGAGGATGTACAGCTAAATTTTTTCCATAATTATTTGTCTCTTTTTGTTTCATTTTCATAGTTTTAATTCATTGGCAATTTTGGAAGCGATGTTCTTGAAAGCGATGGAGGTCCCCGATATCCGCTTGAAGCGCACACCGTTTAGCGAGAGGCGGGGCAGTTTGCACACCTCCATCTCCCATTGGACCAGAGTGTCGACGTGGGCGTGGCCATCGCCATGGACGCAGAGCAGCAGGAATTGCTCGCGCTGCTCGTAATCGCAGTTGTTGGCGTCCAGCACCTTGCGGATCTCACGCATGATGTCGCCGGGCTCCATGGCACTGGTGGTCTTCATACTCCAGGTGAATCGCAAGGAGCGAGGCTTGCTGTCTTTGTTTTCGTCTTTTTGATCCCCAGATACATTGCGACTGAAATGGATTGGGAAGAACCAGAGAAAATCTGAGAAAAAAAAAGGTGTGCGTGTCTGTATGTATGTAGCTACAAGTACACATTCATACTGTGTGCGATTAACTAGGCAATGCGTTAGGATCAAAAACATGAAATGCACTGTAATTTTACCATATGGTTGCATGAAACCATGAAAAATCTGGGCCTCATTCATTCATGTCGCAACTTGGAAAAGGGACAGTGATTCAGAAATCCATGCTGAAACTAGTTATTTCACTGCGTGTTGTGACCAAAGCATGCATCTCATTCTTTGCAGACATGTAGTAGACAGGCAACGAACACAAATCACAGGTAACTCGTACAGTCAGACCCAACCCCAAAGGAGAGGGGAGACTGGAGTCACACACCCAGAGCTGGCAGGATAAGGCTACAGGGAACTGATCCATGTGTAGAATAAGGCTAAAGGCAGGACAGTGGCCCCTTCTCTTGAAACAGAGCTGGCAGAAGCTGAATTTGTTACCAATTAAATTTTATTAACTGTGTTTACCACTAGGGGTCAGTAAAATACAGATATCAACCGAGTCTTATCATAGTCGCTGCTTTAGAATGCTGCCCCCAGTGGCGAAACCGTAAATACAATACTCAGTGATACAGAAAAGGTGCCATTAGTGGAGCAGCACTGCTAGCTAAGCTTTAAAAAAAAAAAACAAAAAGAAAAAACAAAAGAGCCCACAAATGCAACTGGCTGCACTAAAACACACAGATACGCACAGTTTCAATATTCATATTTTGTACTTAGTGCAGCAGACAGAAATATGGTTTCGTGACAACCTTGCAGCTTAATGGTCTAAAATGGGGTTTCATTGTTACCACAGAAAGTTCCACATTACCTCAAAGACACACAGCTGCATTTAGATACAGATTGAGAAACTGATTAGCTATGAGACTGACCACATCTATTAAGCAACCAGTACATAATATACAGGTACCACAGCTGCAAGCCTTACTTTTTAATATTTCCTGGTGTTTTTTAAATCTGTCTGTTCATAGAAAATGTTTTTATAGAAGAATCAAACAATGTTAAACGGCAATAGCTAGACCAGCTCTGAGCCAGACCACAGTGTACAGAGAGTACATGGGGAGGGCTTCCGGAGAGGCCTGAACCCCCCAGAAGAGCCCTGACATATCTGATCCTGGAGCAGAGGATGATGGGACAGGAAGGTTGTGCAGGGTGCAGAAACCTAGGATTTAAGCACCCCTCCTCACCTTGAGCCCTCAAATCTGCTGTTTCTCTCAAACTCGGTTGGGACTCTTCATTGAGAGAAGGTGAAAGCACGCAGGGGGCAGGCACAGGGAAGGGGGATGACAGAGCCCAGGAGAAGAAGAGAAAGAGAGAGAAAGAGAGAGAGAGAACACAAAAGCTTAAATTACAGTAAAGGCAGAAGACATTTCAACAGTAGAGAGAGGAAGCAGACAGGCAGTTTACAGTTAGAAAACCAAGAAAGCTACCAGCCAGCCTGTCCCCCAAGGCTGCTCATGTCCACATCATGGGGAACTAAATTTGGACAAGTGCCTCAAATAATGTAAGAAGTAACAGGTTTCTGAGTGATGGGGAATAAGGCCCCTCCCTCATGTGACTTGTAATGCCTCCAAATGGCATTCTCTGGCACATGGCAGATTCAGAAAGGCTGTACTGAGCACCATGATCGCGCTGGTCAGCATAGCTGGCCACGACTCTTTCTTGCTTCTTTAACTGAAGAGAAACAGCACAGGAACAATGTGTGTACAGAAAACAGGGGGCACTCTCACCACAGCTACACAAAAACAGGTCGGTGTGATGCAACGCTGGTGCACACGTCACATACAGCCATCTCACCAGCACACAAATATATACATACAGATGATATATGTAAATGAACACATTTGCACACACGGAAAGAGAAATACGTACACAAACTCACTCACATCACACATGTAAAATAACTTGATTTTCATGCAAAACCTTCAGTAGCGACTCTGTGTGCATCTCATGCAATCTGTGGGGGTCGGCGTGGAGACAAGTCCACATTAAAGCTATGGCTGAGGCACCAGTAAGGAAGAGTCTGACCATGTTTGGGAGAAAGTGGACACAAGAAGTGGTGAGAACCAAAACTATATTATAGACATGCATTGACTACATTTCCCAGAAGGCTTTGCGATGCATGCCATGTGCCAGGAAGGGATCTGGGTTTGCAGCTTGGCCACATTAACCCAAGTCACAAACCATGTTCTCCACTGGCTCCGTATGAGTGAGAGGGGTCTCTAGCACCATCAGCAGGGCCACCTGCCCAGAGCGTGAGCAGTCATGCCAGGGAAACCGAAGGGATTTAGTGGAGAGACTCAAAGCAGCACCTCCATGGCACAATAACCCCGGAAGATGAATCCATCCCTTAGCGGATCAGGTGACCATTGTGACCATAAAAGTACCCGGCGGAGCACACAGCCAGCCACAGAGGGCAAAGAAGTTGACGTGTTGACTTGAGACACGTCGTCTGCATGGAGGAGGCATGCAGAAAAAAAAAAAAAAACGGGCCTCTTCATGGACAACAAATCCCAACATCATCCTTAGCCATCCCACCTAAAAATTATCGGATGTGCGACTTCCGTTCAGCCACTTGGCGGAGTCTGCCAGGCACGGGGGGAGGGGGGCCCATTCGGTTATAGTGCACTGCACTGTGTTTAACAGAACTAGACTTCAGATCCACTAACAAGGCCATGTGACTGAGAGGTGCCAGGGCTCTGACAGTGGGCCTTGGTCTGTGACGGTAGGGGTTCATGCAGCTGTCACAGAGGCCATAGATGTGTGCCTGCCATCTATCTGGGGGGGCTGGGAACACAACCTCAAATTCAACGGATGTTGTCGGTGCTGGTGCAAGAATGGGTTCCCTTACTCTAGTTTTCCATCTCCGATTTTCTACAACTTTCTATATCTTCTGCTCGTGAATCTGCAAGAGATGAATTCTGAAAGAAGTGACGAGTTTATTGGTATGACCAAAAGAAAGAAGAAAAAATAACAACAGAAAGTAAATCTCGATGCAAGACATGAGGACAAAAAACCAATGTTAAAAATGGAGGGACAGGTGGGTGGAGTGGACTTACTAAGGGTCTTGGTTCCCGGGCCGGGGGGGCAGGTAGGCCCTGATTTGTTGGAGGTCTGCCGTTTGGATGGGTCAATAGTGACCCTGGGGAGAGGAAGAGCGGAGAGTTAAAGTGAACAGGTGAGACACAGCGAGCAGAGGGGGAGGTCCAGAACACACGAGTCCACAAACTGGCGTCAGCCAAGGCCAAGATCAGGGGAAGTTCCACGATGACCGTCACAACCAGGCAGGACACCACGCACTATGAACAAGGTGTCTGGGACCGTGTTTCAGGAAGAAGAAGAATGTGTTCCACTGCTGGGGGTGGAGAGAATCCTCAGACATTAGAAGGTCTAAGCAAGAACGAGAACTACAAAGGAAGTGACGGCGGCATGAACCCAGTTGTGCGGGTGTGGAGATAAAGGCTGTTGGGGGCTGACCAGAAATGCACGTGGCCCCGTGTGGAAGGCGCTCAGACGGCCACTGCAACCGTGGAACCCTGGTCCGGAGAATCACAGCTAGAATATAGACATGATCTTTTTGGATGTGACGGTGGGGGCGTATCAGATCCCTAAAGAAACGCAGCTCCCAGCTAACACTGTGATTTAAGTTTAATAATAGCTAGTCACTCCTCTGTTCAAAGAAGAAATCAGCTGACATCCAATGACAGCACAGTTGCAAATGCACCGGGAAACACATGGATGGTGACAGTGAGGGACAGACAAAGTGCAGGAAGTGAGATCGCCTAAATGCTTGCAGAGGGTACTGCTGTTTTAAAGCAGAGCTGTTCCTTGGGCTCCACCGGGATCACAAGACGGCACATATAACAAGAGGGAGTCTAGCAGAAGGAAAATAGGGTTGGCAAAATTTGGGTTCATGGATTGCAACGAGGAGGAGAGGGCAAGTGGTCTAGGGTGCTGGGGAGACCTGAGCGTGGTCCTATAACGAACCAACAGTCTGTTACATCATGGCCCGAGCAGGCAGAGATTTCCTTCACAGACAGACACACACACACACTTTTCAGCTAAGAAGAAGTAGAGGCTGAGGACAACAGGGCAGTCTGGGTACGCCCATCATTCCTGCTGTAGAACATCCACTGACTGCTGACCAGCCATTATGTTTGGGGCTACAGGAAACTGCTAGAGCAGCCTTTTTCTCAAGGAAGGCAAGGGCAGTTAAAATGTGACCTTCTACTACATTGTAGAGGTGGTCAAACCCAGGGCCAAGCAGACTGTGTGAACAGCTGTGCCAGCAGCTGGCACCCCTTTCACAATGTCAAACGGCTGCAAACAGACGTGGTCACACTACCGTCTGGAAGCAGCAGAGCCACGCCGTGAGAATCAGTCACACATGACTCACCGGGTGACTGCACTCTCCACAAATTTTACAACCTGTGGGTCAGTACATACATCGGGCCGATAAAGAGGCATAAAGAGTATACTAGAACTAAAACTAGAGGTTTGTCCACACCAGAAAAAAAAAATAACACAACACTTACTGGAAATTACCCGGTCAGAACTTTCTACAGAAAATCAAACAGTAAGTGACAGTGCTCAGACCAAGCTCTGTGGAAAGGCATGCGTGGGTGATTAGTATGGCGGCTGTTTACTGGCTGTTCACCTGTCAGCTGACAGGAAGTAGCCACAGTAGGCACTCTCATTCACAGTCCGCAGGCATTTCTAGTTGCACTTCACTGTAACCTGAGACTACATGTGAAAAACATAGGCCAGTTCCTGTTACACTGGTTAAACTACCACTCTCTTTAATGATGTCATTTAAAGGAAGCTTACAGAATCATGTTACTATAGCTTTGAGAATCCAACCCAGGATCCTACCTTTTGGTAAACCCGAATGTCATGTTTCTACAAAAAGAAAAAAAGAAAAAAGAAAATGTGAAAATGTATGAAAAGAATGAATGCAGTCAGATTTAGGTGCTGAAAGAGCGGATGGAAACACGCAGCATCAAAAATGACAGATGGATGGAGACCGAAACAGTTTAAAAAAGATGAGTGAGTTCATACCAGAAGCCTTCCTGAGATGAAGGCCTACAATCACAGTCAGGGGGTCCAGGGGAGACCATGTGCCATGGTGTGCCATGGTGTGCCATGGTGTGGGAAACCCAGCTGTTTCACCCAACAGGAAAAAGTCTGACTCTTAGGCCAAACAGTGTGTGATGAGATGGGTATGAGACAAAACAGCCTGGACTGGAAAAGTTAGAAATACTCTAATAATTATAAAAAAATAATAGACAGATAGAAAGACAGACAGACATATAGGCAGAAAGATACAGATATACAGACCGATTGATCGAATGTCACCTATAACCCAAATGAAAACCAAACAAATCTGTTGGGGGGAAAATATTAAAAAATAATGCACAATAAACTGGTTGCATAAGTGTTCACACCCATAAGCTAATAAGTTGTTGAAGCACCTTTTCATTTTATTACAGAATACAGTCTTTTTGGGTACACACCTGCCATCAATTAAAGTGACTCTGATTAACCCCAATCCTAATCAGTAACATCAAGGTTTACATCCACTCCACTATCGCAAGGCTTCAAACTCAACACCCAGAGGCATTTATAGCAATTTCTGGGGACTTCAAGTATGTCACATTTGACTCAACTCTGTCTGCTTTTTATCTGTTTGTGGACTGTCCCACAAGAAAAAACAGGGCAATAGACATCCTACTACAGACATACTAATGTTATGGATGTATACAAGGCCACCCCCCTGCCCCCTCTGGGGAAATCAGATCAGAATCTAGTCCTTCTACAGCCCCAGTACAAGCCACGTGTACAGACACAACCCACTACCACACGCTCCTTCAGGAAATGGTCTCATGAGGCAGAGGATGCTCTGAAGGACTGCTTTGAGTCGACTGACTGGAGTGTACTGCTCGATCCACATGGTGAGCACATTGAGGGGGTCACACACTGTATCACTGACTACCTTAACTTCTGCATGGACACTGTTATTCCCACAAAAACTGTACGATGCTTCCCTGATAACAAGCCCTGGATTACCAGCGACGTGAGAGACCTCTTTAATAGAAAAAGGAAGGCGTTCATGGAGAGAGACTGAGCAGAGCTGAAGTGCATCCAGGGTGAACTCAGGGACTGGCTGATGAAGGCAAAGGAGTCATACAGAAGGAAGATGAAGCAGAACATGAGGACATAAGAAATTTACAAATGACAGGAGGCCATTAGGCCCATCAAGCTCGTTTGGGGAGAACTTAACTAATAGCTCAGAGTTGTTAAAATCTTATCTAGCTCAGATTTAAAGGAACCCATTGTTTTAGCTTGTACTACACTAACAGGAAGACTATTCCATACTGTACACGCTGTGTAAAGAAGTGCTTTCTCAAATTAATTTTAAAATGTTCTGCTAATTTCCACCCATGGCCACGAGTTCTAGTATTTAAACTAATATTGAAGTAGCCATTTGGCTGAACAGCATCCAGACCTCTTAGAATCTTCGATACCTGGACAATGTCCCCCCTTAGCCTCCGTTGCTCGAGGTATAGCAGATTCAGCTCAGCTAACCTCTCCTCATAAGACCAAGAACCAGAATCATTCTTGTAGCCCTACGTTGCACCCTTTCCAAGGCAGCAATGTCCGTTTTAAGGTATGGTGGCCAAACCTGAACACAATATTCTAGGTGGGGTCGTACAAAGGAATTGTATAATTGTAGAATCACCTCCCTTGACTTAAACTCCACGCACCTAGAGATGTAACCCAACATCCTATTGGCCTTTTTATCGTTTCCCCACACTGGTGAGAGTGGGACATGGAAGCATTAACATACACACCAAGGTCTTTCTCATAATCAGCTACCTTTATTTCAGTGCAACCCATAAAATATCTGTACTTTAAATTTCTGCTCCCTGCATGGATAATCTTACATTTATCTACGTTAAATTTCATCTGCCAGGTATCAGCCCAGTCGCTAATTAAATCAAGATCCCGTTGTAGCC
>JAODLD010000440.1:0-11068 GCA_026781065.1 Mormyrops boulengeri | reverse complement strand
TATCGCGAGACTCTCTCTCCACGGCCGTGAGGGGAGCTTCGCTGCCAGTCGTTTACATTACCTGGTGATGCAGCTCGGCGGACGAGCCTTCTAACTCAGGTTATTAAGCGATACTGGTAATTAATGAATCCCAGTTAAGTCTCACATTAACAGACTCACAGGGATTCCGCAATTGAGTTTGGAGGAACCAACCATTTGGCATAACAATTAGCGAATAATCATCATTAAATAATAATTAATTAAAATCTAATTAATTTCAAACAAATTGCTGGAGATATTAAAATTTACCTGAGCTAAATATTCCTAGACATCTTTGTTTCAACTCACTGTGTCTTGTGTCATGCCCTGCATCCCTTCCCCCTGTGACAGAATGACTGGACTCAAGAAACACAATCCTGGCTGCTCCCCAGCCCTCCAGATGGTGGATGCCCCTGCCTTCTTTCCTCGTCTGATCCCGGAAAACTTCATGTTGTGTGATCCCCGTCTGTACTGGGGAGATGCCTGCCAATGACCGGGGCTCGAGGACTATGGCTGGCCCCAGACTGTTGCTTCTCCTGTTTTGTCTGGTCTTGTGCCCTGTTTGGTCTTCCCGTGTCAATCTGGCCCTGTTTCAGTGGTTCCTCCCTAGCTCAGTTCTATCTGTGTCTGTGGGGGGTGTCTTTATATGGTCTGTTTCGAGTTCCCCAATGACATCCTATTGTTGGTCCTGTGTTCATCCCCGTTTAATGTCTTGCCCTGTCCAGTCCTGTTCTGTAGGCGTCTGGTTTATCCATAATATTACCTCCTGTCTTTTCTGTCCCCTGGTCTTTGCTGTTTGGTTTTTGTTTCTGGTCCCAGTTGTGTCCATTTTCTTGATTCTGGAGTTGTCTTGTTTGGTTACATGTCTTGGTATGTTGGTCCATGGTCCCTACCCCTGTCCCGTGTGTCGTTTACCCCAGTGTTAGGTCCCTTCTGGCCCTTGCCTTGCTCGGTCTCTAATTCAGTTTCAGATGCTTTGTTTCCACAGCAATAACAAAATTGAAGTGCCCCCTCTCCACTGTCACAACATCAAAACTATAGACAAATTAGTAACAATGAAACAAAATAAATCTAATAAATAAAGAGATGAGCACAATGAAGCAGCTGTACCCCATAGTTTCAATATATTGCACATTTCACCTATTGCACTTGTAAATAGCAGCATTAAAGTTAAGCAATGATCCAACTGAGTAAACATGACAGTGCACTTGCTCAAATTGTCAACTTAGCAACATTCAGTATGGTGATGGTGGAAGGACAGAAACAGTTTTTTATTCTGTCAGTTTTAGTCTTTATGTATCTGAAACATCTGCCTGAAGGCAGGCATTCAAACAATACATGTCCAGGGTGTGATGGGTCCTGAAGAATTTTCTTGATGTTCCTGACACAACAGGAACTGCAGTTCTTCAAGTGAGGGGAGAGGACAGCCAACTATCCACTGGGTGACCTATATGACCCTGTGGAGCTCTTATCGCTGTGCTACTGTGCAGCTGGAGAACGATGCATAGAGGATGTTCTCTACTGTGCAGTGGTAGAAGGACACCAGCAGTTTCTCAGGGATGTTGTTCGTCCTGGGAACTCTCAGGAAGTAGAGTCTCTTTTGGGCCTCCTTCACTAGCTCAGCAGTGTGTGTTCCCTAGGTCAGGTCCTTCCTGATGGTGACTCCCAAGAAGCGGAAATCTGAGACCTTCTCCACACAGTCCCCGTTGATGATGAGTGGCTGGATGTTGTCTGCCTTCTTCCAAAAGTTCACAATCAACTTCTTGGTCTTGGTTGTGTTGAGGAGCAAGTTGTTGTTGTTCCAACATCATGCTGTCATCCCCCCCAGAGATGAGCCCTACTGCCATGGTGTCATCAGCGAACTTAACAATGGTGTTACTGTGGTGGGCAGGAATGCAGTACAGGGTATAGAGCAGGGGGCTCAGCACATACTGTAGCCCTGTGGGGAGCCAGTGCTGATGCTGAGGGTGTGGAGAAGTGGGGGCCCACTCTAACCCTATGTGTGTGGTCACTCAGGAAGTCCTTGATCCAAAGGCAGGTTGAGTGTGGAAGTCCTATGTCCAACAGTTTGATCACCAATCTGTGAGGGAGGATGGTATTAAAAGTGGAGCTGAAGTCTATGAAGAGCAGCCGTGTGTAGCCCCCCTGCTGCTCCAGGCAGAACAGAACAACATGGGGAGCAGTGGCCACAGTGTCTTCCGTAGACCTATTTGCTCTGTAGGCAAACTAGTAACTAACTAAGCTTAACTTAGCTTAACAGCTTAACTAACTTAACCTACTAAGGTGGGATCGACTACCCAGTCCTTAAGCTGAGCAAAGGGATAATTCTGCCCTTGTTGTCACTCAGAAAGCCTAAAAGTATCTATTACCAAGTAACAAAATTTCTCAGGTACCCTGACGGTTTTCTCTCTCTGGCTGGGTATCTTCTTGGTTCAGGTTTGTTGGTTAACACTGAAGTCGGTTCTGCCGGATCATCGATTACCATGGGTGGTTCTGTTGCAGTTGAGTCGGGTGGAGTGTCAGGTGAATATTCAGGAATCTCGGGCCCCACAGGCGTCGATTCCGACACATCACTCCTCTAGAAGTTTCAATCAGGTAAGAGCTTGGTGTATTAGCTGATGTCAGCATGGTACCTCTTTCTTTCATGTCTGATACCCAGACATGGTCGTCTGTATGAAGGCAAGGCAGATGGCATGTCTTGTGTCATCTGTTGAAATTAAGTCGTTGCTTCCTTTTGCTCTCATTCTCCTCCCTTCTCAGTTGTCTCAGGTCAGTCCAGCTCGGCTGAAGAGAAGAAGGAAGAACTGAAATCGTTGTTCTAAGGCGTCTGCCCATAAGCAGTTCGGCCGGACTGTGACCGTTGGAAAGAAGTGTTGCTCTATAGGACATAAGTGCTAAATATGGATCAGACTCTTTTTGTAACAGGTTTTTGGCCGTTTTGACTGCTCTTTCAGCCTCTCCATTATTCTGAGGATATCTTGGGCTTGATGCCCATGTCCTTGCAAACTGGCTAAAAAGGTCTGAAGAAAACTGGGGTCCATTGTCACTTCGCACTATCGAAGGAATCCCATGTCGAACAAAAATTGATTTAAGGTGGTCTATAACTGCTGCTGATGTTGTTCCTGATAATTTCGCTATATCAAAAAAACAGGAGAAATAATCAGTCACTAAAAGATACTGATGGTCGTTCCACTCAAACAAATCTGTGCCTACAACCTCCCAAGGCCGCTCCGGAAATTCAGGGGATATCAATGGCTCTTTGTGGTTGACACTTTCTCTAGCACAGATGTTGCATGCTTCAACTTGGGATTTTAGTTGAGTACTTAGTCCTGGCCACCAAACTGATTGTTTGGCTCTCTCATGGCATTTAACAATACCAAGGTGACCTAGATGCAGTTTCTATAGTATGTCTGGTTGTAGCATTTTAGGTATGACCAGTCTTTTGTTTGAGTAGTAGGCCCTCCACAGTCAGCTTTCCAGCAAAGGGCGTATATCGTTGGTACCTACCACCTCTCAAAATTCTGTCTGGCCAGCCCTCACGACACCATCTCTTGACTTCTCTTAGTGTTTCATCTCTGTCTTGATGTTCTACAGTAGTATTTCCTGCAGTCTCATTTCTGAGGCAGGTAAGCTGTTCATGACCATATTCACGTACAGATTGAGATCTGTTTCTAGACAAGTGTCTAGCTCTCCCATTTGAAGTGCCCTCGACGGCACATCTGCGGTGGCCATGTTTTTCCCCGGTACATGAGAGATTGTATATCTGTATCGCATTAACCTCATTCGCAGCCTTTGGATTCTTGGGAATAGCTTGTCCAAGTCTTTTGAACCTGACAGGGGTATAGGGGGTTTGTGGTCAGTTGCTATGTGAAAGTCTATACCTACCACAAAGTTCGAGAAGCGTTCACATGCCCATGCGATGGCTAGGGCCTCCTTCTCGATTTGGGGATATCTTCTTTTTGTGTCACTAAGAGCCTGTGAAGCAGATGCTACGGGCTTCAGTGTACGGTCCTCTTGCCCCTGCAGTAAGACAGCTCCCAGTGTGTATGAGGATGAGTCAGCAGACACGACTGTGTATGCTTCTGTATTGTACAGTGCCATGACAGGTGTGGTGCTAAGCTCACACTTGATGTTGTCAAATGCCTGCTGCTGGGCATGTCCCAATGTCCACTCGTTTCTTGCCCGCAAAAGTTCTCATAACAGCTGTGTTTTCTCTGCTAGTTGAGGTATGTATTTCCTGAGGTGATTCACTGTCCCTAGGAACCGTTGCACACCGCTGATATCTCTTGGCTCTTCCATAGAGGTCACTGCTTTCAATTTATTTGGGTTGGCTCTGACTCCCTGGGCATCAATAACTTGACGTAGGGATTTTACCGAATCTTTGAAGAATTCACATTTTCCAGGTTTCAGTGTGACTCCATTTTCCTCTAGTCTTTTCAATACATTCCAAAGACGAGTCTTGTGAGCCTTCAGTGTCTCTGTGTACACCAGCACGTCATCCATCTGGCATACAACTCCTTCTAAGCCCTACAAGATATGGGACATCCGTTGTTGGAAGTGCTCTGGTGCTGATGAAATGCGGAAACATAAACGGTTAAAGCAGTACCTCCCAAATGGAGTAATGAAAGTTGTCAGCAGTGTGGAATCTTCAGAGAGGGGGATTTGCCAGAATCCTGAATTAGCGTCTAGTTTTGAGAAGATTTTGCTCCTTCTAGCTGACCGAGAGTATGTTCTACTGAGGGCAGCATGTGTTTTTCTCTCTGCACTGACCGATTCAGCTTTGTCAAGTCCACACATATATGAACCTCATTATTTGGTTTCGGAACTGGCACCATGCCAGCACACCAGTCTGTGGGCTGTTTGACTTTTGAAATGATGCCCAGATCTCCATGCGCCTCAGTTCCTGCTTGATTTTAGACGTGAGTAGCAGTGGTATGCGTCTTGGAGTTGATAGAGAGTATGGTTTTGCATCTGGTTCGAGCTTTATCTTGTACTCCTCCTGCAATTTTTCCAACCCACTAAATAACTTTGGGAACTGCTCAATCACAGTCTCTGGACAAAATGTGGCATCAACCCTAGCGATAAGACCTAGTGCTACACTTGCAGTGAAACCTAGTAGTCTTGACTGCAGTCCTGATACCACGTACACATCCTCCACACTGATGTTATTTCGGCAATTGCCTCTCAGTGTGGCAGTGAACTTCCCTTTCACTGTGAGACGGTTCATACCTGCTGCATATAAGGCTTTATCAGTCCTCTAGTGTTTTTGCGTATGCCTTCTGGTGGAGCTGGACACGATCTACGTTTCCCCCCGCATCTCATTTAAAGTTAGTTTTTATAAGTCCTGCTACTTCTTCACTTGTTCACTTTGTCGAGCGTGTGTGACCAACCACTCTGTCTAGTGTTAATTCAGCATCCATCTAAAGTTGCTCTGATAGCTTTTTGTCTCGTAAGCCCACCACAAGTCTGTTGCATATCATCTCATTGTGTAAAGTTCCGTAGCCGCAGTATTCCGCTAAACAGTACAGTGCAGTGATAAAATTATCTACTGTCTCTCCGCTTTCTTGATACCTTTGGTTGAACTTTGCACGTTTGAAAATCACATTTCTTCAAACCACAAAGTAGTTTTCAAGCCAGTTCATCACAACCGCATAATCGGCCTGCTGCGCTTTCGTTAATGCAAGCGATGTTATAACGTCTTCGGCGTCCTCTCCCATAGTGTATATTAAGGTATTTACCTGGTTTTCATCTGGTTTACATCTTCCAGCCCTGATGCTATCCGGTATCTTTCTAACCTTCTTCTCCACTTGGGCCATTCCTCCGGCTTGGAGATGTCAAACTTTGGTGGTGGAGGGATCTGAAGCTGCTCCATTTTTCTGACAGACTTGCTCTCAGTTTTCCAGATTAGCTCAGGAGTGCCGCGTGTCAATCCGTTTCAAGTTTTTACAAACTTTCTCTAATAGTCTCTATCTGTTTCTATCCCACTTCTGACACCATGTTATGTTGCATGGGGCGGATCAAATAAAGGACTCAGATGAGCCGGCTAAGCTGGAACTGGAGCTTTACTGCACCGTGCTTCATGTTAGCAGTACACGTAAGCAACATACAACTTCCGATCCAGTATGGGCGATATTCCCTCAATCGACACCAATTACTCAATAACACAACACACACATCCCCCCTCCTCTGCTCTTACCGGAGTCACAGGTCCTCTCATGGCACTGTACCGTGTAGCCTGTTAGCTGCATAGCAGAGCTTGTGATCAACAGAATGCAACTGTACTAGATGATGTTATTTGTTGCCACCTATTGCATGAGCTCCTCAATTTTGTTGATGTGGGATCTGGCATTGGTGAGGAAAACACTGGGAAGCGGTGGTTTAACAGGCTGCCTCCATAGCCTCACCAGCACACCAGCCCTGCAGCCTCGCTTTTCCTTCCTCTCCCTGTGCCTCCTCCGTCAAAGAGCTGGGACTCCTCACTATGTATGCTGGAATTTCCCCTCGCTGCAAACTCCGATCTTGATAAGGTCGTGCCGGCTGTAGATGTTGTCGGCTCGGCAAAATGTAGGTACAGTAGGGCAAGTAGCAATACTATCACACTAGTATTAAACACTGGAATGAGTTGCACCAAGCCGCTGCGCCCGTGCGTGCCGCCATCCTATTCCTTAATCTGTAGGTCCTCTGTAGGTCTTGCATTCCTGAAGCGTATGCGTTGGCGGTGGGGGTACTGTCACGCCCTGCATCCCTTCCCCCTCGCTCGCTCCGGTGTGTGGATCTAATGAGCCACGCCTGTTACTTGTTTAATCTTACCTCTCCTTACAGCCCTTTGGCTGCAGCATTCTGAAGTTGTTGGTGAGTGCTGTCTCTGATGATTCCCTTAGTTCTGTTGAGGCAGCGGGATGTGTAAATGTCCGTTAGTGAGGGGAGGGGGCAGCCGATGATTT
This sequence comes from Mormyrops boulengeri, assembly GCA_026781065.1. Lineage (NCBI taxonomy): Eukaryota > Metazoa > Chordata > Actinopteri > Osteoglossiformes > Mormyridae > Mormyrops > Mormyrops boulengeri. Next base: position 4,106 of record JAODLD010000440.1, on the reverse strand, counting down.
CCTGCGCCGTCTTGACCACTCTCTGCAGTCTCTTCCGGTCTGCCTTAGTGCAGTGGGAAAACCATACTGTGATACAGTATGTTAGTATGCTCTCAATGGTGGAGCGGTAGAAGATCACCAGCAGCTTCTCACTGATGTTGTTCTTCCTGAGCACTCTCAGGAAATGTAGACACTGCTGTGCTTTCTTGATGGCAGTTGTGGTGTTTGCAGTACAGGAGAAATCAGAAGAGATTATGGTGCCCAGGAAGGTAAAGGTGTGGACCCTCTCCACGCAGTCACCCTTGATGTAGAGGGGAAGTAGATCTGCCCTGTTTTTCCAGGATGATCTCCTTTGTCTTGGTGGTGTTCAGAGCTAGGTTGTTTGCTGAGCACCACTCAGACAGTTCCTGGACCTGTAGGCAGACTCATCTCCACCTGAGATCAGCCCCACCAGGATGCTATCTTCCATGTCCTGCACACCACTCTCAGCCACGTGGATAAGAAGCAGGGTAACTATGTGAGATTGCTGTTCATTGACTACAGCTCAGCATTCAACACAATAGTGCCCCATAGACCGTTCACAAAGCTGAGGGATCTAGGAATCAACAAACGCTTGTGTGCCTAGGTGTTGGACTTCCTCACGGACAGATCTCAGACAGTGAGGGTGGGCAGGTGCATCTCCAGCTGCATCACAATCAACACAGGTACTCCACAGGGGTGTGTTCTGTGTCCACTGTTGTACTCTCTCTACACTTCAGACTGTGTGGCCAAGCATGACTCCAACACCATCGGTAAGTTTGCTGACGACACGGTGATGCTGGGCTTCATCACCAACAACGATGAGTCGGCCTACATAGACGAAGTGGTGAACCTGGCACTTTGGTGTCAGAAAAACTGCCTCCAGCTGAACGTCAGTAAGACTAAGGAGCCAATGGTGGACTTCAGGAGACAATATGACCACAGACCCCTCACCATCAATGGAGCTCCAGTGGAGAGGGTGAGCAGTTTTAAATACCTGGGCATCCGCATCTCGGAGGACCTGACATGGACTGAGCATATCTGTGCTCAGACAAAAAGGGTGAAGCAGCGTCTGTACCACCTGAGGCAATCGAGGAAGTTTGGGGTTTCCCCTGCTGTCCTTAAGGCTGTTGAGAGCGTCCTCACACAGAACATCTCATCCTGGTTTGGGAATAGCTGTGGACAGGACCGGAAAGCCCTCCAGAGAGTGATCCGGGCAGCTGAATGCTGCTGCAGGTTAGCTCTCCCCTCCATGCAGGACATCTACATCAGGAGATGTAAGACCAGGGCAGCTAGAATCATTAAGGACTTGTCTCACCCCAATAACAGACTGCGGGCGGAGCGGTGGCAGCAGGCAGCCAGATGGGTGGGGCGTCGTCCCTTTAAGGGATCGCGGGATCCGCAGGATAGCGTCCAAAGCCGCCCGGATCCCCTTAAAATCCAGGTGGCCTCCCTGGAAGATGGAGGCCACTGGTGGCGGCTGCTGCGCGACTGCGGGGATCCCCGCTGGTTTTCCAATCGGGAGGGGTTCCTCCCGATACTCACCGGGGAGCGGGGCGGCAGCGAGAGAGCAAGCCCGGAGCGGGATTACCAGGGCTTGTTCTGGGCCTTTCCCCTTGTGCCTCTTCCTCTTTCTCCTGCTCTCGCTGGCTGGCGGAAACGAGGGGATCTGGCTCTCGCTGGCTGGCGGCAACGGGGGCTCCGGGAGAGCTGGAGCGGCTGGAGCCGCTTCTCTGTCACGCCGTCCAGCAGTTTCTGAGTGTTTTCGCGCACCGTTGCGAGAACATTCGCGCTGGAGAGCTGGGTCATCTCCGCGAGGAGATACCAGCTTTCACTGGCTAAATCCGCCATGCCAGGGTCCTCTCGGACCTCCGGCTGGTTTAGCCAGTCTATCACCTCCTCAAGCAGACCGAGGCGTTGCTCCTCGATCTGCGGAGGTAGTCCGGAGAGATCTGTCATTCTGTTACGCTTCGGCGTCCGGCGAGCAGGGAAGAAGCGAGCAAGTCCAGGTAACGGGAAAACGGGGTTTATTCCCGAGAGATTAAGCAGACAGGGAACACCAGGCACGCACATCCACAACAATACAATGACAGATCTGGGGAAAACTGACTAGAATGCAGACTAAATACACAGGGTAACGAGCAGGAAACGGGAAACAGCAGGTAAACGGAAGGATTCCACACGGGGTTAACGAGGAGGCGAGGTCCACAGGAGGGCGATCAGGGCTGGGCATGACACACATAATGATGAACACAATTTTTTTAATTCATGTCATGGAATATTCTCTCTAGCATCGCCTCTTGCTGGTCATTTTGGTTTATCATTAGGTTTATCAGATTTTTGGTGTTGGCATACTGTGATATTCTATTTTCCTATCTCAGGTTCAAACTGCACCTTCTTTTCATTCAATAAATTTGAGAAGTTGAAAATTTTGGGTCGTGACTTGTCATTAGGGGGTTATGATGGGTCCCAAAGCCAGACCAGATGAGAACCACTGATTTAGACTGTGTGTGACTGATTTTTTGGGTACCGGGATGATGGTGGCAGACTTCAGACAGGCTGAGATGGTGGCCTGTGTCAGGGATAGATTGGAGATGATGGTGAAGACCTGTGAGAGCTGGACAGCACAGGCTCTTAGTACCTTCCCGGGAACACCATCAGGTCCAGTGGCTTTCCTGGGGTTAACCCCGCTGAGCACCTGCTTCACATCCTGTTCCTGTACAGTCCATGAATGGGAGCAGGGGACTGGTTGAGGCAGGGATAAGGTAGCTGGTGACTGTCGGGTTGGAGTCTCGAAGCGCTAAGAAGGTGTTCAGCTCTTTTGCTAGTGCAATGCTTGAGTCCACGGCTGCATTGGTCTGTCCCCTGAAATTGGTGATCTGCCGGATACCCTGCCACACCTGCCGAGTGTTGTTGTCAGATAGATGGTTTTCTATGTTCCTCCTGCACTGTAAAAAGTCTTTCAATGGTAATGTCCATATGACTTTATTTTTAGAAGTATATTTATTCCAAAAAATTGATATATGTGTCTTTTTTGTTTTTTTTTAGTTACCCTTAAGTAAAAAAGATGAAAATGTTCGTAACTTACTATTTTCCATAAAAAATTGATTTTGTTAGACTTCACCATAAATTGATTTTACAAAACTCAATTTAGCTGGTTACGTCAGAAGTAAAACCACCCAACCCGCCAAAGTGCACTTGGAGCAACTGACGAACAAGCCTATGTGCAAGTCCCGCGTTCCCACCTCTTCGGTTGGATCGACAGACATTTTTCGTGAAGTCTGGTATTTCAAACGACACGTAAGTAACTATTTGCATTGTTTTTACTTAGATTAATTGTCAATTTACGTTATTTGTCAGGATTGTTTAATCAATTTGCAAAAGCATTCAGGTTTGTTTCCTTCATTATGTTTGCTCATTTTGCGGCCGCTACACTGCGTGACGAATTTACTATAAGAACGAAGAAGTTAACTACAAATACAACGAAATACAATTTATATTTTGTGAGCTTTTTATAATTAACAAATGCCACTCCATTGCTAATGCAGGAGTTTGACATTTTTAAAAAATATAGCGATGCAATGGAGCACAGATACAAGAAGAACATGGACCGTTTCTCAATACGGAGACCATCAAATACTGACTCACGTTCCTGGGAGTTCGGACTCCCAAGACTCCCAAGGATGGGAGGACACAGAAGTCTAAAATCTGCTTCTTATACCGCGACGTTAATGCTGACGTCTCAGCTCGGCTCGAGACGCTTTCCTGCCTTTTCACCGATATCTTTACTGTTTAATAAAATTACATAATACCATCACCCATAGGCGTCGGAAGCATTTTAAATGTTTGGACACACACTGGTGTGGGGCTCTGGTGGGTATGCTCTTAACAATCAAGTGGAATGTATTTTCTGGTGAAACTTGGTGGAGAAGTGGGTTAATTTCTAAACGTATCGGCCATGAAAGAAGAACAAACTACGATTTCTCAGCACGTAAATATGCTGAAATATGCTGTAAAAGCATATATTAATATTGTAACGGAGTTGGGGGGTAGGGGGGCTGTGATAACCCGAATGCACTGCTTCCATCGGAGGAGAGTATGGCACCCAT
>JAODLD010000439.1:0-11084 GCA_026781065.1 Mormyrops boulengeri | reverse complement strand
GTTAACGATATCCGTTTTTCTGTCCTATCCAGGTTGCAACAGAGGAGCAAAGCTCATTCCAATGCAAGGTGCAACACTTGCAAGTAGAGGACCGATGCAAGGCAGCAGAAGAAAAAAAGATCAAAGCCAAGTCCTTTTCCTGCTTCTCACATTTTCCCTTTGTCCCGATTATCCAGTCATTTTCAATGCTATAAGTTAACTACATCCGTCTTTTCTGTCCTATCCAGGTTGCAACAGAGGAGCACATCAAAGCAGCAGAAGAAAAAGAAAAGCACAAAGCTAAGTCCTTCAACCATTTTCTCGTCCTGATAAATCATTTTTGTTATAGACATTGTTACTGATGGTTTACTTGATGTAAATACTGACTTTTTTATGTTTCATTCCAGTCCAGGTTGCGACACATGCATGTACTGGACCAATGCAAGGCAGCAGGAGAAACAAAGATCAAAGCTAAGTCCTTCAACCATTTTCTCGTCCTGATAAATCATTTTTGATATAGACATTGTTAGTGTTGGTTTACTCGCTGGCTCCGGTTTCCTCCCACAGTCCAATGGTGTGCAGGGTAGGCTGATTGGCGTTGTCTATATTGGCCCTGCAGTTGTGTTAATGTGAGTGTGCGTGCCCTGCGGTGTGTTGGCGCCCGCCCGGGGTTGGTTCCCGCCTGCACACATTGCTCCCAGGATAGGCTCTGGTCCCCCCGTGACCCCAGTGGGGATTAAGCAGTTACGGTAATGGATGGATGGATCGATGGATGAATAGGGTTTACTTGCTGTAAATATTGACTTTTTATGTTTCATTCCAATCCTAGTTGCATCAGATGCATGTACAGGACCAATGCAAGGCAGCAGAAGAAAAAGAACAAAGCTAAGTCCTTTTCCTATTTCTCACATTTTCCCTTTGTCCCGATGATCCACTCATTTTCAATGCTAGAAGTTAACTACATCTGTCTTTTCTGTCCTATCCAAGTTGCAACAGTGGAGCATAGTGGTGGAAGGAGAACAATCTGCTCCTCAACACCCACAAAACAAAGGGGGTCATCACTGACTTCAGGAGGAAGAAAACAGAAATTCTTCCACTGTACATAAACGGGAACTGTGTGGAGCAGGTGGGGGACTTCCGCTTCTTGGGAGTCCATCTTGAGGAAGACCTGACCTGGGCAGTGAATACTATGCAGATGCTAAAAAAGGCCCAGCAGAGACTGTACTTCCTGAGGGTTCTTAGGAAAAATTACATCTCCCAAAGAGTGCTAGTGTCCTTTTATCAGTGCTCCACTGAGAGCATCTTGACATATTGCATATGCGTGTGGTACAGCAGCCGCACAATGGCCCAAAAGAGGGCACTTCAGAGGGTCATTAAAACAGCGCAGAAGATCATCGGCTGCCTCTCCCCACGCTGGAGGAGCTGCATAGTACCAGGTGCGTCAAGAAGGCACAAAACATCATAAAGGAAATTTCTCATCCTGGACATACACTACAGTGGCTTCGATTAACGCTACCTGGTACAATGACAACAATAAACTAACATCAAAGCAGCAGAAGAAAAAAGCCTAAGTCCTTCAACCATTTTCTCGTTCTGATAAATCATTTTTGATATAGGCATTGTTAGTTATGGTGTACTTGCTGTAAATATTGATTTTTTTATGTTACATTCCTATCCAAGTTGCAACACATGCATGTAGAGGACCAATGCAAGGCAGTGGAAGAAAAAAGAACAAAGCTAAGTCCTTCAATGCAAGGTGTTAGGTGCCGTAAGGGAATACTGTGTGCTGTCCGCGTGTGGCTCAATTCTGCCTTCAACCTTCGCTCATCCGCTGCTTCTTCAGCTTCGCCTCCCGGATTCCGGCCACGCCTTCTTCCGTCCTCTGCGCTGTTCCTGACTTTCGGTCCCTGAGGAAAAATGGCCGCTATTCACCACCCGTGCAGGCTCTGCTCATTGCTTTGATTATTGATTTTCCATGTATTGTATATGACGGTTTTGATTATTGGTTTTCTGATTTTCGCTTTGCCCCTCTTTGTACGGTTGCTTTGGTTTAATTGCTTTTCTGGTTTTTTGATCTGCCTGGCTACCAATTACTATTTTGCTCGCCCCCTCGGACACTGTAGTTTCGGATTGTGCGTTTGTTGCGTGTGTGAGAATCGGTGCGTAAGGAGTGACTGCCGTTTTTGTTTATGCGAAGCGTGTTGATTGTTCTTTTGGTTAGGGAGTCAGGTACTTAGGATTGCTGTTTTTGTTTCCATTTTGTTTCGCTGCACTTAGGTTAGACTTGGAACGTGTTCGATAGGTGTTTTTGTTTATTGTTTTGGCCTTAGTCACTCCCGAAGTCTTGTTGCACCAGGTATTTTTTGTGAAGTGTCCGTGTGGTGTGAATAAAATATATAAAAAACACCCCTTTGTTTTCTCGTGTTCCCTTTTTCCATTCCCTTTGTCTCGTCCTGCCCTTTCCTTTCTGTCTGGCTCCAACCCTAGACTGGAGCTCGTAATAGAAATTGGGGGCTCGTCCGTTCCTTTTTTTCGCGTGTTTGTCTGGCGGATTTTTTGTGTGGGGGGTGCTGTGGTAGTGTGTGGTCATGGTCCAGTTCTATCTCTTTTCTTTTACCCTCTACCCCACACAGGAGCAATTCGATCGGTGCCGTAAGGATGACCTGCTAGAGACAGCAGGCTTCTTTAACGTTTCGGGCCCCGATGAGGCTTCCAAGCGGGCAATAAAACAGGTCCTTCAGGACGAGTTAATTCGGCAAGGCATCCTACCTGAGTTAGGCGGCTTCCCGAGTGTTGCTTCTAGCCCAGTCCGGATGTCTGCTGTAGCGGGAGCCGGCGGCGATGACCCAGGTTTGGGACTCCGCATGGATCCCGGTGATCCTCGCTCAGCCAGGGAAGATCTGCTCCTTACGATTGGGCTTAGGGAGCTCGAACTGGAGGTGGAGTAGCTGGGCCTGATACTCCTGCTTCTGTCTCCGGGCAGTGGAGGTCGAGGCTGATAAGGAGGTGGCGTTGCAGAGGTTGAGTATGGCTGAACAAAAGCCGGTGCCCCTTCCGCGTCAGGTACACTCACCTGGTACGACCCCTCGTTCGGGCCTGTCCGCCCGTGACCGAGCTGGTGCCCCAGACGCTCCTCGAATTAGCCTCCGTTCGCCAACCTCCCAGGAAACTGGAAATTCGGGTTTTGATGTTAGTCGCCACACCGGACTTGTTCCCGTGTTTCGGGAGAATGAGGTGGACGTTTATTTTTCTATTTTCGGGCGTATAGCTACGACGCTGAACTGGCCCAGACACCTTTGGTCTCTGCTTTTACAGTGGCTAGCGGGTAAGCCACCGGAAGTTGGTTCGGCTCTTGCGCTGGAGCAGACTTTGATTACGATATTGTCAAGGCTACTGTCTTAAGGACATACGAGTTGTTCCCGAAGCTTACCGGCGGTTTCCATAAGCTTGGTAAATCAGTGATGTACTGCTAGCGGTGGATCGGACCTCGATCATCTCAAGGAGCTGATACTGTTAGAGAAGTTCAAGAATTGTGTTCCCGATCGTGTTGTGTATTTGGACGAGCAGAAGGTCACTTCTCTAGCTGAGCCGAGACCCTCGCCGATGAATTAGTTTTAACTCATAGGACTGTGTTTACCCCGAAAAGTCCATTCCCGTCCGGTGTCGCCTCCTGGGACGTCTGCTCTGTCTACCCCGCCTGTGCAAGAACGAGAATATGCCGCTTGTATTGATAATGCCTCGCCGCCAACTCGAACCCGCCTTTCAACCTTTTGTATTTTCTGGTTTTGTTTCGCTCGGTGATACGGGTGCTGCTCAGTCGTTCCTTGTGGAAGGGATCGTCCCACTTTCTGACACCACCTATTGTGGCACTGATGTTTCGGTGCAAGGCATTGATTTTCGTGTTGCTGCTGTTCCTTTGCACCAAGTGTACCTGATCGAGTACCCCTGACTTCTCAGGGTATGTACGTGTCGCGGTCCAGACGCATCTATCTGTTCCGGGTGTTACGTTTATTCTTGGGAATGACATTGCGGGAGAGATACTTGTCCCTCTATCCGAGGTCGTCCCCAAACCAGTGCTTTGTGCCATTGCTAATGAGCTTCCTACGGTGTTAAACCATTTCTTTTGGCCTGGGATTAATACGGATGTAAAGAGATATTGCTAATCCTGTCATTCTTGTCAGGTTGTGGGGAAACCGAACCAAGCCACCGTGCCGGTTCCGTCGCGTCCCATCCCCGCGATCGGGGAACCCTTTGAACATGTGCTAATCGATTGTGTGGGACCTTTGCTTATTCGCGGAGGTTTTCTGTTCTTTTGTTTATTGGTTCTCTTGATTGTACTGCTTGTGATTTGTAATTGTTAACACCTGCTGGGCTCACTTCTGGGGGGGTTACGTGCCGTAAGGCAGGGGTCCCCAACCACCGGGCCGTGGCGAACGGATAACAGCGGCTGTTTTATTTTGGAAAACACTTCCATCTGTGGCTTATAGGTGGCGATAAGGCAACGCACTTGGTGATTACAGTAAAATCCCGTTATAGTGGACTCGCTTATATCGGAATATCGTCTATAACGGACGAGGTCCGCTGGTCTCGGCCGTGCGCCTTTATGAACATGCAGAAAAAACATCGGATATAGCGGACAGACAATTTGGTCCCAAGGGCCACTTTTAGCTCTAGTTTTGTTCGGCTATAACGGACATGCAGGCTCCGCCTACAAGGCGCGTGGCGTGCCGGTGATATCCAGTGCAGATATATACGTAGTTATTAATTATTAATAGTCACGCTCTATAAATAGGCATGACGTAACAGCAGGCAACACTGATTGGTCTGTGTGGCTGTCCATCACCAGGCACGCAGTGCGTCGGCAGACGACGCTCGCAGCTGGAGGGATGCAGTTAGTGTTGCCAACTTATATTTAGCGAGTTTTTAGACCCCTCTATCGACTCGTTTTCAAAAAAGCGACTAGCGACAAATCTAGCGACTTTTTCTGGTGTTATTGGAGACTTTTGGAGGCTCTGACGTGAAAGCACGTATCGTTCTTACTCTCCCGTCCCAAAACACTCACAGGCGGCCAGTCGTCGCGCAGCAGCCCCGCCCAGCTGCAGTCAGAGATGAGTTAGATGTTCACCTCTGTGTCCAGACGGCAAATCAACCGCGCATGCGCGAAGTCGCCGCTGGCTGATCCTGCCCTGACTGTCAAAAATGCAATGACGCGATTGCGCCTGTAGGAGGACCATTTTAATCAGAATCAGAATTGCTTTATTAATCCCCGTGGGGAAATTCTCCCACATTACAAAACAAACTCCTAAAAAATAAGAGATTTCGGAAGGTTATGTGCCGATGATAGAAGAGATTTAGGTAGAGCTATAGAACAATAAAGTAATTGAAATAAAGAAAATAGAATAGAAAATAAAATTAAAAATAAAAGAATATAGAATAAAATAACCAATGAAAAATAAAAACCTATAACAGCAATTCTATTAACATTGGCATAGATTAAACATGATTTGCATAGTACCTGGTTTATTACAGCAACTGTACACACAGTATACATGATTATTTAAGGTGATTGTGCTTATGTTTGTGGTCTGAGTGATTAGATATGTGAGTTAAACAGTTTTATTGCAATGGTAGGAATGATTTCCTGTGTCTCTCAGTTGTGCAGCGTGGAAGTTTTAGTCTATTGCTGAACGAGCTCCTGTGGCTGGTCATTGAGGAGTCATTGCTGTGCCTGGGGGCAGCAGACAGGAAACATCCCCCGCAGTGCTTCTTACCATGGTGGACTGAGTCATTGGCTAAAGTTGCTCCAAGCGTGCCATGGAACAGATGGGCAGAAGAATTGTTCATGGTGTACCGTCCCCTTCTCTGCAATTGCCATTTAGATCAGGGTCAGTCCCAATGTGTTTGTCAGGTCCATGATCCAGGACACTGTGGGGGCATCAAGCCGCATTGTCCTGAACTTGTGCCCCAGTCAGAGAGGTTGGACAGTGTGAGATGCATCAGAGAAGTCAAAGAACATGATTCTGCTAGCTCTGTCCTGGTGCAAGTTGGTCTGTGGAGCATGTACTGTACACTTCTGCATATTCAAGGGCGCCTGAAGTGCTGGGTCCCCTGTATCTTCCAGGGCGTCCATGTGCTACTGCACCTCTACATGTAGCTACGTGAACGCCAGTCCCTCCACACAGGATCAGCTGTACAAGGTTGAAGTATACCAACACTTATAAAAAGCTGGATAACACTGAACTGTCGACTGTTAATGCATGATGGTCAATTCCAAGTTCCTGCAGCATGCTGAAAAGATGCTGATGTGGGCATGGTTTTTGGCTTTCTATACACCACCACACGATGAGGAGCAAGGTCCCACCAGATGGTCGCAACAAGACCTAGCTCAACGACATTAGTACTACTCTTAAGGCACAAAAAAATGTCTTAGCAAGTTCAAGGGTGTATTGAATGATGAAAAAGAGTTTCATTGCACATTACATTTCTAGTAAGGCTTGACAGGTTCACCGTAAAAGCTAGACATAATTAAAATGCTTTAAAATGGGGAAACAATCGTTATATGCTGTGGCCACAACTTTGACCTATATGCCACTGACACAGTCCACCTCTTATTAGCAGTGCAATACAATTCATTTCAACTTCTAGTTCCAGGCGAGAAGTCTGTCCCTGCTTGCCATGATGAAATACACTCAAATACACTAGGCAGGGGTGACAGGGGGCATAGGTACCCTGGCAGATCCAGGGGGTCCAGCACTTGATAGGGGCCCTTGAATATGTAAAATTCTAATTAAAACGCCCGACCAAGCTGGTTAGGAAAGCCAGTTCCACCACAGTACTGACCGAGGACCCATTGGAGGTAGCAGCAGAGAAGTTGTTGGCAAAATTAGGCAATATTATGAACAATTCTGTCCATTTGCTCCAGGGGGCACTATCCTACTCTCATTTAGCCACCAGCTCATTCCACTAAAGTGTGCAAAATTCCACGGAAGATCCTCCCTTCCTGCCGCCATCAGAATATTACTGAGCCGCTTTGGGGGGTTTTGGAGGAGTGAGTTAGGAAAACTTTTCCTTCACCAGCATCACGTAGTGACCTGGCCACTGTTCTGCAAGAGAAATGACTCAACATCCCTCTGGCCACTGTGCAGGACTCATGTCTGTCAACACACATTAATGCTGTATTCGCCACAGAAGGAGGTTCTACACCATACAAATAAACTATTGTGGTCTAAAATCAGGAGTTCCAATTCAATTGTCCAACCCCTGTATGTGTACGTATATATACATCCATCCATCCATCCATCCATCCATTTTCCAAACCGCTTATCCTTCTGGGTCGCGGGGGGCCCGGAACCTATCCCGGGAACAACGGGCGCAGGCAGGAACCAACCCTGGGCAGGCGCCAACAGACCGCAGAAGAGTCCTCCATTTTTTTTAAAAGTCTGCATTGTTCAATCTTCGTTTAATCCTGCTTCTGCTGGCAGAAGGCTACACTGAGCAGCAGGTTGCCTCCAGGCTCAAAATATTAAAGACCGCAGTACACAAGAATAATGTGAAGCAGGATACTGGGAATGATGAAAAACTTGTCAGGTAGAGAGCAGAAGCAACTTTCTAATGTCTGTGACTGCAAATTTCTATTGAATGCCTCTTCCCTGAACACTGAGAACAGTTTCTAATCAAATGTAACTTTTTACATTGTTATACAATAATGTTCCTTCTCATGCAGTGGACCTCTGGCGAGCCAGAAGTTACTCTTTTCACATTCAGTATGCTACCATGTTGTTTTACATCGATTTTAAATTATTTTCCAACTGAAATAATGATCATTTTGTATAATGTTTCATAATGGCTGCCAGGTGAAATATGCCTTACTGTTTATTTACATGTATAGCAAAGTGCCCACATCTCAAAATCCAGATATTGGTGTTGGTACCTCCTCAAGGGTCCAGTGTCCAAAGTCATTATCATTCATTATTCACAAAACAAACTTAGACAAACACTGAAAAAACTACCACTACTGTAGGTATTGCTCCATTCACACCATGCAGTTTAGCAACAAAGTGTGGAAATGGGGATAATAAGGGTGATAAGTTGATACTTTATTCTTCCCTGTGGGGAAGTTATCTTTACGCCTCCCTCAACTTGCTCTTTTGTGGAATAAGTTGTCCGTGAAGGGCAGCCACCTGTTGGGGCACCCGCAGGGAGCTGGGGGTTAAAGGTCTTGCTCGAGCTGCAGACGTGCTGAGGCTGGGTTTGAACTAGTGATCCTCGGATTACAGGCACACGGGCTTAGCCCACTGAGTCACACACTGTCCCTTAGAGAGGTCGATATGAGCAAGCTTCTAATGTTTTTACTTCATTTCAGCAATATTGTGAGTAATTATGACTCAGGGAGATGAAATAATGGGGAAAAAGGCAAGTTTTTAAGTGCTGTTTACAAACTGAACACTTGAAACACATGTAAAGATACACTTTACTGTGTTCAGGTCACTAGCGACCTGGTATTTTTTGGCAAGTAAATAAGCATAAAACAATAATTGTACGTTTGGAGACTCCAGATAAAAGTGGTTCAGAGACTCTGGTGGTTGATGCTCTTTCACGCTCATAAAGAAATATGTGCTCATTGTTACATATTGTTTGCAAACACGTTTGCTCTTATGGGTTGGGCTTCTTGTATGCAAAGGGGCATGAATGTCTGTTTCTTCTCTTTTTTGTCTCCCCCTTTACCAGATCTACAAAGAACATGACTGGTGCTTCTGACTGTTCAGCATTTGATACATATGGCAACCTGCAATTTGTGCTGGAGTGTTCCAGTGAAAGACCCAAACAGGCTTTTAGTGTATCTCCTTGGTTTTATCTAATCAGCCCACGAGAAACCACCCCAGGATCCATCCTGACTCTATGTTTGTGGCCCAAAGATCTGCTTAGACCGAAGCCAGGGATGTAACAAGACAATAATATTATCTGTTCAGCCATCTTCTAACTTCTTTTCCTACTCTGGGTTGCAGGGTGTATGTCTGGGGTACACCCTGGACGAGATGCCAGTCCCTCACAGAGCACATTCACTTATTATAGACCGATTATATGTCCCTTATTGGTATAGGATGTCCCATTATAGACATCCTGGGTCATTAGAACTAGGAAAACATTCAGTCTGCAGTTTAAGATCACATACCTGAGTTCTGGGTTCCTGAGTAGTCAGGAAGACAGTTTGTTTGTCATATTCTTTGAGAACACTAAAGGATGGAGACTCTACCACATAAAAACCAGACCATTCCCTAAAATCATCACTGTTGTTAAATGAATGCTATGTTTTTTTGACAGAGTCTCTAAGTCTCTAATCTTACCATAAGGAATATTCCATAATTGGCATGGAACCAGATACTATTAAGTAAATAGCAATAACATTTTTGTTGCCTCAGTTACGAATTTCCATGAGCTCATTCATTGTGTTCCACAATATTATAACATTAGTATCTATCAATCTGACTCTGTAACCTAGATACAGTTAAAAAAAATGCTTTGTGTGATTTTATGCAATGTTGCCTCTTCTTAAATAATAATCTTATTTTGAACGCATATTAAATCACCCTTTCTTATTATTTAAATGATTTCTGTTTCAGTAGAGGCAGTGTAGATCAAAGTTCAAGATACTATATCTAGAGGTAGTAACCTTTAAATGAAAGGTCAGGTGGAGTATAAATTTGCCCATTGAAACTTGAGAACTGTTTGGTGTTTGAAAACTCAGTGCTCCTACAATACTGAAAAGCAACTCACTGGAGGCGTCTGAACAATAATACACATTCCCCAGGCTACTTTTCCATGTACTCAAAACAAGATGAAATACTATGCATTTTAATTTGTATGGTCAATCATGCACAACCATGCCCAATAATATTGACATTAAATAAAACATATAGTGGAAAAGAGTAAAATATTTTTCTAATTTAACATCTAATTAAATGTTAAAATGTTTCACTGATTTGCATAACAAGATGACTGAGGCATATTTGACATTTGACACCTCCAGCATTCAAATATAGCTCTGGCCTTCTGTTTAACTGGAGCTGCACTCACTTCTCCCTTTCATAATCCCACAACCGTGCAGCTGAACTTGTGAAAGAACAACTTTACCAAGATGTCAGATCAATCAGCCTTTGATGTGGATGTGTGGACCCTAACCCGCTTTGTTATGGAGACTGGCCGACAGGCAAAGGGAGCTACCGGTGAGCTGACCCAGCTGATAAATTCCATGCTGACGGCCATCAAAGCCATCTCATCTGCCGTCAGAAAAGCGGGCCTTGCTCACCTGTAAGTCCAGCTAACTGTCTACAGAATCTGTGTTAAGGGCTGTGTTCTCAAGTCTGAATTAACAAAACCTGTTTTTCTATATAACATGGTTACTCGCTTACTGAAAAGAAGGAGAAGCAGAGAATTACATGTAGCGTAGGGAAGTTGTCTCATTAGACATTCTAGCTTGTTTAATAATGTTTACTACAACAGCGTGTCAGCCTTGGTAATCTCCCATTATGCAGCAAATGGGGTTTGCTCTGGAGTATTTAGGAACCTTACTGTGTTTGCTCAATTGTCAGAAATGAGCCTTGTTTTATTTGTTTGTCTGGAATATAAAAAATAAGGCTTGAAAAGTTAATGTCTTAATGCATAGCAGTAATTTTAAAGTCATAACACATTGTTGTTTGTTTGTAACATTTGCTCATATTGATTTTAGAGAAGCGCAAGAGGGGGTGGGCAGTGCTGGGTAGATGTGGTCTGTATTATGGTAATATTGCATATTGTGATATTTATGGTGTTTTGGGTGTACTGTGGTAATTTCATTAAAAAAAAACCCCAACCCTCCAGCAAATCTTTTTGGAAAATACTGAAGGGTTATCATAAGATCACAGAAGTTTTGAAAACCAACCTGGTGTGGATTCCAGTCACTGTCAAAGATCACCACAGTGCCAGCAGCCTGGAGGTTTAAGCCTAGACCTCCAGCTCTGGTGCTCAACAGGAAAATGAAATACTGAGAGGCCTTCTCATTAAACTTCTTCAGCAAAGATGCACGGTCCTCAGATTTGGTCGTTCCTATCAAAGAAAAAAAGCAGGAA
>JAODLD010000437.1:0-11104 GCA_026781065.1 Mormyrops boulengeri | reverse complement strand
TATTGGAAGAAACTTTTATTGTCATCCTTAGCCTCCAATGCAATCTTTCTTTCTACATTCCTCTTGGAGAGTCTAATATTTTTTAACTCAACCTGTAGACTTAGATACTCTCTGCAGCAATCCCAGCAGAAGTTGAAGTATGGCGTTTAACCAGTGCCAAAAGTCGCGCGCATAAAAACCACAGGCGCGTATGCGCTCGCCAGCAGAAGACCCGTTCTCTCTACGCGCTCGCGTTTGCACAGCACTCGCTCGCTCGATCGGAGTTAAATTAGTGCCAAAATTAGAACGACGCGCGCGTATGGCAAGCCGTTTTAACATTTAATCGCTAGACTGGATATGTATTGCACATATCCGTAATTTAATTCTTCCTAGTCAAAATGAACATTTCAGATATCCACAATGACATCCTTCCCATCCACAGTTGTCATTTCAGATATCCACAATGTCATTCTTCCTAGGAGAAATTACGTCACTTTTGCCATTCATGTCTATAGGGTTTCTCATTTCAGATATCCACAATTATATTTCAGATATCCAGAATGTTCATTCTGGATATCTAAAATTCAATTCTTACTAGGAAAAATGACGTGTCTTCCGCCAGTATGTTTCCCTTTCGTCGTCATTTCAGATATCTAGAATGGCGGTGCGACGCACATTCGGTAAAATATAAGGCATCTAAATTATTGATGCCATTCATACTGTTGCTATGACAGTTCTCTATAAAATCCTTATTACAAATAAATTAATAACTACGTACGTTTTAATAGAAAGCTAATAACTTGCACGCTAAAATATAAAACGTTCTTTGTTTCGTCCGCCTTCAGTTTCATTTTTGATTTGGTCACCCAGAGGGTCTGCTGACAGACAGACAGCTACCGCAAGTGGCATGTGGTGGGGCTATCAGCTGTTCGCAGTCAGTGCATGGGACAGTCATTCATTCACAAAATGCATAATTATAACCATGCAGAGCATGTAAGTGCATGGAGCTCATCGCTTACGGAGCTGTTCGCTCATTTCCACCCCCCTCTCAATTTAAATCCCGCTCCAAGGAAATCGCTCACCGATGTCTCCAAAAACGAAAACAATATGCATCATATTTTAATTTTAGCTTATTTAAACTTTAGCCTGGCATCAAAATAAATGAGCAGTCAAATCCACATTCAATTGTTTATTTCTGGGTCAGTCATGCTTGAGACAGGGTGTGAGCTGGTCTGGTACAGCACCGTTATACGAAAGTGGAGCGAGACAGAACGAGTGATGAGGTGACGCTAATTGTGGATAGTCAATGGACCCATTTTATGTACACATTTTATGTTAATCATAAGTTTTGATGAGTATATATTTGTCATTGAGAGAAAATGTCTTTTTTTCCCGCCATGTTTTCTGTGCACGGAGCATTAGCCTCAGGTAACTAGCCAGAAGCAGACGGGTTACTGCAAAGCAGGACTATAAAAGTAAAGTTAAAATAAGTAGTTTTAATTTTTTCCGTATGTTGTCATTTATAAAAATACCCAAAATGACCATTGCGGACTACTTGATTAGTATAATCAAATTATTTAAACAGTATTTGTACAGGAATTATTCTGTTCCATGCTTCTTGATCCATATAAGCCCGGCCTATTCATATGGCTGATACCTGATCCATCTAATTACGGTAGGGATCAGTGCTGATTAGAAACGCAGAGAAAATCCGAGAAAAAACACATTTTGCGAGCCTTCAAGAATCTCTACATGCACATGTGGTGATTTAAAATGAACCTATGTTCCCTCAGTGTGCAGTAGACTTTGTGTGTTATACTGTTATCACTTGTTACGGGTTTGTGCACTGAGAGCATTGATAGTTCTTTATTATTCAGTTTAGTGCACTTTGTGATGTGTCTGGGTCATATATGACCAAAATATGTATTTTATTTCAAAAATGAAACAAATGTTATTGCTAATACTGTGCACTTTTTTCTTTTTATGCACTTTGAGATGTGTCTAGGTCAGATATGACCAAAATATTTTTCTTATTTCAAAAGTGGAAAAAAGTATTGCTACCCCCTCAGATTCTGTTCAGTTGTAGCTTTTTTTTATAGTTTTTCAACTTAAAATTTTGTGACCAAATTTAAAGGGGAAACAATGAATAAACATTACCTGTTTTTCAGTAGGCCTACCTTGATTTGTGTTTGTTTAAAACACCATTACCTGCTGCTTACTCGGCCGCTGAAAATGTCTGGCCTAGCTAAATTTCTTGGTTTGAAAATCTGGCCCAACTACTTTCCAGACCTGGAGTACCTCTACTGAATCATACACTAATGTTATTTTGTTATGTGGGCTGTTGTGATAGGGAGATTTGCAGGATGCTGCACGCCGGGTGGTGTCCCTGCTGCAGAAGGCCCTGTCTGAACCAGCACCTAGAGACAGTGAGGGTTGTTGTTATCACCTTAATATTGTCTATAAGCAATCTGTTATTAATTAAAAAACTTAATTGGAATGTATTTCATGACACTATATTAAAGCAACAGTGCTGTCAGTAGGAGCTATAAAAAACCAGCATATGTTGATGATGGATCAACATTTTATGTAATTGATTATTCAGAGGATAGTCCTTGTAACAATGGCAAATTTGTAGTTTTTTATGTTTGAAATGATAATGAGTTTCTGCAGATTCTGCAAACCAGGGGCACACTAGTGGACAAGGAGTTCTACAGCAGAATAATAACACACTAGAGCAGAACATGGCAAGGTTTGTCAAAATCAGGCAATAGAGTTTGACAGTGCTGATTTGAATTTTTATGATTATTTCAATGTTAATCTTATATGTAGTGCTTTACATTACCTACATTGCACTACTGTTCCACTTTCTCATGTCTTATTTTACTCTTTAGATCCTTCCCAGGACTGTTTGGGAAAAAGAGACCACATTCTGCTTTTAATGACTTGAAAAGAAGGCTCAGTCCAGTCAAGTGTTTTCCAGTACAGTTTTACCTTGTCAACAAATATATGGAGAAGACACCAAAAACTTCAGATGAATTAAAACTTCTACAGGCCGGGATGGGTCGGAGAACCATCAGTATCACAGAGGATGCTGACCATTCATGGGTAAATTGTAACAGAGAACTAGAAACGAAAATTCCTGAAGAAATTTTGAGATGGGCCTATTCCACTGACCCAGGAGGAGCTGCCATGCCTAATATAAGGTGTTGCTAGGGTGTCGGTAGCTCATTGCTATGTGGTTGATAGGGTGTGGCTAGGCAATTCTAGGTGGTTGCTAGGGTGTTGCGCGGTGGTTCCTAGGGTGTCAGACGTCGTTGCTATGGTGTTTCTAGGTCATTGCTATGCAATTCTATGTGGTTGCTAGGGTGTAGCTAGATGGTTGCTATGGTGTCAGAGGGCTTTGCTAGGGTCTCGGTAGCTGGTTGCTAGGTGTTTGCTAGGCGTTGCTAGGTGGTTGCTAGGGTGTTGCTAGTGTAACCCGTGTCACTTCTTGCCTACTCTCTGCGTTGTGTTTGCTGAAGTTGTCGGGTGTGTGGGGTGCAGGAGGAAGGGATAAAGCGGGCGCCGCTGTCGATCCTGAATTTCTTTTATTGAGCCTCTCTGTTGGGTACAATTAGAAAGGGGGGGGTAACCCTCTCACACTCTCTCTTCCCGCGTGTGCAGTACAGCGAAGGCCAGAGGAAAATGGCGTGCACATTATTCAAACTAACATAAATGGGAGTTAATACAGAAAATAATGTTAATTAAATAAACTAATACAAATGGAAACATACCTGTTGGGTACAATTAGAAAGGGGGGGGGTAACCCTCTCGCGCTCTCAAGCCCTCTCGCACTCTCTACACGAAACAAGATAATGCAGACAGATTTCAACCCCTACCTGTATTAGATAATAAATCAAATAATTTTACCAACTGACTTATTAACCCGGGGGACCCTGCTACTAGATCCTCACCTCTTCCCGCGTGTGCAGTACAGCGAAGGGAAGAGGAAATGGGATCGGGACCCTTATAACGGGGAAAGAGAGGGAGGAGCGATGCAGGACCAGAGCGTAATGGGAAACTTAAAGGGATATTGTACCAAGCAGGTTAGACAAAAAAGGGGGGACAGAATCTTGTATAATTATAAACAAAAAATAAAATAACAACCTGTTACATACACCCCCCTAGAATTATACAAGCATTCTGGTTACATGTGAACAGCAAGGGGCGTAACTGTGCTTCACCACAGACCAGTGAATAACTACCCCTTCCAGAAGGGTTATGGAGACCCAAGGCACACTTGGCGCCAAGCAATGCCCCAGGAAACTCCAGCAGGTGAAAGTAGTGCCCTATACACTACAGATTCAGGCCCCTTGCCCATCATGACTGAAAAACCCAGAAAAGATCAGCATAACAGGGGGGAAAGGACAGCCCCGCCAGCCAAAGACCAAAGGCTAAACCTTCAAAAAAAATTATTCTTCGGCGTTTACTTACTGCGCTTCACGAAAGTTTCCAACTGAACCATAGACTCCACCAACCGCCTAACTGGTCTAATCACCCTCCCAAACCGAGAAATGCGATCCTGAACACCCACAACAGAACAAGGTGGGTCATCACCAGCACAAGCAGACAATTGAAATGGGGGGGGTTAATCACTGGGGACGGGGAACCACCAGCACTAGCCACAGCGAGATATTGAGGACGACCCAAGTCCCCAACACAAGGTAAGTCACTAATCACCTCCCTGTCGGAACCCAACTCAGAAGGTTGCCCATGAACCCACAAGGGAGTGCGGTCCTCTGATGCCATACTGAGGTCAGACAGAGAAGCAGCATAGGTCAAACCCGCAGTGGCCGCCTCTGTCACTATTACAGATCCATGGTGACTGCCCTCTACAAACGACGTATCATCACAGACAGATCTTGCAGAGGAATCCACTGTGTCAGGTTGGTCACTAGGCAGGGGCAGGAAGTTGGCATCCAGGAGCAGGTTGCGATGGACGACCTTCTCCGTACCCTCTCTATTCCTGATCTTATAAATGTGCAGGTTGGGATTCAAGGCCACCACCGTATACAATGTCAGCTCCCATTTATCGGCTAATTTACGCCTGCCTCTTGCGCCCTTATTCGCTACCAGTACAACATCACCAACAGATAGAGCGGAGCCTCGGGCTCTCTTGTTGTACTGGTCAGCTTGACGCCTCTGCTCGACGGTCGAGTGTTTCTGAGCTACGAGCATCGCTGAGCGGAGGTCTTCCATTAGTGACTTAACATAAGTATCATAATCGCACACCGAGGGGTCACTGAGCACATTCATAAAGGCAAGGTCAACTGGCAGTCGGGGCACACGGCCAAACATTAAATAAAATGGAGCGAATCCCGTGGTTTCGTGCCTGGTGCGGTTGTACACGAAGGTCATGGTCTGCACCATCTGTGGCCACCTGTGTTTTGCCTCCGGAGGTAGAGATCTCAGCATGTTGCCGAGAGTACGGTTGAACCTCTCTGCGCTACCATTTCCCATAGGGTGATAAGGAGTGGTCCACGACTTGTCGACACCCGCCAGCCCCAGAAGCTCAGCGAGCAGCTCACTCTCAAAACTAGACCCCTGGTCGGAGTGCAGCCGCTGAGGGAAGCCATAAATACAAAAGAAGCTATCCCACAACTTCCTCGCCACCGACTTTGCGGTCTGATCGCGACAAGGAAAGGCGTGCGCCAGCTTCGTAAAATGGTCAGTGACCACCAACATATCGACTGATTTCCCGTTATGCTCTGCTGACCAGAAATCTATACATACCAGCTCGAGAGGGGCAGAGGTCCTGATGCTCTCTAACGGTGCCCTTGCAGATGGTTCATGGGTCTTACTGAAAACACACCTGTTGCAAGTCCTCACATAGTTACGAATGGTTTTCTCTATATCATTCCAAAAGAACCTCTGCCGACCCAGAGCGAGCGTCCTGGGCAGACCCTGGTGACCAGCACTGTCATGAATGCCGGATAATGCCACCAACCTCAATGCTTTAGGTACCAAAAACTGGAACCGTTTGTGCCTAGACGAAGGGTCCCTTGAGACCCGATACAAGACACCATTCAGCAACCTGAGCTTGTCCCACTGCCTCAAGAGTTTCAGGGTTTCAACAGACTCCTTGGCCCGTTCACGTCTTGATGGTCTCTGTCTCCTCTCCACAAAATGTAAGACCCTGGAGAGGACTGGATCACGTCTCTGTTCAGACTGCAAATCTGCCAGAGACATGGGCTGGAACAGCCCTGCGTCCGGCAAAACTACATCGCTAAGGTGATTGATGAGAGAGGCTGCCCGGTGTACAGAGGCATAGTCACTAGCATCTTGCACACCCAGCACTAAGGAAACCTCCCCTCCAGTCATAGACTCTGAAGACGCATCCACAGCACACAATGATTGCGGCTGACACGTCAACCTGAAGGCATCCTGAACCTGGTCGACCTGCAAGTCACTTGACTGATCGAGCAACCTAGTGTACGGCTCAGACAGCAGATGCTGGGACAAAGGCTTCACAAATGGATCCCTGCTAAGGGCATCTGCCACCACGTTCAGCCTCCCAGGAATGTGCTTGATGTCAAAGGAGTATGGCGCCAATTTAGCGACCGTAAAACTGTGACCTTTGAGCCAGTGGCTAAATTTATCGCACACTGCCCACTTCAAAGCCAGGAATTCCAGCCGGTGAGCAGGGTAATTAGCCTGGCTGCGTGTGAGCGATTTACTAGCGAAGGCGATCGGTCTGGCTTTCTCTTCCCCTCCAGCCACCTGAGACAATACTGCCCCCAAACCATCCAGCGAACTGTCAGTTGACAAAATGAATGGCCGGTCAAAATCTGGGTGCGCCAGTATAAAACTCTCCAGCAGAGCCTGCTTCAAATCAGCAAAAGCCTTTGCACAGGCCGGCATCCAGTCCAGGGGCGTCAGCCCACGAAACGTCCCAGGTTTCCTATGCCCTCTGGCCCCTCTACGTATCCGCTTCTGACCAGCAGTCAACCCAAACAGGGGCTTCGCTAAGGACGAACAGCCAGGGATGAAATGTTGGTAGAACATAACCATTCCGAGGAAGGATCGCACCCTCCTCTGGGAAGGGGTACAGCCATCCTCCTCCATCAAGTCCCTCTCCTTGAAGTCCACAATGGCTTTCACCTTCTCTTGGTCGACAGAAACACCATCGGCACTCACTACATGTCCCAAAAACCTGACGGAACTCCTAAGGAAGTGGCACTTCTTCTGGGAGAGTTTCAAGTTGTTTGCCCGTAAGCGCGAGAACACCACTTCCAAGCGTTTCAAGGCTTCACTCTCTGACGGCGCAAACACAGGAAGGTCATCCAAGTAGCAGAGCAGACTGGAGAAGTTGAGGTCCCCAAAAATGCTAAGCATCATGCGCATGAATGACGCTGGGCTGTTGCAGAGGCCCTGGGGCAGACGGTTGTATTCGTACAGCCCTAAGGGCATCGTGAAAGCTGTGTAATGCCTATCAGCTTCATGCAAAGGGATGTTATAGAACCCCGACGTGAGGTCCATCGTGCTGAAAAAGCCATTACCGCCAAGGGCTGCAAGGCAATCGGCTTGGTGAGGCAATGGGTGGGCATCCTTCACTGTCTTTGCATTTAGCATGCGAAAGTCAGTGCATATGCGCAGTCCTCCATCCCTCTTCCAAGCAACCACCAAGGGTGAGGCAAACTCACTCACAAACTTGGTGATAATGTCCCTCATTTCCATCTCTGTCAAGACCTCTCGCAACTGCTAGTAATGGGCAGGGGGCACACGACTGTAGGGTAATCTGAACGGCTTGTCATCAGACAACCGAATACGATGCACAAAATCTCGAGCCTCTCCACTGTCCAATTTCCCCCTAGAAAAGACATCCTGGTATGAGAGAACGAGGTCAGCAAGTTTCTGCTTCCAATCGACCGATACTTCACACCCGTCAATATCAATACCATCCAAACCAGAATCACACAGCCTCAGTCCTGGATCAGACACTCTGGGTGGGCCGGGGCAAGCACCATCAGGGACTAGTGCATTTTCACACTGGCTTTGTGTCAAACACAAATCCTCCAGCGCCAGACAGGGAAACACATCTGCTAACTTAGCATTGCGCCGCAAAGTGATAGCGGTCTGAGAAGCATTCAAGATTTTCATAGGAACCCATCGGTCCCCCCACATCGGTGTGACAACCTGCCCCACTAGAATGTTCTTGGGCGTGGAACGAGAGGAGGTTGGCTCTACTATAACAGTGCTTCCAGGTGAGAGCGGAGCATCTGGTGGCAGCTTCCCCCACACAATGTGCTCACACCGTGGGAGCAGTGTGACCGCCTGGGCCAGCTTGACTGTACCCACTTTGGTGGGCAGAACTGGGCCAGACCAGCGGGATATACAACTGAGGAGCTGGAGAAACTGCTCACACTCAGCATCACTAGAATCAGAAGAAATGAGCTTCCAATATTTTTCGGAAGATTTCATCGACTGGATGACAGGTCTAAGAACGTTACTGCCAACAATAAGATCGTCCTTCTGGCCAGAAACAACAAGCATTGGTACCGAAAACTGCAAACCATAAAGTTCAATGTCTAGTTCGTAAATGCCTTTAGGCTTTGTCGTCAAGCCACCGCACCCCACAAGAACCACTTGGTCAGGCACAGCCTGAGGATGCATAGGCACACCAACTGCCACCAGACTGGACATCGCCTCTTCACTGCTGCCGGAGTCAAGCATGCCCCTGAACACATGTCTGCCGCTGAATGTTACTGGAGCATAAAATAGTTCACCAGCTCCTTCAAGTCTCTGTGATCCCACAAAGATAACCATCTTGTCACGAGGGAGCGAGCTGAAACACGATTCATAACTGGACTTCAGGTCAATGGGTTCGGTGAGGGAGTTCACCGCTTCGCCCATGTCACCCCTCCCCTGACATGAGCTGGCTAGTTTAAAGCAGCCCCTGGGGATGACAATGACCCAGCCACAGGAGGTAAGGAAGAGGAGTGCGGGCACCGGTTCCTGAAGTGGTCAGGACTGAAACATTGTCGGCACAACCGTTCTCGCTTACAGTGAGTGTAAGTAGAATGATCTTGCGCCTGACAGACCTTGCAGGGCCCATTAATTGAGTTCCGTGAATGCCAGGACTGGTGGGTGCTTGCTACAGTGGATACTGGTAAGGCAGCTGAACACCTGGCTAAAACACTGTCAAGCATAGCGGCTAACTGGCTCAACGCTAAATCAGGCGGGTAGATGCCAGACGGAACAGTTGGGTTTATGGCTGTAGATGGGGACGTTGCAGCAGCCTGGTCTACTTTAGTCGGAAAGGAACCACTAACACTAGCACAAAAACTGGCCGGGGAAATGCTCAAGTCGAGTGAAGGCTGCTGGGCCAGCTTACAGTTACAACATGGTGAAGGTGACACATCCACACTCTGCCCATGAGCCGACACACACTGGGGGCGACCGGTTGCCCCAGCAGGAAACCTCATGCTACTCATGTGATTGTCCAACTGTTCTTGCACCTCTGCAGCAGACTACTTCTCTGCAGGCTTAAACTTAAAAGAAACAGCGAGGTTGGGGTCTGGGCAATGTGCTATGAACATCATCACCGCCTCAACACCAGGATCTTCAACACACTTCCCCTTCCTTCGAAGGCACTCGTCCACAGCATCAATGGATTTATTAAGCCTTACCCAGTAGTCCAGAGCAGACTCACTAGCTCTCGGAAGGGTATTATAAAAGTCCTTCATAGGAATGTTGGAGTGGGCAAAGTCACTAAAATGGCGTCTCAGGATATCAATGACTGCCGAGGGCAGTTCAGCAGGCGCTAGCCCAACCTGGCTACGAAGTGACACCCTAACAATATCTCTTGGCCTCCCAGCCAACCTGCTCATCAGAAATTCATACATCTCACAGTGGGAAGTGTATGACATCTTGGCAGCATAGCTCTCCATCATGTATGTCCACTCATGTATGGAGAACTTGGCAGATCCGTCCCCTTTAAAAAAAGGGGGTGGCTCTGAACTCGGCTGCACTACCACCCTCAGCTGTGAAGGTCCAGAGCCAATAGCAGACTGGTTAGACGGTTGAGTAAAAGGCTGACTACCACTGGGCTGGTGCATGGTGGACAGGTTAGCTGCAATATTATCCCCAATCTGTTTTGCTAGGTCAGTGATTATGCCACTTAGCGCATTGGGTGATACAAACTGGATAGGGTTGGGGTGAGACCGTGAGACAGGAGTGGAAGTATCGGGCCCTGAGTAATGCCGTTCTGCCTGGACAGCACTGCTCCCCACAGCAGGCGCTACTCCATCCCTCCCATCACCTGGCAAAGACAAGCCCCGTCCCCTACCGAAACCATGTGCAGCAAAACTCCTAACCGGGCTAGATAGACCACCAATATCAAATAAGCCCTCACTATTCATAACCCCCCCCCCGCCAAAAAAAATGAAATAAAAAAAATAGATATATGCCTAAGGAATCAAAGCTGGCAGAGAGAGAGAGAGAGAAAGAAAAAAAAGTCAGGTTATGCTTTTACACTGATAGAGCATAAGAGTACCTGGCTGGGAAGGGGGCGGGCAGAATTAAGTTGCACCACGTTGACATTAACTGTGTAGTTAAGAAAATGGGGGGAAAAAAGATATCCAATAGAAGTTTCCCCAAAATGAGTTCTTAAACAACGGGCACAGAATGTTACCAACAGCATATATTAGGCAAGCACTCGTGGTGGAATTGCTAGCGCGTAAAAATCGTGGTTCGCTAAATAAACAGCAGCTCAATGTAAAAGTAAATAACAAAAAAAAAAATGTAATTACCAACCGACCGTTTAGGAGCACAGCTTGCTAAGCATCGAATAAAAACCTGACATGAAGCTGTCCAAAAGAACGCTGGAGACGTGTCCGGGTCAGTCCCTAACAGCTGGCTCTTCCTGCGTCGCTCTCCGTCCGCCTTCCTCACACTGACGCTCACACAGGATCCGGGTCACGGCACCACGTGTAACCCGTGTCACTTCTTGCCTACTCTCTGCGTTATGTTTGCTGAAGTTGTCGGGTGTGTGCGGTGCAGGAGGAAGGGATAAAGCGGGCGCCGCTGTCGATCCTGAATTTCTTTTATTGAGCCTCTCTGTTGGGTACAATTAGAAAGGGGGGGG
>JAODLD010000435.1:0-11114 GCA_026781065.1 Mormyrops boulengeri | reverse complement strand
CTGACTTCTCTATGTACTTATGCAATAAATATCAGTTCAGACTATCCGGCCTTCTTGGAGACTTTGGGTGGGGTGATGGAAGACGCCCCCTTTAGGGACGCCATTGTTGTACTGGGGGAATTCAATACTCACGTTGACCTGGAAGGGTGCGATTGGAGGGAATGGCCTGCCCCATCTGAACAAGGGTGTTGCCCTATTATTATATTATTATGCTCTAACCACAGTTTGTCTATAATGAACACCATGTTGAAGCATAAGGATGTTCATAAATGCGCCTGTAATCAGAATAGCCAATTGATCGATTCAGTAGTTGTATCATCAGATCAGGTGATGAGAAGATCTGAACTGTCAACTGATTAGCACCTGATGGTGAGTTGGATTAGATGGTAGGGGAAGAGGCTGGAGAGATCTGGAAGAGCAAAACATATAGTGAGGCTGTGCTGGGAACATTGGCCAGGTGATGTTCTGTGCCTCCATTGCTGAGGTGGTTGTGAAGAGCGGTGGCTGTAAGGTTGTTGGTTCCTGTCGCGATGGCAACCCTTGAACCCGCTGGTGGACACCGGTACTAAAGGTGCTGTCAGTCTGAAAAAGGAGGCCTTCCAAGCTTGGTTAGTAGCTGACAGGTACTGCTATCACTAGGGCTGAGGTCACTGAGGTACTCAAAAAACTCTTCCGTGGCAGGGCTCTGGAGGTGGATGAGATGTGCCCTGAGTTCTCAACCGAAAAAGGGTGAATTGGCCTTCTGAAGCAATAATAGAGTGAGATATTGACAGGCAAATCAGTGCGGCGTCAGCAGTTATGCAGACACATACTGGTCTGTTGTGATGATGAGAGAGTCAGAAGGCAAGCTATCGATGTGCCAGTCGATCGACATTCCTGTCCTCACCTACGATTACAGGCCAAATGCATGGGTAGTGACTGAAAGAATGAGATTGTGGATACATGCAGTGCAAATAAGCTTCCTTTGCAGGAGGTCTGGTCACTGGTTTAGAGGGAGGGTGAGGAACTCAGACGTTCAGGAGGGACTCAAAGTGGCCCCACTGCTCTTCTGCATCGATCTGTGTAGGATGCCTCCCTGGAGAGGTGCTTCGGGGATGTGTAACCCAGAGGAGACCCCAGGGCAGACCCAGGACATGCCGGAGAGATTACGTATGGCCTGGGAATGCCTTGGTATCCCCCCAGAGGAACTGGAGAAGGTGGCTGGGGAGACGGAGATTTGGGCATCTCTGCTCAGACTACCCCATGACCCGGATCTGAATAAGCCGTGGAGAATGTATGGATGGATGTTTGAATGTGTCACATCCCATCCAGGCTGTTTCCCTGCCTCATGCCCCGTGCCTTGTGCTTCCTGAGAACACTTGTGGAGGATAAAGCCACAGGCCAGTTTGCATTTATTGTACATGAACCATATCAGAGCTCCATTTTATTTTCCAGTGTATGGACATGAAGCTGAGTCAGATGGCGGACAAGGTGGATGACGCCCAGAACCCGCTGCCCCTCTTCACCTGTTTGCATGTCAAGCCTGACGTGTCAGAGCTCATATTCGCGGGTATGTGACAGTGTGTGACAGTGTGTGTCTGTGTGTGACAGTGTGTGACAGTGTATGTCTGTCTGGCTTCAAATGGGCTTGGTTGTCACTTTATTGCTATTCTCTTTTGTTGAAAATATACATAGGTATTACAGTATGGAGTATAATGTAATGTAAATTGAATTACAATTAACTTAACTTTAATTGAATCACTTTTCAGATGATGCAGAATGTTCTAGTAAGATATTTATAGGGAGATCTGTAATTTGTTGTTTTAAATGTGTCTGGAAAAGTTAATGGATTAGTGGATTGATGGTACAGAAACTATGAATTAAAGTGATATTTCTTGGAACCAATGGACTCATTCAGTAGGTTTAAGCTTCCAGAATTTCCAGTGTACTTTTCACTTTCCGTCCGACTTTCTTCGCCTCACTGTTAGTTCAGGCCTGGATCTTCTTCCGGGCCGACAGAGAATTTAGTAGCTGTGAGACATGACCGCTGTTGCTTCACACTGTTCCCCAGGGCGTAGGCAAGGAGCTTCAGCTGGCTACAGTATGTATCCGGGCATTCTGTAGAGGTGGTGGCCCCCTGAGCTACTGGGGTGTGCTGCATTCCAGTGAACCATGCATCACCCCTCAGATCGGCACAGGCCCTGCTTTGTCATGTTATATGACTAATGGTTATTATTCGGCTGGAATTTGAGCTACAGCAGAGGTGGCGCCCTGAGCTACGGACGCCTTCTGTGAAAGTATGTAGGGGCATTACAAGAAAAAGTAAAAAACAACAAAAAGTCTGTAACTAGAAAGTCAAAGAAGTGTTTTCTAATTAATCTGTCCGGAGTAAAGAAACTCAGTTAACAAGCTATTAGAAAGTCTTTTCGGGGCAAATCAAGGTTACCAATTGTGCTTGTATCCAACAACAAGTGTTTTTCCGGTCTTGTTTATAAGAATGTAAGACAATGAACTGAAAAGGTTTTGATAATATTTAATTTTATATTAGTCTTTATATTTGTATTTTATATTCTTCCCAGACATAGTGTTTCATGACTGATCTGAAAAATGAATTTATAACAAAATGCTAGCTTCATATACTCACATTCAAATACTCAAAACTTTAATATTCATTTCCAAAAAGATTGGCGTATTTTGGAATCTGCATAATTAGCAATCCTAATTGGAGTTAGGAGTATTGGATAGCCAAGCAGGGCTTGTCTGAATTGTGTGGTTGTGACTGGTGAGTCAATGCGCCCATCCCGTTTTGTGACGTATAACAATGGAAAGTGGTACAAACTGAAAATGTTCATTGAGTTTTTAGCATGGAATTGTTTTTAAATATAATTATAAAATGTTAATAGAACTGAAAAACTTTGAAAATATTTTTTGGCACCCCTATTTAGTTTCAGACAAATTTGTATGAAATTAACTTATTCTGAAACTTAACAGATGCATAGAAAATGCAACTATTAAAAGAAATGCATCAAGAATTTCATGCTAACAATTTTCCAATAATTTCACAGACCTTATATTATTACAGTGCAGTATTCTGGAGTGTCTTTACATTAAATATATGTTACCTTAATGTTTCATTTTAAAAAACAGTTTTTAAAAATTTTGAAGTTAATTACACAAAATTTATTGGAAACTCCATGGAGGCTGATCAATGGACCTGCTCACATCAGTTTCAAAAACATGTAATGACACCAGATCCATCAGCTCTCTTCTGCACAGGATGACTGTGCACATTCACGGTGAACTGATCTGTATCACTCTAGCCTCAAAGAAACATGATGAGCAAACATACATTCATATGAATTTTGTGTTTTCCATTTTCATGTTTGACTGGGCAGACTGGGTGGAATTCAGCCCTTATGAGATTGGGATGGCGAAGTATGGAACCTTCATGACCCCTGATCTCTTTGGGAGCAAGTTCTTCATGGGATCAGTGGTGAAGCGTTTTGAGGAAAGCCCCCTTCACTTCCTCATGGGTAAGAGACACGGCGGCTCCTGCAGGATTGGGGGAGATGCTGACAGGGTGACACCGTTGAGAACTTTCTCCAACTCCAGGCGGGGGCATGGGGTCCTTCGTTCTTCAGGAGCACTCATCACTCCCATGATGGATGGGTTTATCTTGTACTTTGTGCTCAAGTGAGGGGAAGAGAACAATTAATGTAACGGATCAGATACTTCTGCGATTTGACAAAAGCAGCCTCTGCCGTAGAGACAGAGATCTATTCTATTCAATTCTATTTCGTTCTGTTTGTTTTGTTATTACTGCTAGACTTCTCGTGTTTTCCACCAATTAAAATACATTGGCAGATAACTGACACTAAGCAATCTGCATATTTCAAATTAGACACCTGCTCAAATGTGGTGATTTATGACAAATTATCCTGCATTAGGCACTTTGATTTCTTAGTTCCAGCTATGCGAGCTAACAGTGCACCCACATGAGGTAAACGATAAGGACTTTCCCACGCTATTGATACGTATGTTCAGCTGTGACGTATTCGGGTGCAGGATGGGCGGTGGGGGGCAATACTGGGGGGGGAGGGGACCTTCATAATGCAGATGACACAAGCACAGAGGAATCCAGACATTTGTGAGCCGTAGTTTGCCACCGTCTGTGTAGGTGAAGCAAGTACTACGTTTATCGTTGGCTGATACTAGAGTCTGATCTCTTGCAGTGACTCTGCAGGTAGTCACTTTTCCAAAGAGAAGTATTACAGTTTTGTTGTTCACCTCTCATCAGTTCGTCTGTTTTCGCATGCATGATGTAGCTTCACTGGAAAGCGGTTACTAACGCATACGTATAAAGTTATATGTAAAGTTATAAATCGGTTTTCACTGTATACAGTTAGTTACCAATAAGTGAATCTGAAATGGGGTGAAAAATACCAAGAGTATTTATTAATTAAGCCTCAAAAATAATATAATTCAATGCCAGGGGTTTCTGCTGAATATAACTAGAATTTGTCTTCTGTGTTGATTTTAAGGTAAGTGATTTTGAAGCGCATTTCTGTACAGCTGGGTTGGCATAATTGAAATTCGGCATTCAACCTTTATTCACCTACGTTCAAGCAAAGCAACGACCTCTGTGATATGTTCAGATGGGATCCAAAGTGGAGGAAGCAGCACCAGGTGTGCTATGGGATGTTTGTCTCATGCAGGGGTGTGGGGCAGCGCCTTCGCCATACTCTTCAATCGACTCTTTGGAGGCCAAGCCCACAGGACGGGGGGCACCCTCGAAGAGGAGCTGGGTAAGAGGCATTTCCTGCTTTGGGTGGGTGTCTATATACACGCATAAACACATAGACAGCCCTGTATACATGGGCTTATACTGTAAATACTACATCGTATTTGAGAGCAGTACCGTAACCAGAGGCAGAATCTATGCAATAATAAAGACACGTAACCACAGGCAAATGTCCTTCATGCTTTGGCTGACATGGTTTTTATTGTCTTTTGAATATACTTTGCTGCCACTGGGCTATAGTCCTCACTGGGAGAAATTCATATAAAAAGGAATAAAAAAAAAATGTAGTTTGTTTTCTGTTCATTTGGGCAAACTGAATGAATACCGTGTGTGCCCTCTGCTTAAAAACAGATGAGAAATGATTCATTCATAGGTCAATGGTAGTATGAGGATGAAAGTCAAGTAAACTACCAATTATTTTGCAATAAATTGAGTAATTATATATATATTATATACACCGATGAGCCAAAACATTATGACCACCTTCATATGAAGTGAATAATGTTGACCATCTCGTAAAAATGGTTTGTATCAAGATCTGCGATATGGGCAGAATGCCACACACGCGATGGGTCAAAAGGTACAATTAAGTGCAGTTTCCATGAGACAAATCGCACTACTTCACACAAAAGTGCAATCTGTGAATACAGCACACCCCAGCATTAATAAATCACAAACAGAATTATGTTTAAAACACTCCCCTACCTCCCCACTGGGATTTTCGATGGTTATGGAACTTTCCAGCACAGTGAGATGTCACAGTAATGACCAGAGGTGGACATTTCAGGTCCAGAAAGTAAAACTCCAGACCAGGATTTTGTTTCAACCAACCAGCTGAGGGTAAAGAGTCACAGTCAAATAGTACTCAAGTGGTTGGTTGAAACAAAATCAAGGTGTGGATTTTTACTTTCTGGACCTGAAATATCCGCCTTTGGACTAATGACATACCAGATCCAAGGGGATTTTCAGTTTAAACATCTCCCCGCATTCGGGGTTACTGTCAACACTAAAAGGGACCCAGCCCTAATTTCGCTACTTATCACAAAACCCCCCTACAGTTGACCCTTTCACATTTTGGGGTTCGAGGGCACAGGCCCCCCCTCAATCTGAAAAAATCACGTAAATTTTTTTGGTCCCCTCGGCGAACAAAGTGGGCAATGTGGAGCAATGTGAAAAGATACAAGAAATGTGAGATACAAAGATTACAGTGAGATATCATGTGAGAGGCTGCTGTAAATGCACTTTGCACAGCACTGCACATATATTTTATGCATTTATGAGTTACCAAACTTTTAGTGTGTCGTCTGTGGCTTTTGCAAAGCTCCCAAAAAATTCCCATTTAATTTTTTATGCCAAAACCACGATGGGGAAGGGTCGACTGTATCTTCATCTCCGGAGAGCCTGTTGCCACACCCCAAGATGCACCCCAACAGGTTACCACCTCTTTCCCTCCCACTCAATCCTCAGTCTCCCCAGTTTACTCACCTCTGAACCCCAACAGGTGAAAACAATCATGCACAAGGGCTTAATTGGCAGCTGAACAGCAATTAATGAGGATCCTCTCACATCCATCACTTTTCTATCTGGCTAATGTTTGTTTTGGGTAAATTTTCAGATCAAATTTTCAAGCTTTTGTTTCATAAATACCACAAAATTGATCACAAAAATTCAGATCTGTGATGTTTTTCTCCCAGTATCATTCAGACACACAATATGTTCTTAAAATAAAACTACACTTCGCTATAAGGTATTTACCATATTTTGTATTATGTAAGGTGATGCAGCTAAGCGACAGGGCTAGACCTTTGCTTTTGCGGTGATTCTTTTGAGATGCAGGAATTATAGAAAGTAAATTAAGCTAAATAATTTAAGTCAAAGTGATGACAATAGATAGGCTACTCCAAGAGGCTAAAGATCACATAGCTTACAGTTATCTGTAACTAACCTCGCATTACTGCAGTCCATGGATGCCTTTGAAGTCATGCTGTTGTGATATTTATGTTCATTTACATTCACTTCCAATGTGAAATGCTCCCACACCTCTTGGCTTTCGCTCTTGTTGTATTTGGACCATCGTCTTCCTTTTGCCAAAATACCGAGTGATTGAAAAGGCAAATTTCAATCAATGCTTTATTTAAAATAGATTAATCAAGTTTAATCGAGAAATCAGGATAGGTCTAGTTCAGGCTGAATATAATACCGGGTTAGTGAAGTCATACCCCCAGAAACGTAGTTTGTAACAAAATCATTAGGGAATAAGAGTACATCCAGCAATGACTATTTGCCCTTTCAAACCCGTTCTAGTGGCTGTTGTGTGTTTATTGCTGTATGGAAAGAATGTTGGTTGAGCCTCCCCAAAGGTCAACGTGATTTGTTAAACTTTTGGCCTTTCTGGGACTGACACAAAAGTCATCGGAAAAAGTAGTTCACTGTTTGCTTAATGAGCAACTGTGTTATGTGACATTCATGCAGTGACATTGCCGTGGGTATTTGTTTATATATTGTATGTCTTACGCTGTTGGTGTAAAACTACGATATTATATCTGTCAAAGTATGTCAGCTCAGCCATTTCAAAAGTTCTCATAAATTCACCCCAGTATTTGCAGCAGCCATCCAATATACCCATTAATTTGTTGACCACTAGCATATAATGTTTGGCTAATCTATATTCATTATTTTGCTTGTGGTGAAATTTAACAAAAGGGTGTTCCCAAAGGGGTGCTCTTCAAGCTTTCCGGAGAATAATAATTATGATGTTTTATTGTGTCGAAGTTCATTTACATATATTCTAATGTTAAATTGTGTTTTTTTTTCTGAGCAAATATAAATTTACTACCAAGATGATTAGTTTTTTATATATTGTAGTTTGTAAACCTGTGAAATGTTTTGGTTTTACAGAACATATTAAGCCTGCACATATTGTGGGAGAAGACGATGATGACGAAGATGAAGATGGCCATGGTCAGAATCAGAAGGAGATATGTGTGCATGTCTCTGTGCAGATGTACTGTAAGAAGGAGATATGTGTGCATGACTCTCTGTGCAGATGTACTGTAAGACACATACCTATTGGTTGCTATTGCTGTTTCTTTTGTGTTCAAAATGCAGTTATATGTAAAGCTATTTGTCTGGGTAGTATGTGTACATTATATGCATGTAGGACACAAACCTGCTGGTTTGAATTGATGTTTTACCCTTGAGTCTACAATATCTTCATGCACTGCTAAAGCTGACTTCCATTTACTGCCTGGATTTGACTCTTAAAAATGTTTTGTGGACATAGGCAATGAGTCCCACCCTCAGGAGCAGAAGAGCTGGGCTCCTTGCATGTTCACCTCTCTGATCAGCAACTCCGCCATCTTAAAAAGCCGGGAAGGCCGGGCCAGCAAGGTGCACAACTTCATGTGGGGCCTCAGGCTGAACACCTTTGTGCCGAACTCACCCTTTGGGGACCTGACGAAGGAGGCGTTAGCTGCACAGGAGGCAGACGCTGTGAAAGGTCTGAGAGCAGTTCAACCTGTCTTTCTGACCATAAACTCAGCAGTGAACAACATCTATGAACTAGCAGTCTTCAAAATAAGCGCAAGTGGTTCGCGAGCCTCATGTGAGACTTTTTGGCTGTAATGGCTTATGTGGTCTATACTGTGTAGAAGGAACACAAGCAAAACAAACCTCATGCTTGACTATAAAACATTCTTAGTGCTCATTTTTTCCATTTCAAATAAGAGTAACCTTATGTTGCACAGCCCAGTGGATAGTGTTATCTCACACATCCTGGGCTTGGGGATCAAATCCTGCTCCCACTCAGTATGTGTGTGCAAATATTCTTCCCATCTTGTGTGGGTTTCCTGCTGCAGTCCAGGGATGTGCAGTTAGGTGAATTGACATCACTAAATGTGCTTTCCCACTGCAGGAACTTTGTTTAGGAACCAGGAACATTCTGTCATGTTCCCACTGCAGGAACTCGGCCCGACAGTAACCCCGTGTAGCAGTTCCTGAACCTATTTTTTGTCCCTACTTTGGAGTAGGAACATTTTGCTCGACCAGGAACTACTGCGTGGGGTTTATAGCGAATGGTTGACCACAAGCACTGGTGCTAACTTAGAAGTTACGCAGAAGTGCAGGAAAAAGAGAAGTAGTGGAGTGAAAATTGAACAGATGGAATTATTTTTGTATCTCAATTACATTAAATATGTATTAATGAATACATTTTTTTGCTTGTGTTTCTGTGTTTCCACATTGGAAAATTCAATTGATAACCAATATACTTTTGCCTAATATCCCCAGTGCCAGCATTCATTTGCAGAATAACAAATCATTTTTTATTCTGTGGAAAAGGAAAGATCAATCTGATAGCTAGATTTCATAATGAGTTGTAAATAAGTTGTGGGACATATAAATTAAATATAAATAACCAATACGGTACAAGATTTGTCATGTATTTTTGAACCGCACAATCGACTGCCGCAATAACTAACAAATAACAAAAAACCTGTCTGTTCTCCATTGATTTGGGGTGGTAGTGTAGTTTTGTATGAAATTATGTGTGCAGTTTAAAATATGAGGTTTTTGCATCTCTCATTGTTTTTTAGCATATAGGCTGCAGTTCATGTTGTGTGGCAGGAAGGAAAATGACACACTTAAGTGGCCACAAACTACAAAAGTTCCCGGTCGAGGCAGCCCAGGAATTCAGAACCAGGAACTAGGTTCCGGAACTTTGGTGGCAAAGTGGCTTAACTTGCTTGCAGAGTATGACTGTATGTGTGGCCTGCAATGAACTGACATGCGATGCAGAGTGTACCCTACCTGTGCTGTATAGGGTAGAAACACATATTTATACATACTTTTACTCCACTGTTGTTGAATCATTAGGGGTAGACAATTTTGTTTTTGTTGATCATTTTTTAAAAAAGGTTTCTTACACATCAGGATATTTTCTGAAGCAGTACTAAGAGGGGACAACTTTATGGTGGATCGACAATCAGTTATCAGGGTTTAGTCCTCTATACCACATCTGTGCCACCTGCCGACTCTTTGTATCCGACTCATGTCATGGCAGTCGTGTGTGTCTGCAGAGGGTGACATATTGACAGGTGTTCCCCAAACCCCTTTCTCTCTGTTGTTAATCCTGCAAACAGAACCCAATGAGTTTAATCGCATTTACGAGCCTCTGGATCCGAAGAGCAAGATCATCTATATGGTGGACAGCGGCCTTAGCTTTAACCTACCATACCCGCTCATCCTCAGACCACAGAGGGGCGTGGACCTCATAATATCTTTCGACTTTACCGCTAGGCCGAGTGATTCCTCTCCACCCTTTAAGGTCAGCAATTTGACATCAATTTGACTCAATATTCAAGTTCCTCGATCTGTACAACTAAAAATTATGTCAGGGCACTAAAATAAAAAAATATTATACTATATCTATGACTTATTAGTAGCTTTGCTGTTCACCCTTAATCTTTATTTAATACATCTTACCAATCATTAAAAAACTAAGGAACATGAATTATTTTGAATTATTTTCCCGAATAACATTCTGCTACACTGTCTGCCATCATATGTCATTATTTGTCCAAGTTTCTCCGAGTTAAGGAGTTTTAGTAAAAAACTGATTAAATTTGTTGTATTGGTGAGATGGGAGGCACGATGGCACGGAAACTAACACCACTGCCTTACAGCCCCGGGCCTGGGATTTCAGTTTCCCCCTGGGCTCCGTGTGTGGAGTTTGCTTGTACCCCCCTGGGTTCTGTTGGGTTTTCCCCGAGGACCTGGGTTTCTCCCCACAGTCCAAAAACATACAAAGTTGAACTGGAGTTACCCAACTATTGAGAGGTGCGAATGTGTGTGTGTGTGTTAGTGCCCCATGCTGGATTATTCCCTGCTTTGTACCCATAACTTCTGGGATAGGCCCTGGAACCCTGCAACCTTGCATAGGACAAGCAGGTATGGAAAATGGGTGGATGTTGAAGAGCATTTCAATATTTCCAGTTCAAGCAAAGCCCTACACTAGTGGCCAAAATTGTGGAAACACTTAAAACAAAAATTTACTAAACGAATATTGGTGATTAAGTTTTTAAACAATCAAAGAATGTTTGCAAATATCATATATTGGACAATTAAATAAGCAACTGGAATAAAGTTCTGCAATTTCTAAAGATTGGAAGTGTTTCCACAATTTTGGCCACTAGTGTATGTATATAAATGAAAATACTGAATGTACAGTATTTGCAAAGCTAATCATTCTTAAGGGAATATCCACAGCTTGTGTTTGACATTTTCTATGAAGCGTTGTACAGTGTTTTTTGTATAGCTTTTGGAGAGATTATTGGGA
>JAODLD010000434.1:0-11132 GCA_026781065.1 Mormyrops boulengeri | reverse complement strand
TACTAGAACTTGTGGCCATAGGTGGAAATTAGCGGGAGAACATTTTAAACTGAATTTGAGGAAACACTTCTTTACACTCTTCTTTGCGTGTAGTCAGAGTATGGAATAGTCTTCCTGCTAGTGTAGTGCAAGCTAAAACCCTGGGTTCCTTTAAATTAGAGCTAGATAAGATTTCAACAACTCTGAGGTATTAGTTAAGTTCTCCCCAAATGAGCTTGATGGGCCTCTTGTTTGTAAGTTTCTTATAATCTTAAAGTACCAAAAGTACGGTACTTCAAGGTGTTAGTTTTCCACTGCAGTAAAAACTGGTATCGACAGTCAATGACATAACAAAGCAAGTTGGGGTATTTTGTACCGAATTTGTGAACAGGCTATAGTATATGTGGTGTACTTTAATAACTTTTGGTACTAGTACTTCACTGGAAGTCAGTGGAAAAAGGAAAATACTGAAAGTAATGGTGCAGTGGAAAAGAGGCTGACTTTGAACCCTGGACTGTAGGTTTCTAGCGTTTGTACTTCACAGTCAACTCCATTGAGTCATGCAGCAATCCAAGAAACAGGTCAGCACACAAGGATTAAGAGTAAGGTCGGACAAGTGCTGACTGATATTACCCCCCACCAAACACCGGGCACACAAAGGCAATGCCAGGGCCCCAGAGACAAGGTGGATAAGACTAAACCACACAGAACTGGACAGGGTAACCACTAATAAAATCCAAGGAACTGGACAGACAGAGCCAAGAACTCCAACAGGAGGGGAACAAAGACAGAAATGGCAAACACCATGAGCTGGGACAGAGACACTACATGAGGGAACACAGCAGGGGGCAGTACTTGGGGACCAGGAACAAAGTGATTCGAGACAGGACACTGAGACTAAGGGACAGGACCAGGGATATGAAGTGGAAACCTGGATGGAGTAGGGGATGAGGAAGGGAAGAGAACAAAAGGAGCAT
Organism: Mormyrops boulengeri; assembly: GCA_026781065.1. Lineage (NCBI taxonomy): Eukaryota > Metazoa > Chordata > Actinopteri > Osteoglossiformes > Mormyridae > Mormyrops > Mormyrops boulengeri. The sequence goes on along the minus strand of JAODLD010000434.1, from coordinate 10,176 downwards.
GACGGGGAAACTAAGGGAATGGATGAAGGACATGAGGCAGGGACCAGAAAGGAGTTGGGGAGCTGGAAGGGTGGGGAGCAAAAGGAGCTTGGTGGGGTGGCAGGCTTGGGAACAGAGGAGAAAGGGATAGAAGAGGGTTAGGAGCACAATGGGGATGAGACACAGAGGGATGGGGGAAGTGGACCGCCGCAGGCCTAAATAGATGAACAGCTGGGCTGAGCGGTGGCCTAAGTGAAGCAAGTGGTGGGCTGGGTCGAGATTTGTGAATCGTGGGGAGAGAACTGGAGGACATCTCCTGTAGGGGGAGACAGAGAACCGGCCAGGCCCCCTGCTGAACCTCCACTGGCACTGTAGAAGGCACCCTTGGATGGAGGCAGGAGCCCAAAACGTGAGACCCAGGGCCAGGTCCAAGGGGTCCCACTCCAAGTCCTGTGGAGGAACCTCCTGTAGGTCTTTACCTACTAGGCTGGGGGTGACCTTCGGCAGTGCTGCAGGGGCCAGGATGACCTCAGGTGGCGCTGCAGGGGCGGTGATGGACACAGAGAGCACTGCAGAGGCCAAGACAGGCTCTGAGGGTGGTGCAGGGGAAAAGTCAGGATGAGTGTGGGCCAGACTTGGATGGCTCAGGCAGAGCAGGAACAGGGCCCTGTGGGCAAGGCTTGAACGACTCTGGCAGAGCAGGAGCAGGTCCCTGTGGGTGGGACTCAGACAGCTCTGGCGGAGCAGGAGCAGGGCCCTGTGGGCGGAACTCGGATGGCTCTGGTGGAGTAGGAGTGGGGCCCTGTGGGCGGGGCAGGAGCGGGACCCTGTGGGCCAGGCTTGGACGGCTCAGGGAGAGCAGGATAGGGGCTTTTTGGGCTGGGTTTGGAAGGCTTGGAGCAGGTGGCAACCCCTTCTGAGCCGGGCTCTGGATTTGTGCCAACGGCAGCAACATGCCCTGGGCAGGGCTCTGGAGATGTGGCGGGCTCCCCTGGACAGGACACTGGAGATGTGGGTGCAACAGAGGCTCCCCCAGGGCTAGGTTCAGAGATCCCTGACTTAGCCAAGTCCACAAGGTGCCAGAGAACTTTCTTGAGCATGCACACCTCCTCGGCCAGGAATGTTGGAGAGAGCTATAGAAGATGTCAACCTGCTTCAGTCAGAGACTTGCAGAACCATGGAGACTGGAGTACAACTGGGATCTCTGACAGGCTCTTCCAGATAGCCTGAAGGGTACAGAATTCACACACCGGGGTATCAACCGGGTTGGAAACTGGAGAAGTGGTGAGGGTTGTCCTGAAACCTGGGGATCGTCTTTTAGAATTTGCCATTCTGTTATGTTGTGGCATGGTTCAGGTGGGAAGAGGAAGGTGACGATCTACTTGCAGTTCCGAGACAAACCAGGGTTTATCAGGGAAACTGGACAGACAGTGTAAAACTACAAAACAAAAGGACCACGAGGGGTCTGGAAACAAACAGGAAAATCATGAAACAAAGCACAACTAAGAAACTAAGCAAAACATTGGGAAAAAATCAATAATTAAACAAAACAGATGAGGCTGGCTTTGCCCCCTTGACTGTAGGGTTCCAGCATCTGTGCCACACACTCAACCTGCTGAACCATGCAGCAGTCCAAGGAACAGGTGAGCACACAAGGGTTAGTCAGGGAGTGAAAAGGTGGGATAGCCGGAGACTGCTGCTGGCCAAACAGGGTAAAAACAGGAAGGGTAAGGTCGGACGGGTGCTGACCCTGACAGACACTTATTTGATATAGCTGATACTTGATTCTGTTCCAGGAGAGCTATTCTAATGTATCTGAGTTGGTTTGAAGCTGACATAATCCTTTCAGGTTGTGTTATGCATATGCATTTTACATATATGAAATCAGTCCTAATTTCACGTTGGGGGGGACTATGTCTAAAATCCAGCAAACCTTTACATGATGCTCATCCATCCATCCATTTTTTGCTGTTTATCCAGGGTCAGCAGTCTAAGCATGTATGGCCAGACCTCCCTCTCACCAGCCACCTCCCCCAACTCCAACTCCAACCCAACTCTCTCCAGCATGTCCTGGGTCTGCCCCGGGGCCTCCTCCCGGTCAGACATGCCCAAAACATCTCCCCAGGAAGCCGTCCAGGAGGCATCCTAGACAGATGGCCAAACCACCTCAACTGGCTTCTTTCAATGCAGAGGAGCAGCCGCTCTACTTTGAGCTCCTCCCGAATGTCCAAGCTCCTCATTCTAACTCTAAGGCTAAGCCCAGCCACCCTGCGAAAGAAACTCATTTCGGCCACTTGTATCTGCAATCTCATTCTTTCAGTCACTACCCATAGGTGACCATAAGTGAGGGTAGGAACATAGATCGACTGGTAAATTGAGACCTTTGCCTTCTTGCTGAGCTCCTTCTTCAACAAAATAAAACAGTACAGCATCCTCATTACTGACAACACCAAGAGGACCACATCATCTACAAAAAGCAAAGATGTGATCCTGAGGCACCTGAACCGGACCCCCTCTGCCCCTTGGCTATGCTGAGAGATTCTGTCCATACAGTTGTGAACAGAATCGGTGACAAAGGGCAGCCTTGGTGGAGTCAGCCATGACAGCCCAACAACATCAAGAGCTTTCAAGAACGAATCTCATCCAGCCCCAGAGCCCTACCACCGAGCAGCTGTTTGACCACCTCAGTGAACTCGGCCCCAGAGATGGACAAGTCCTCCTCTGCATCTACCAGCTCTACTTCCTCCAAGGAAGGCGTATCAGTGGTATTTAGGAGATCCTCGAAATATTCCTTCCTCCACCTGACTGTATCGCTAGCTGAGATCTCATCCCTGCTGTAGACAGCATGGGTAAAGCCTTGATTCCCTCTCCTGAGTTGCCTGACAGTTTGCCAGGATTTTTTCAAAGCCAACTGAAAGTCCTTCTCCTTGGCCTTACCAAACTTCTCCCACTCTTCCTCTGCAGGGCCCTGGAGGATGGGCTCCCCTGTTGAGTCTGGTTCCTCCCAAAGTTTCTCTCTCCTAGGGAGTTTTTCCTTGCCACTGTTGCCTCTACCTTGCTCACTGGGGGCTTTGTGCAGGGATAATGTAAAGCACTTTGAGACAATGTAATTTGACCTGATGGATAAGTCCTCCTCTAAGTCTTCCAGCTGTACTTCCTCCAAGGAAGGTGTATCAAGTGGGATTCAGGAGGTCCTTGAAATATTCCTTCCACCACCTGACTATATACCCATTTGAGGTCAACAGCTCTCCAATCCTGCTATAAATAGCATTAGCGAAGCCCCGAATTACTTAATGGTTTGCCAGAACCTTTTCGAGGCTGACCGAAAGTCCTTCCCCATAGCACTAAACTAAACTCCTCCCACACCCGAGATTTTGCTTCAGTAACCACCAGAACCGCTTCCCACTTAGCCTGCTGGTACCTGTTCACTGCTTCCAGAGTCCCACAAGCTAACCAAGCCCTGAAGGCCTCCTTCTTCAGCCTAATAGCTCCCTTTACCACTGGTGTCCACCACCGGGTTCTGGGATTGCTGTCACATCTGGCACCAAGAACCTTGCAGCCACAGCTCTATACCGCTGCCACAGCAATGGAGTCCTGGGACATGGCTCATTCAGGCTCCATGTCCCTGACTCTCTTAGGAGAGAAGAGAAGTTCTCTGGCAATTAGTTTGCCAAGGCCCCTTCCTTGAGCTGCCACCCGATCTCCATTGCACCTGGCCCCCACCTCTCCCCCTGCAGGTAGTGGGCCCACAGGAGGGTGGACCCGTGTTACTTCTTCGGGGTATGCCTGTCCAGGCTTCATGATTGACAGCCCAGTCACCAGGCGGTCTCCCCAGTCCGAGCAGGGTAACATGTTCCTTTGTTTTATTCATTCTCATGTAGGTTTTCTGAATCACGCTTAGTCTGGCTGCTGACCAACGACCAATTTGCCTTGGGAGACTCTACCAGGGACAAAGGCCCCAAACAACATAGCCCCTAGGATTATGGAGCCACACAAACCCCTTCACCACCATAAGATGTTAAAATGCAGAGGGGACACTTCAATCCTTTTGGTTTGTGTTATGCATATACATTTAACTTATGTGAAATCAGGCCTATTTTCATGTGGGAGGACTATGCCCAAAACCCAGCAAACTTTTAGATGACGCTTATTTGATATATCTGACACTTGTTTCTGTTTAAGCTTAGTTACTGGTGTTTAAGTATACATGTAGCTGACAGATTTTTTTTGTGTTATATATGTAAATTTAATGTGCATGAGACACGTACATTTAGTGTTTGTAGTATATAGTGTTCTGCAACCAGAAAAAATGTTTTGATAAGTTATTTGAGAAATGTAATTTTATTTCCTTGTTGTAATTGTAATTCCCTGTTGTTCTACAGTTTAGAATTTTATTAAGGAAGACTTTTTTGAGGGCTGAGGGGAAGGTGGTGTTGTCCAATATGTTGTTCCCATTTACCATTTTTTCCCTTTGTGACCAAACATTGTTATATAAAGTTTTGTGTGTTCTTGTAGTTTTTTCATTTTGAATGGTTAATATTTATTTAAAGCAAGGAAAATTGTACATGAATATTAGGTATGAAATATGTGAATTTTCTTAATTAATTAATACGTATACTTTTATTTATAATTGAATACGTTGATGTCATAAATATATCACAGCATTTTTTATTATGCATATAACTGCCATTTTAATATATTAATGGCGTATGAGGACCGAACTTTTATTTTGACTAAACAAGCGGAAATATCAACTGGTCTCCCCCTTATTCTTCATAGCTTCACACTGCCTCTATAGATGGGGTAGCGACACGCCATACGAATACGCACGGCAATTGTCATAGCAGCACAAATCTGTATTTATATTATGCGCATTTGTGCTGCTATGACGACAAATTACCATGCATTTTAACATTTATGTGATTAAATTGTACTTCTTCCACAGTATAATGGTTAAAATGCATGGTAATTTCATGTCATAACAGTGCAAATGCACACACACATATATAAGACCATAGAAAGAAAATGGGTCAGATCTTGTCCAAAATGCATTCCATGGCAAGAGGAATTTGGGTTGCATCTTTTAGAAAGAGTATTTGTTGGCAACAGAGACACCCTGCAGACTGCTGCCATAGAAATTAGGAGAGAACCTGGGACAAGTAAAAAGAGAGAAGGGGAGATAGGACAGTCCTGACATATACCACAGGTCAAATAAAATCTGGGGGAAGTGCCATATTTTGATTTGATTGTTTCAGTTCTTATGAAGTGTTTCCACTGCTTTACACAACATATCACCCAAACCAAGTTTTTGGAGCAATTTCAAAATAAAGTTATGCTCCTACAAGTTCATTATAATCCAGTAAATCAAAGCCAACCATATATTAACTATATTATGGTTTCTCAAAGCCAGATTGGCTCTCATCTATAATACTATCTACACAACCCCTTGATTCTCTTTGGCAAATAATATGGCAAGGATTTTATAATCATTATTCAATTCAATTCAATCAAATCAAATCATCAAAGACAGCCATTGAACGAGGGCACAGAGCAACAAGTCATAGGTGAAGAAACTAACACTAATGAACTGACCCTCTGCATTGAAAGAAGCCAGTTGAGGTGGTTTGGGCATCTTTCTAGGATGCCTCCTGGATGGTACCCCGGGGAGGAGTCTCGGGGGCAGAACTCGGACACGCTGGAGAGATTATATCTCTTGACAGGCCTGGGAATGCCTTGGTATTCCACTGGAGGAGCTGGAGGAGGTGGCTAGTGAAAGGGAGGTCTGGATATGCCTGCTTAGATTGCTGCCCCTGCAACCCAACCTTGGATAAGTGGCAGAAAATTGATGGATGGACAGTGTTGGAGAGTAACGGAATACATGTACCGGCGTTACGTATTTAGAATACAAAATATGAGTAACTGTATTCCGTTACAGTTACCGTTTAAATGGGTGATAATTAGAATAGTTACTTTGTTGAAATAAATGGATTACACGGCGGTCTTTTCCTGTTTCATATGTTAGGCTATCCCCTCTGTAATTTTGGAAATTCCACACATTGCCGGAAACCCAAACAAAACACGCAATAAGAGGCTCTGTCATTACCCGATCTGCGTGCCTACCCGATTTGCGCGCGCAGGCGTATTGAAAGTCTGGCATGCCGTAAAGTGTTCACGCATGCGTTAAACAGATTGGGCAGTACCGTAAAGTGAGCGATGACGTATTCGTTCAATACATATGTAATAACACACTCCACATGCGCTTAATTTTATATATGTATAAAATATAATATATATATATATATTGTGGCGAACAGCAGACCGAGGCATCGTGGGAGCAGAGACACGGAGACTCGCTTGCCGGGGAAACACGCCCTTTTATTATTAGTTCTTATAAGGACTACACCAGGCACCCAATGAGCACCAAAAACCCACCCATACGTCGAATGGTAAGACGCATACACGGTGGGGGATTTACGGAAGCTAATTACACACGAGGATCAGACCGAGAACACACAAGACACAGGTAAACACACACGCAACAATAAGGAATGCAAGCATTAACAACAACAATAAGGGCTAATTACAAACGAACGCGGGGCATGCTGGGACATGCGCCAAACCAGCGCTACAATATACTAAACATTTCGCTTTACGGCACGGATCGATCTCACAAGACGGATCGATTGTCTTGTGTTTAAAATTATATCTGGTGGCAAGGATTAAAGTGCTTTTTGTTATTGTCACATCAAGTTTGAATATCTGATTTGTATTGAAGGATCTTCAGTAATTTGAAATTATTGGTGGAAGAATAATATTGACAGTAAATACCAAAAAAATATATTTTTCATTTTTGAGAATTGTTTTATATATTGCTGAATCCTGAAAAGGGTTACTGAAAATGCTGATTTTTTTTCCTTGTGCGAGGCTACTTTTTATTTTAACTAAGTGATGGAATATGTTGGTGACCATAACAGTAAATACTTTTCAATGGCATATTTCATGTTTGTCTAATACTCTTCCACTTTTCAGCTTTGTAAATAAAGAAATGGTTAAGGAAAGACAGGGTTTTTTATTATCTTTAAGCAGACAAAACATCTTATGTTAACATACCCAAGTCTTTGCTCCTCTACAGTAAATATATTGTTTATTCAGGGATATTTGGGCTTAACAGCCAATTGGTAGAGAGAAACAAACAAGAATTTGCAGGATGTGATTGCTACATTCATGTAGTTGTAAAAAGCATGACAATATGTTAAGTGATCCAAAGTATTCAGAATACGTTACTCACATTGAATAACTTAATGGAATACGTTACAAACTACATTTTGGGGCATGTATTCTGTAATCTGTAGTGGAATCTGTACATTTTAAAAGGAACCTTCCCAACACTATGGATGGATGGATGGATCGATGGCATACAAAAATATATTCAACAGTTATTTTAACTATTATATTTGACATACAAGTTATTACAGAGAAGATGTTTGGCAGTTTAATAGATATTGTTAAACTTTTTGTTATACTTTTTTGCAATTGTACTTCTGTTTAGTTTTAAGGTATATACATACACAATAACTGCATTCTTATGAACAGGCATTCTTTAAGAATATGTCCTCCAGTTCTGGAATGTCTCATTCATTATCATTCCTTTGCTGTTCTGTTACACTGCATTGTACTGTATATGTATTGCATTTTCTGCACTGGACAGTCTGGGTGGTTTGTCCTAGTGAACCTTATCTCAGTGTCTTTTACTTATTTGCATCTTCTTTGTGTTGCTGCTTGGTCATCACTCTATGCAAAAATTCTTTATGTTATTTTTGTATTTTTCGAATTTACTTTCTTTTAATGTGACTGTCACGCCCAGCCCTGATTGCCCTCCTGTGGACCACACCTCCTCGTTAACCTCGTGTGGAATCCTCCCGTTTACCTGCTGTTGTCAGTTTCCTGCTCGTTACCTTATGTATTTAGTCCGTGTCCGGGTCAGTCTTCCCCAGATCTGTCATTGATGTAGTGTTATCGATGTGCGTGCCTGCTGTTCCCTGTCTACTTGATTCCCCCTGGAATAAACCCCGTTTGCCCCGCAAACCTTGGAGTGCTTGCTTCTTCCCTGCTCGCCGGACGCGCAACGTAACAGTGACCAATTACATTACATAAATAATACTAGATGAGAACTGCAAATCTCCACACTTCCAGCAGAGGGCACTGATGAAATGCCTCTCCTGTAAACCTCAAATTACACTCAACACCTACAACTTCATTAACATAAGAATAAGCACTTAACACTTACAAACCCTAGTAACATAAGGATAAGCACTCTAACTTGCTTACTTATATCTACATTGACAATTAGAGGTTGAGTCTTTTTGGTGCTGTCCGCTGTCTTTCAGGATAGCGACGTGCTGGTTGAACTTCCTGGGAAGTAACGGCAGCTGCATCTTGCTCTGTGCTTTCTGCTTGTTCCTCAGAGCCCACTGGGTACTCCAAGAAATCATCATCCGCTCTTCTGGTTAGCCAGCTTGAAGCATTTGATGCCCGCAAGTGATCCACATGCAGCTTGACTTGATGATGACCAACTTGTGCGTCATAGGTCAGAGGTCCTCTTTGTTGCAGAGTCTTCCCTGGAATCCACAGTTTCTTTGGATGTCTGAAATCTCAAACTAACACCCTCTCTCCCAGATCAAATGTCTGGAGTGTCTTCGCTCGCTTGTCATGAGCCTTTTTCTGTTGTAGCTGATGCTTGACTACGACTGCAGACATGTCGGGCTTCAATAGTGACAGGCCAGTGCGCGGTTGTCTTTTCAAAAACATCTCAGCTGGGGTGCGTTCGGTAACTGTGTGAGGAGTGTTTCTATATGTGATTCCAGCTGCAGTTGTTGATAGGCAAATGACAGGTCTATCTTACTAAAACTGTCCCGCCAGCCAGAGTATCAAAGAAATCCTCAGTATTTGGAAGAGGATATTCCTCAGGGAGTATGCATCGGTTCACAGTCACTTTATAATCGCCGCACAATCTCACTGCCTTGTCTTTCTTAGGCACTACAACAATAGGCGTGGCCCAATCACTCATTTCCACTTGAGTAATGATGCCATTCTTCTGTAAGCGCTCAAGCTCTTTGTCCACTGCTTCTCTCAATGCATAAGGTACGGGTCGCGGCTTGTGGAAGATTGGCTTGGCATCACTCTGTACTCTGATCTTTGCTCTGAAGTCTTTGATCTTCCCATATCCGTCTTTGAATAGATCTTTGTGCTTTCCCAGGATCATTTGTAGTGTAAGCTGTTCATTTTTGTTGTAGGCTTGCAGACTGAAGATTCTTCCCCAGTTCAGCTTTATCATTTTCAGCCAATTTCTTCCTAGTAATGGTGGCTTACTGCCCTTTACCACCATAAGAGGCAACTTCCACTTGTGTCCCTCATACTTTACTGGCACTAGGATTTTTCCAAGCACAGGAATGGTCTCTCCTGTGTATGATGACAGATGTATGGCTGATGGCTGCAGAGGGCAGCTCTTCAGTTGCTCATGATAGAGAGACTCTGGAATCAATGACACTGATGCTCCAGTATCCACTTGCATTTTAACTGGTTTTCCAGACAAATCCAATTCCGCAAAAAATGCTATCATAGTTTGTTTGAGCAGTGTACACTGTGAACAGGTCCAGTATATCATCCTTACAGTCATCTGAGTCATCAGTTCCTCCACTAGCTGTCACCAGTTGAGGCTTGACAGTTTGCTTTGCTGTCTTGCAGACTCTTTTTAGATGTCCAACTTTTCCACATCCATGGCATGCTTCAGTGTGGTAGTAGCATTCATTTGGCTGGTGATTGTCTTTGTAGCATTTTGGCTTTTTCTCTGTAATGTAGCACTGCTTAGTTCTTGAATCATATGGCCAGTTGTGACGTGAACTGTTGCCTTTCTTGTTACTCCGTTTGTCACCTGATGTGTTGGAGACCCCGTAGACATCCCCTTTTGGTTTGTCAGCATGTTCTCTCAATTCTTTAGTGTCTTTATAAGCCAACTCAAGAGCAAGTGCAATATCACAGGCCTTTTTGAAAGTAAGATCTTTTTCTGATAACTGTGATATCCCTCCCTTGAGAGACCACAGACAAACTGATCTTTTAACAGACATAAGAAATTTACAAACGAGAGGAGGCCATTCGGCCCATCAGGCTCGTTTGGGGAGAACCTAACTAATAGCTCAG
>JAODLD010000433.1:0-11141 GCA_026781065.1 Mormyrops boulengeri | reverse complement strand
TAGCGCAAGCTAAAACCCTGGGTTCCTTTAAATCTGAGCTAGATAAGATTTTATCAACTCTGAGCTATTAGTTAGGTCCTCCCCAAACATGCTTGATGGGCCAAATGGCCTCCTCTCGTTTGTAAATTTCTTATGTTCTTATGTTGGTCGGGCAGTGGTCAGGAAGTCTGACGTTGGTCTGGGAAATGGTAGAAGACATAGCAGATGCCTGGATGATGGAAGGAGGTGATGTGATTGCCAGAGATGAGACTGGAGCTGACGTGATGGCCGGAGACAAGGCAGGCATCTGGGTAACATCAGGAGATGAAGCAAGGTGTGAGAGAACAGACCCCCTCTGGGTCAGGCTTGGGATGCTCAATAGGCGCAGTGGTCTTTTCTGGACTGGCCTTCTGAAATGTGTGTGGGGCAGTGGAGATCTCACCCAGTCCAGGAGCCAATAACTCAGGCAGAGTGTCTCCTCCTGGGTCGGGTGCAGCAGCAGGCTCTCCCAGGCTGGGCTGCTGAGGCCTGGACGGAGTGACGGAGTCATTACGAGGACTAGGTGTGGAGGTGTCCTCCCCTGGTTGTGGCACGACAGCAGCGTCTCCTTAGCTAGGCGTGACAGTGGTCATTCCTGGACTGTGTTCAACAAGGGACACTTCTGGGCCGGGCGTGGCAGCGGTGGGGAAGACCCTTTCTGCTCTGGGTCACATCTGCTGCCTCAGTCTCCATTTCCTGCAGTGGGAACTGGTGCAGAGCTTCAGGTATTCAATTCAATTCAATTCAGTTTTATTTACATAGCGCTTTTACCAATGGTCATTGTCACAAAGCACTTTACATATAACCGGCCCGAACCCCACCAAGCAAGCCTGAGGCGACAGTGGCAAGGAAAAACTCCCTCTAGCAGGAAGAAACCTTGTGAGGAACCTAGACTCGGAAGGGGACCCCATCCTCTACTGGGCGACCAGGGAGCAAACAGTATTACACAATAATTACAATCTAAATAGTTTTTTTCGTGGGTGGATGGAACTGTTCGCGAGGCCGTGAACGCCTGTACCTCTGCGTATTACCCCTTTGATTCTAAGTGGTTGTTTGAGGTCGTTGGTGCTAGCCAGTCAGTCATGCATGCTTTTGAAAGAAGTCTGTTAATTTGGTTTTTGAGTACGCCTACAGTTTCAGTAGCTGCACAATCCTTGCCCTTTTTCTTGCTTTCATAGTGTACAATGGTCAGGAAATATTTGGTTCCTCGGGATTATGCAATGATGTTTTTTGTGTGCAAGCAGCTTCTTCCATGGCAGTTACCACACAGTTGTGATTGGTCCTTTCTGGCTTTCTGGCAACAGATTGGCAGGGTTGTTTGAACTAGCTTTTTCAGTCACAATGTTGGGGGTTTACCAGACCCTTGACCACTTAGCCCATTGGGTCAATCAGAGTGCTGTTAGTGTAAGGAGAGTGTGGACAATGCGTGCGCATCTCACCACTAAAGTTTGATCCAATACCAAGCTAGACACAGTGATGACTGCCGTGTTTGTCGCCTGGACGGCTCTCAGGCATGGCCCCCATCCGAGCGCCATGTTGTTCAGTTTCGCTGAAGAGTAGCCTTCAGGTCACTGTAGGCCACCATGATCTTGTGTTAGAACTGCTGTCATGTAGCCACTCTTCTCACGAACATTCAAGATGAAAGGCTGGCCCATGTCTGGAATTCCCAGGGCAGGAGCTTTTCACAGTGCTTCCTTCAGCTCTTGGAATGTCTTCAACTGGAGTTGTCATCTTGACACAATCTTTGGAGTCTTTACTGCCCTTCAGTAGATCATTGAGTGGTTGAACTATTTCAGTGTGAATCCAATCATGTCCTGGTGTAGTTGCACAGTCCCAGGAAGGAGTGTAGCCATGTCTTTAGGCCCTCTTTTTTGGATGTGGGAGCTTCTTGGACCATTTATCTACTTTATCTGGGTCTGCCACTTCATGAGTGTACCCATCCAAGGAGGTGTATGCCCCATCCTCTTCTTTTCTTGCCTTAACTCTGTTTGTTCTCAAAGGAGTCAGACAAATGGGCCGGGCTTCTTCTTCTAATTTCATTTGCTCATCTTGGCTTCGAGGAACAGAGACACTAAGCAACTACTGACATATTGGCGCATCCCTGCCCATCTCTACTCGGCAAGTTTTATTGTCAGGATTGGGCTAGCACTGCATATTGGTATTGGCGATACCAGCCATAGTATTGGATTGAATCAGATTAAAAATAAAATCCATGCTCACCACATTCCACTCACTCACATGTGCTCACAGAGAGAGATTTCTCTTTATGCATCTTTGTACACTGACCACCAGCTGGAGCTTTTCAGTTCAGTGTCCCTCACAGATCCCTCCCAGGACAGTTTGGCCACTGATTGTTGATTTTGTTCAGCGGTGTGGTGTGCACATTCCATCCAGGCTTTCCTCCTGTAACGGTTCTCTCCTGACTGTTGCTGTCCCCCTGTGCTTGGTGCTGTTCAAGTTGTCTGCTGCTTCCATGGTGATCACTCTGCCACAATAATGTGTCTGTAATATAACATTTGTGTAACCCAAAATGTAAGGAATCAACTTAATTTTCCATAGTATAATGGAAATGAAAACTGATAAAAGCTTATGAAATACATTTTGACACTTTACCACTGCTATGTGCTTTGTTTTTTGTGAATGAGGGCCCACAGAAACATGGTTAGCCACACTCATTGGAAATGATCTGCACCTTCACGTGAAGGAGGATGAAGATGAGACTGTGTTTGAAGAAGCTGGGGCAGTCATGAAGCAGCATCCAAAGAAGATTCGACTGCATTTGCATGTGGATCCAGATTTTCAACATCTTGGTGAAGCCCTCAGGGACATGATATTCAAATGTCTCCCACAGATCCGCAGAATCAGGTCTGTTTTTGTGTAATTAATATACATTTTATGTATTTAAGTTAGGTCATACTATTTTAATTCAGATGACCTTTGCATCACCATTTTTGATTTTGATGAAAGTGGGCATGTGAATTGCACCTACCTTCCAGACCTCAGAAGTGTTTTTTGGTTATCTTTTTAAATTACACATATACTGTATATATATATATATATATATATATATATAAATAAAATGCCTTTTCAACACTCTGGGTCGCAAAATAATGATAATTCAGATTGTTTTCTTCTGAGGTGCACCCAGTATTGTCCTGGCCAATGTGGTGCCTCTTTCCAAGGCAAAGTGAAATTGGCTGGCAAGTCGTTGCCTCCTCAGAAGTTGGCGCCCTAGGTGTCTATCTATGTTGCCTATAGGATTGAATGGCCCTGAGCACAACTTTTTTTTTACTGTTGGAGCTACATGGCTCAGTTGTAGCTCATTGTGAATTAAAATTAAAATTAAAATTAAAATTAATACTGAATTAAAATGGAATGACCCAGTGTCACGGACCAGTCTGGGGAAGCCCCATTTACTCAACAGAAGGTTACTCGAAGCTGATCTGTGCCAGTGTCCTGCCTTCTGTGTCTGTCATACTTAGTGGTCGATTCTCTCAATCACTTTAATCAAAAAACATGAAGCTGTGTGGCTTATTGACTTAAGCATATTCACAAATTGACTTAAGTGTGGGATTTAAGTGCACTTATACTAGATACACAATTTGGGCAGAGAAACACCAAAATATGGGCGTGTCGCATGTAAATGACCATTAAGCACATTCTGCCACTGACTTAAGTGCATTTTTCACTATACGTGCTCTAGAGTGCTGTATTAAATCACATGCCTCTACATGGTCAAATGCAATATTGTAATTTTCAAAATGACGAATATGTAACAAAAAACTTTCTAACGTTTCATTCGTTTAAGAACAAATGTCACAATCCAAAATGCATGTGAATAATTCATAGAATTATATAAGAATTATATAAGAATTATATAATATTATAATTATTATATATAGTATAATAATTTATAATAGTCTAAAATATAGTAGTATATAGAAATATAAGTATATACAAATTATATTACTATTTCACAGAATTTAGGTGACATTTGCCTTGTCAACATGCCTAGCAGGCGAATCAGTTAGGCTTAACTAAGACTGATCTTTCAGTTAAAATGAGTAGAAAAACAGCTTCAAACAAAGTAGTGTGACCTCACAATCCAAAGCCACAATGCATGTATGTCACTCCTGCGTAAGCAGGACAGACAGATGCCCTCCTCTTGATGTGCTTCTACTGACTAATGCTGAATGCATTGCATGTTTCCAGGTGGATCGTGAAACGCTCAGCTTTGAATTCCGATTTGTCCCATATTTTTGTAGAATACATACACTTCATGATATACTATATTCAGTAGGTCAGGGATCCGCAATGGAACAACCTGACCAGGACACTTCTCTAATTGATAACCATTCTATTCCTAATGGGGTAGGTCTGTGGGTTTGTGGGTACAGTGACTAGAAATTGTTTTGCATTAAAACAGCAGACAAGTTTTAAGGAATAATTTAATTAGTTAAACTCTTTTTGTTTATGTTTAAACGTATACGAAAACTTTAGCCGTATATGTTAAATTGGCATTAAATGTGCTAATTAGTAGAAAAAATAGGCAATGCATGTTAAGGAAGAATTTAAACACTTTAAACTGAGTTAGCTCCAGGCACAAAAAATGCTTTGTTAGAAGCGGTCAGTTAGCAATAGCAGATAGGTAACTCTTAGCTTGCAAACCCACACATGAACCAGGGGTGTGTCTTTAGAGCAGTGGTTTTCAAACTTTTTCTGTCATGCCCCCCTTTAGAAGCAGTTCACCTTTCTTTGCCCCACCCATCCTACCTGTACAATCTTTTTTGGATCAATCATTGGTTCTGCTCATAGCATGTGAGCATAGCAGAGCGGGAGCAAACGTGGAAAGATTCTGGCTGGAGCGGCATATTTGAAAAGAACTGGGCTCTCATTTATAAAACTTTGTGTAGAACTCATACTAAAAGGGTACGTGCGCTCAAAAGACAAAAATGACGTACGCAAGGAAAAAGTCAGATTTATAAAAATGTGCGCACGCACACCTGCAAGCAATATACGCTTTATAAATCACACTCTACCTGGGATTGTACGTACGTGGATTTGCCGCATATTCTGTCCTCTACATGCCCCGTTCAACCATACATGGTCAATGCAAATCACCTCATGCATATTTAAGACTCAGATGTAATCCTTAAAAACTCATGGCATCATGGCAACCGAGGGGAAAAGTAAAAAAAGATTTTTTTCTGAAGCTGAGATAGATGTGCTTGTGGGTGAAGTGGAAAGCAGAAAGAATATTTTGTTTGGTGGTCACAGTAGTGGGGTGACAAACAAAAAGAAAAGCAATGAGTGGAAAAAGGTAACGAATGCTGTGAATGAAGGGAATGCTGCAAACAGGACGGTGCCCGAAATAAAAAAAAGTGGTCAGATTTGAAAGTGATTATAAATAAAAGAATTGCAGTGCATAGAAAGAGCGTGTCTGATGCGTCCAAACATCGCCATCTGCATTTCAGCAAACCGATTGCACGCTCCACAATGATGCCGGCACGTTATTCCTCTGGGCTCTGGGGGTTTGAAAGGGGGGTGAGGAGCCAGCATTTGAGAGGGTAGCCGCTGTCACCTGCATTTCATAACAGAACGATTCAATACATGAACAATGAATAGTTATAAACTACACAATCACCTTACCAAGAAGCCAGCCATCGTGCACAGCACCAGCCTGCAGTCTGCTCCCTACACTGCTGTGTTCCAGGATAATCGAGTAATGTGTTGAACCAGGCCATCGTGCAACCACGTTTGTCAGGACCATATCAGCATCACAAATAACTTGCACATTCATAGAATGCACATTCTATTTACGTAAATAAATTCGTTTTCATATGGAGCCCTTACTGCAACGTGAGTGCAGTCAATTGCGCCAATTACATTTGGGAAACAGGACATTGCTGCAAATTGCCTTTTGATGTTGGCCTGTTCTCCCACAGTGTAAGGGAACTAGTAATTTTAATAATCCTATCCAAAATGACAGGTATTATTGAGCTTAGTGATGGTTGTGATATCCCAGACCTAGAATACAACTAAACACAATTAGATTATTATTGTATTTCCTAAACAAGCTTTAGAACAAATTCACAATGTTAATTATGACATATACCTGTCGGCTGTTTCCCGCTGGTAACAGCCAGTTGTAAGGAACCCAAGCGTCGTTAGTACTTGTATTTGTACCGGTATTGCGCGATTCCGTCGGGTTGGTCTCTCTAACATTAGGCCCAGTTCAGCACATAGCTCCAAAAGCGCACATCTAGGTAATCTAAATCGTCTTATGAGCCAGTCATCATCATGGGCCAAAAAATCTCCATGGTCCCTGAACACCGTTCTCTTCTAATTCTGCCATTGGCATAATCTTCTAGCAATGCCAGTGCATCCATTATGTTACGTTACGGTATTTATGTATTTTCTGCACTCAGACTAAATGTTTCACACCGTGTCCAAATAATCGTGAGAATCACGACCACCACTTACCCATTTATATTTCAACAGCTGCGGCGCATAGATTAAAAAACATAGATTAAGTTAAGATTTGAGTCGGATTATATATTGTACATATATATTTATTCACTATTATAAATATGTGACTGAATAAGTGAAATTAAATTTACGTTGTATGACTCACTAGCACAAGGAATTATAATTTATGTACTGATGCCACTCACGTTTTTGCTCACCCTCTTCACTCACGGTCATATTCTTTTTCCAAAATGTTCACACACATGGGTCAGAGTTGACGTACATATGCGCACATTCTGCCGTCAGGTTTGTTTCTATAGATCACAACGTTTGCGTAGAAAGAGGCATACGCACCTTTTAGGTCCCGTTTTGTGTGAATGCAACGGTTATAAATGAGACCCCTGGGCTGTCACCTTATCTCTCACTCCGTCTTGCTCCATTTCGCAGGGTTCCCAACTCTCATGCATCTGGAGTGACACTCAAGAAATGGCAAATATATATTATCCCATTATAAATCTAAAATTAGCTACATCAAAAGTGGTGGGGTAGCTTGCAAACCCTACAGACTATGTAAAAGGTAATTAATGTGAATGCTGACAATGTGAAAGACTGTGACAGTCTCCGACCATGGTGAGCTATCTGAGAAGTTCTGCCAGTGGCTCTTTCCACCACAGTGTGCAAAAGGTGCTACTGGGGACCCATCCGGCACTGTGAAACCTCCCCTTGACATGCTACCCCCCCAGCTATAACATGTCCAGAAAGCATTCCGGCTCTGATGCAGTATAAATGCATTGCAGTGGGTTTATCGTGCCATGTATACCACAAGCAAATTTGTTCTTATTTCCTTCTGAGATCATCCAAGCTCATCTTACACTATCAGTTCTTTTTGTTGTGAGAGTAAAGCGAGACTCGTGGAGAGATCATCTGCTCCAAATCAGAGAGGAAAAGGAGACTGCGTCCCCAGGTGGGTTTGAACCACCAACCTCTCAGTTAACAGCCAAGTGCACTAATCAATTGTACCACAGGGACAGCGTGAGCAAGAGCATAGCTGTGCTTTATGGGGTTTGGAGTCAGAGGGCACTTCTCAGAGAAGAAACGGATGAGAAAGTAGCCGGTCCAGAGGTCAGTTTTTTATGTCTTGGTCCGGCTAGCTCAGTTGGTAGAGCATGAGACTCTTAGTCTCAGAGTTGTGGGTTCAAACCCCATGCTGGGTGGTGCTGTTGTCGTGCACGTGCGGATCGACAAGGCCTGTTATGACTGTCTGGCTGTGCATGTAGCATGGTGGCCCTGACCTCTTGTGATAAGAGACTTTAACATTGCCTGGATGTGTGGAGGGGGGGGGTGTCTTGCAGCCTGATATGGGGAGCGCTGCGTTCCTCCTTATGATACGTGCCCTTCATTTGTCGGATCTGTGGCTTCATGAGAGTGTCCTCTATGCTCCATGCACATTATGTCAGGTTGTGGAAGGCCATCTTACGCTTCCACTGGGGGGGGAGGGGGCAGAGTCGTGGTGGCTTTCTACACCTTGATCCAAGGGTGGATTGGGCCTCCTAGACCCACTGGTCAGGTCTAAAGCCCTGCATGTACGGAAGATGCAGGCCTTTCTGGACGAGGGGCGCACTTCCCTGTGGAAGGATGTCCTCTCACTCTGTCTGGTACAGTGTGCTGGGAGAGAGCTGGCCGAGGACACTCTATGGATGTGTCCACAAGAAAAGCGATTCGTTTAATAGCTGAATCCAGTGCTGTTTCTGTTGTTTCAAGTGTTTTTTTGGCCTCGGTGATGCGAACTTCAGCTTCTTCAATATGAGCTGCATGAGTCAATATGTCTTGATTTATCTCCGTCACTTTACTCTCTAGTGCGGTCATGGCACTTGCCAGCCCTGTCCATTGTACATTGATGCTATCCAACTTTGCTCCAAAGTTCGACCGGAGTGATTTCAGCTCGTTTAGTACTCCGGTCATGTTAGTCATGTTAGCATCTGTGCTGCCCGGTGGGCTCAGTGAAGTTGTTTTGGCGCCTGTTTGAAAAGATTTTGCACTGTTTCACAGCCGAATCTTTTGACATATCAATGCCGTATCTTTTAAATAATGTTAACAGCGTGTACAAGGGTTTTTATGGAAAGTTTGTACACGGTTACATAAGAACATAAGAACATAAGAAATTTACAAATGAGAGGAGGCCATTCGGCCCATCAAGCTCGTTTGGGGACAACCTAACTTAGGAGCTTTCAGGCTATGCTGCCATCTTGGAGTTCGGTCACATGACCCCTCTCACCTGTGTACTGTTATTAGTCATCCGAGATTTGGTTATCATAGTATTTCCCTGGGTGAAACTTCCCAGGGTGGCGTAGTCGGCTGTCTATCGGGTCGGGTATTGCAGACAGCTCCACCACACAACTATAGGGGGATCACACTTCTCAGCCTTCCTGGGAAAGTCTATTCCGGGGTACTGGAGAGGAGGGTGAGATCGATAGTCGAATCTCGGATTCAGGAGGAACAATGCGGTTTTTGTCCTGGCCGTGTAACACTGGACACAGCTATATAGCAAGGGTACTGGAGGGAGCCTGGGAGTTTGCTCAGCCAGTCTACATGTGTTTTGTGAACTTCGAGAAGGCTTACGACTGGTTTGCCCGAGGGGCTTTGTGGGGGGGTTGGGGCCTGCTATTGCGGGCGATTTGATCCCTGTATGAACGGACCAGAAGCTTGGTCTGCATTAATAAGGATTAAAGACTTAGTAATAAGTCGGATGCGTTCCCAGTGTGTGTTGGGCTCAGCCAGGGCTGCCCTTTGTCACCGATCCTGTTTACAATATTTATGGACAGGAATTCTAGGCGCAGCTGGGGTGTTGTGGGTGTCCAGCTTGGTGGCCTCAGGATTGCATCGCTGCTTTTTGCGGATGACGTGGTCCTGTTGTCTTCATCTGTTGGGGACCTCCAGCGAGCTCTGGGGCGGTTCGCAGCCGAGTGCGAAGCAGTGGGGATGAGGATTAGCACATTCAAGTCCGAGACTATGGTTCTCAACTGGAAACGGGTGGATTTCCCTCTTCAGGTCAGGGAGGAGGTACTGCCTCAAGTGGAGGAATTCAAGTATCTCGGGGTCTCATTCACGAGTGATGGTAGAAGAGATCAAGAGCTGGATAGATGGATCGGAGCAGTGTCTGCAGTTTTGCAGGTGCTTAACCGGTTCGTCGTGGCCAAAGAAGAACTGAGCCTGAAAGCAAAGCTCTCAATCTATTGGTCCATCTTCGTTCCTACCCTCACCTATGTTCATGAGCTGTGGGTAGTGACCGAAAGAATGAGATCGCAGATCAGTGTTAATTTTGTTGACAAAAAATTTTCATCATAGTTATCGTCAACGACCTTTATTTTCAGACTAAAACGAGACGGTAACTGAATAAAAATGATTTTGCAAGGTCTAAGACTATGACGAAGTGTATTGACAATTCCGTCAATGAATAAAAACGAGACCAAAATGTTTGCCAGAGACGAGATACAATCAGAGCTAATGTAGTTTGCGTAAGGTAGCGGTATTCAACTAAAATTCGAAAATTTCTTGAAGAAAAGGTCAGGAAGATCATAATCTCTAACTATTTATTTTAAGTAGCCTATTAGTTGTATCAACATTGCATATACTCAATAAAAAATAAATAAAATCAAATTAATTCAGTACAATTCAAAAACTTTTTGACAATATTTATTGTTACGTGACATAGAACTGAACATATATGTATGACTGCCGATATGTGTAATGTTTTCTCATCTACTAAATTGCTGCATTTCAAAATAAGAGAAAATAAATAAAATGTGAAAATTGTGCATGCTCAAATAAAGTGCTTAACTTAAGCCGTAGAACCTAATACAGTCGTGTTTATGTCATATATTTTAGTGTTCATGCATTTAAGTATTGGTTAAATTAAAGTCTCATTTTAATATAAATACATACGAATTTATCACTTTAATCGCTGATGGAGTAGAATATGGATGGTCTTATTGTTTCCAAAAGATATAAAACTTGACATGTTGTGTTTTTCTCGTATTCGTTTTATATTTGTCGGAGTAACAATGGAAACGTAATGACAAGATGTTTCAGGTGAAAACAGTGCATTTTCTTTTTCACTTAAAATAAATGCGGGGTTGTCAACTTCGGACAGCTGGCTGGAGTGAGATTTTCAATTCATGATGTCTGCACACATATGTAGCAGATCTTACCTTGTAAATAGTCTGCTTCTGTATTTAACCGTGTAAATACACTTTTGACGTAGCTAATTTTAGTTTTATAATGGTGTGAGTGAGTGTCATGCCTGATTCTTGAGATTTGGCAACCCTGAAAACATACATTTTTGTTTCACCTGAGTTGATTTATATAATAAATAACATTACTTTATACTAGGGATGTCAAAATTAACAGGTTAACGCGGATTAATCCATCATTATGATTAATCTGATTAAAATTTTTTAACGCAATTAACCCATCTGCAGAGCAGAATGACTCAAAATCCCTGAAATGTCTCTGTCAACGCATTTCGGGAAGTTTCGGTGCATTCCATTTGCCCTCGGAACTCGTATTCCGAGTTGGATTCCGTTTGGGGAGAACCTAACTAATAGCTCAGAGTTGTTAAAATCTTATCTAGCTCAGATTTAAAGGAACCCAGGGTT
>JAODLD010000432.1:0-11143 GCA_026781065.1 Mormyrops boulengeri | reverse complement strand
TACAGCCTCCCCAAGAGGAACCTCAGCCTCTCTGATGCTGGGACTTACTACTGCGCTGTGGCCATGTGTGGGGAGATGCTGTTTGGGAACGGCACACGGCTGGATATAGAGGGTAACACCTAGTGTGGGGAGTATATCTGCTTCTGTTCAAACTTTTATTTAGCTTATTCTGCAATTAAGACAATTACTTCATATTTTAATGTAATGAATTTTCTAATTTAAGTCCATAAATTGAATTACACAAATGTTTATTTAATAATTATTGAAAATATTAATTAATAATACATGTTAAAATGCAAAATACCAAAATGTTCATGTAAAAAATTGACAACTGCTGGAGTTACAATTACAAAACAACTGCTGTAATTTCTTATAGATTTTATCTTTCACTTATGTAATCTCACAAGATGGGAAATGTGTCTCTATATCATTATGCTGAAATCTATTTCTTTGTTATAGCCTATCAGAACCTGCTGGATCCTCTTCACTCTGGCTTGCTGATAGTTTTATCTTGCAGCATTATTCTGATCATTGCCCTCATTTGTATAAGATGTAAAATGACCTGTACACACTGTGCAGGTACGCTGCCCGATATTATGCACTCAGAAGAAGGACAAAATGTAGTTTTTAACAAAGACTGATATGCTTATAGTGATGTATATAGTGAATTGTTTTATGCTAGATATTTTTTTCTATTAAAACCATTCCTGCAGGTAACCTGATTTAAAAATCCATTATTAAATCTCACCTTATTTACATAAACATTTTTGTAAGATCTTTAGATTTTGTATTATATATTTTATATTTTTGCAAAATGTATTGAATATACATGTTGCAATAAGCGGCATAACTATTATTACCAAACTTGAAATCTCTCAAAATCTCCTTTTATTATATATGATATATGATAACAAAGACATATCCAGACATGCACACTTAAATTGACAGAAGTCATTTTTACTTTCATTTTTGAGACAAAAAATATGCTAATTGATTGAAAATTAGGAATGTTATCTGACCACTGAATTATGATACTGTGTGAAATTAAATAATATGTTGATGTATTACATATTTTACACAGATCGGAAGAACAGTGATGTATCAAAAGTGGAATGTTCACGCAAGCAGGTATGTAATAAATATTTCAAAAATCAAATTGTCAGTAAAGGAAAAACAAAACTCAAAAACTGATTTCCATCCTGGGGTCAGCATTTTAAGTGCAATTTGTGCAAATAAGTAATAGCAAACTGATTTTTATCCATCCTATTCTGCCATCTCTGGTTCCACAGTGCCATGACGAGGACACATTGAATTACGCTGCCGTGAACCTTAAGAACCCAAAACCTAGGAAACAGAAGAAAAACGGGAATAATGACACTCTGTATTCTGACCTCTGCTACACCTCTGTTAGTTATACAGAGTATTCAGGGTGTAGCTTTAATAATGTTCAGAAGGAAAGCAGGGGAACTAGTGTTTCTGAGACTGGATCACGGGATTTTACAGAGCACCAGTGCTGAGTTTGGTGTCAGTATGTTTGGCGTGCGTTTTTATTGGAATTGCAAATGTTCAGGCCAGACTGGGGGCTGAGGGAGGGGGAGAGGGGAGCCACAGAGATTATTTCTTTATGGCAGGGGGGGGGGATAAGTGGCTTTAATGTTGTGCAAAGGCTGAGTTGCTGCAATCAGTTGTTTGATGTCAGACATGCTTACTTGTCTCCCTTGTATAACATGGTGAATGGTTTGGGGCAAATGCACAGGGACAGATCGATGATATTAAACAGAGGAAAGAAACTGGATGAAAATTTAAAGTGTTCTTAAATTACATTTTTCATTTGATTATCTGTACGGTATATATTTTTGGAGGATACACCAGTATACAGTATATACCTGTGTCATTAATAATGATGTGTATAATTAAGAAAGAGGAGTTTTGTTTTTTGTTCCCTGTCCTGTTATTTGGCTCACAACACACAGACACACACACACATACACACACGCACACACACACACATGCACACACACACACAGTCGTGTAATCATGTCTTTTTGGGGACCGCTCATTCATTTCTATGAGAAAAATGCTAATGCTAACTATGACAACCTTAACCCCTACCCAGCCCTAACTATAACCACAAGTAACAAAATACAACCTAACAAACCAAACAAAATACAAAAGTTTTTGCGATTTTAGTTTTTTCATTGCAGTCATGGATTTTTGTAAAATAGAGTTTTCCCATATGGGGACCAGGAAACTGGGTATTCATCACGTTGTGAGGACATTTGTTCCTCACAAGGTAAGGTATACCTGGATACACACAGACACACACACAAATTTCTGAAGGCTGCGAATGTGCCACTCCTGTTTTAATGAAGTTTAGGGTTTCTAAGGGAAGAAATTAGACTAACAGAAATAATGTTTCAGTTTCATTACAGCATCCACTTTACAGTATATACCATCCACCCATCTTCAAGCCTCTTATCAAGCCCAGGGTGTGGGGGCTAAGCCTGTCCAAGGCTGCACAGGGCACAAGGCTGGGTTCCACACCGAGGGGGTGCCAGTCCGGGCATGTATGTACACACAGTCACTGGCATAAGAGTGACTACCTACTCAGCCACTGTGCTGCCCCCACAATTAACACATAAAGCAGGAGCATAATTCTCATTACTGTTCATTTAACAAGACTCTACAGTCTGATTTCCAACATGTTATTCAAAAGCAGGGCTGGACAGTAATGAAGTACATTTACCTGAGTATTGTACTTAAGTACATTTTACAAGGATCTCTGTTTTACTTGAATATCAATTTTTTTTAGAAACTTGTCACTTTTACTTCACTACATTTGAAAGACAAATATTATAGTTTTTACTCCACTACATTTCCATGAAGATTCTTCTTACTCATTACTTTGAAGCACAGCTTTGAAGTTAGAGGACAGATTTTTTTTTTTCTAAAATGTGAGAGGCCATATTGGGTTTGCGGCAGGATAAAATTGCAGTAAACTACTCCTGCACTGTCAGACTGTTGAGCAGTTATAAAGCTAGAGTTGTGTGACTGGGTTGGTCTTTCTGTTTACTTATTTATTCATTTAATTTTCTGAGAAAATTGCATCTACAGCAATTCCACTGTCTGCCTGAAGCATGCTTCTGCATGAAGGCACACACCCTCTCTCTCACACACACACACATACACCACACACACACAGACACAGACACTACTAGAGCTGTGTAAGAACACTACCATGCTCTTTTGTGAGGGTGGGATGGGGGGGGTGATGAATAATAAGATGAATATGACAATGGCTGTACTCAGTTGTGTTTCTAGTCATTGTAACAAATTCCACAAGTCTACAAGCCAGTAAGTGCATTCAGTAGGGTGTTCAGGAGCCATTAGGTTCTGAAAAAATGTGTTGCATTAAAATCATAATGTACTTTTGAATGCTTGTTTTTAGATCCAAGTACTCCAGTACTTTAACTAAGTAAAAATTTATCTGAAAAACTTTCACTTGACATTGGAGTATTATTTGATGAGGAGTATCTATACTTAATTCAAGTAATTAAGTTGTGTACTTTGTCCACCTCTGTTCAAAAGTGACATATACGGTTAGGACCATAAATATTTGGACAGAGACAAAGTTTTTCAATTTTTAAGTTCTGTGCATTACCACAACAAACTTTAAAAGAAACAAGTCAGATGCAGTTGAAGTGCAGACTTTGAGCTTTAATTCAGTAGGTAGAACAAAAACATTGCATAAAAATGTGGGGAACTAAAGCCATTTTTCTAAACAATCCCCTCCTTTCAGGGGCTAAGTAATTGGACAAATTAATATAACTGCAAATAAAATGTTCAATTCTAATACTTAGTTGAAAACCGTTTGCAGGCAATGACAGCCCAAATTCTTAAACTCATGCACATGACCTGACGCTGGGATTCCTCCTTTTTAATGCTCTACCAGGCCTTTACTGCAGCAGCTTTCAGTTGCTGTTTGCTTGAGGGTCTTTCTGTCTGTAATTTATTCTTTAGCAAGTGAAATGCATGCTCAAGGGGTTGAGATCAGGTGACGGACTTGGCCATTCGAGAATATTCCACTTCTTTGCTTGAATAGTCCTGGGTTGCTCTTGCTGTATGTTTTAGGTTATTGTCCATCTGTATTATGAAATACCGCCCAATCAATTTGGCTGCATTTGGCTGGTTTTGAGCAGACATGATGTCTTTGAACACCTCAGTATTCATTTGGCTGCTTCCATCCTGTGTCACATCATCAAGAAACACTAAAGACCAAGTGCCACTGGCAGCCATGCACGCCCCAAGCCATCACACTGCCTCCACCATGTTTTACAGATGATGCAGTGTTCTTTGGATCATAAGCTGTTCCAGCCCTTCTCCATACTTTTTTCTTTCCATCATTCTGATACAGGTTGATCGTGGTTTCATCTGTCCAAAGAATGCTGTTTCAGAACTGTGCTGGCTTTTTTAGATGTTTTTTTGCAAAGCCCATCCAACCTTTCTGTTCTTAAGGCTTACCTCCTGGAGAGTGTTGTTCACTTGGTTCGCTGTTATGAAGGGGTTTCTCGAATTGTTTTTTTCTGTTTTCGCAGCCTATGGATGGCCTTTTTCACCTGCATACTGACTGCATGTTGTATGTTCACACCTCAATCTTCCAAATGCAAACAAGTCACTTCAAATCAACTCCAGGCCTTTTATCTGTGTAATTGATAATGAAAGAACGAAAGAATTGCCCACACCTGTCCATGAAATAGCTTTTAAGTGAATTGTCCAATTACTTTTGGCCCCTTTAAAAAGAGGGTGGAACATGTTAATGAGCTGAAACTCCTAAACCCTTCATCCAGTTTGAATGTGGATACCCTAAAATGAAATCTGAGAGACTGCACTTTATGTCAATGCCCATTGTAAAACAGTTGGAATATATTTCAGTAAACAGGTACAATAGTAAAATTTGTGTCAGTGTCCAAATATTTAACTGTAGGTGTAAGCTATTTTCATTTGTTTGTCTGCTAAGTGCTTCTTTGCAGTGCTGCATATGTTTCCACTGGTTAGATGCAGCACAGGAAGACTGACCCAGTGACCGCACTGGGCTGGGCTCACTTTTGCAAAGAGTAAAAACCACACAGAGAGAACAATACCTGCTTCATGTAAGACCCTGTTTCCTCTCTATCTTACCCAGATCATGCTTTGAAGTATTCAGCCTAAGATATTTTATCCAAACAAGCCACCATTATTATTCATACAGCTGGACATTTGATTGGAGCACATGATTGCTACATATCACTACCCTGTACATGGACCAGAATGTACAGTTTGGAAAAGCAAAATTCTCATCAGTCCACATCTCTAGCAGCCACACATCCTAGGGTTGCCATTTATAAAGACACATTTTTGTTTTATTCACATTCTTCACACTGAAAAACTGCATCCATGAATCTTCCAGCATGTATCCTGGTCAGGGTGATGGGGACGACACCACCTATATCGAGTGTGATTTAAGGTCAAGACCATGAAGGGGAGAGTCAGAGTCAAGACTGAGGCTTGTTACAGCAGCAGTGGGGCACAACACAACAAACAACATCATTCTGAATGTAAAAGAAATGTGTATATATATATAAGTATAGGGTAATAATAAAAACAAAAAATAAGAATATATTACATATTGGAATATTAAAATGACTGAACTTATACACAATCCTATTGCACGTAACATTATTGCTCATGTGCCAGATATTAGCCTTCCAAAGGAAGCCACCACACAGGGAATAATACACTGGGTCAATGCAATGTAATACTGCACATCAGTAAATAAGGAGGAACAATAATGCAGATCAGCAGCAGATATAAACTGTATCAGACGATAGTGAACAGGGGAAAATTTCAATGAGCAGAGTGCAGATTATAAAACCTGACTGCTGTGGGGCCCAATGACCTGTTGTATTGTTCCTTCACACACGCTGGGTGTCTGAGTCTGTTAGTGAAGGAGCTGCCCCAAGCCTCCATAGTCTGCTGGGGGGGGTAAGAGGTGTCACATAAAATCAATGACAGTCTTGTTGTCATCCTGCTCTCGCCCATGTACTCTACAGTGCCAAGGGGCACCCCCCAGCCTAGCCGGCCTTCTTCACCAGTTTGCTTTGTTTCCTTGGCTCCCTCTCTGTTATCCCTCCTCCCAAACAAACCGCTGCATATGATATCACTGATGACACCACGGTCATAAAATGTCCATAGCAATGTCCTGCACACACCAAAGCCCTTTAGTCTTCTCACCAAATGGAGATGGCCCTGGCCCTGGCCCTGGCAGATTACTGCCTTCATTACTGTTAAGGAGAACAACCAGGTCTTTGTAGGAACCAACCATCTCAATGACCAGGCCCTGGATATTTACTGGTTTAGTCTGTGACTTTCTCCTGTGGAAATCTATTAACATCTCCTTCATCTTGCTGGTACTTAGGTGGAGGTGTTTTAGCCAACAGCAACTGACAAAACACAATAGTTCATAGAAACAAATGCAAATGCAGCTTTGTGATACTTATGAAAACACTGCATGGCTTAAGTGCTTCATCAGCTCGAGGTAGAGTAAGAAATGTAGGTACTATTATTACTATGTATTGTTTTATTATTTTTCTGATTTACCTGCAAATTTAAAAACAGAATTGGGGAATGAATCTAGTTTGCAACCTGGAGACTGCCTGTACTGCTTCTCTGTTGAATAATCTGAACCATTAGTAATTAGCATTAGTTCATTGCACAAGTCATTATGTATACAGTATTAACTCATATTCCCATTGTAGGGCCATACAACACAGAGCATCTCCACACCTTCTTAGACACCCTCTGCAGGGATCTCCTCCCTGATGATGAGAGGGGTCTAAACATATGGACATTTGGGATAATGTGAGTTCAGAACTAGATGGTCAGCTGTACGACTTCCAGTCTGCAGGCAGACTCATCACCTTTAGTCATAATGGCAAACACCTGCAAAATTCATGATCTTCACAGACTGATCTCTGGAGCAGCAGTGATTTGTGTAGAGACTGAAGAGAAGGGGGAGAGCACACAGCCTGGAGGAGCTCAGTGCTGAGGGTCAGCGTGTCTGATGTGTGCTGTAAGCATTCAGATTTCTTGCATTTGTGGAACATTTTCTTTGTGCTGCTGTTTAAATGTGTTGTTGATGCTGCAGTCAGTTATTTTCCACTAGCAGTCTCACCTCTGCATTTTACAGGAAGACTGACCGACTGAGAGCAGCGTGTTCGTGTCACGCGTCTCAGTGAGCGAAAACCACACAACCATCAGGTCCTCAGTTCAGTCCCTCTGCCTCACTAGAAAAACCACAAAGGGTATTTTTTTTTGTCTAAAAGGGGGTGAGAAAGTGACATGTTATTGACAGCAGGAATTCATTAAATAACAATTCAAATTCAAAGATAAAAAGCACCATATCCTTGATGTAAATAATAACATTTAATCAATATGAAAACAGTTTATACTGTCATGTAGAATTTTGCAAAATTCAGATAGTATCTACATGATACTGATCATTAACATTATAAGGTCATGCTGCAGAAACTCATTGTTAAGGTTGAATGAATATATGCATTTTTATACAGACAGGACTGTGCTTAATTCATCTTCACAATCAAAAACACACAGTCAGGCAAATCTGAACATCTTAATTGTGTTTGTTTGTGTGGAATGGCATCCCATGCAGGTTGGTCTCTGCCTGTGCTCTGTGCTTCCTGGGACGGGCCCCACCCTCTCCAGACCCTGACGAGAATTAGCAGTCGCTGGATAAATGAATGATAAAAGATAAAAATGCTGAAGTCATTCTTGCTGTCAAAAAGCTCAGCAAGCCAAACTCTAAGTACTGCATCAGATTTCTGTTATTTGATAAGTGATGAGTGGAAAATATGTCTAGTTTCTTGTTTTGTAGTGAGATGTTTCCAAGTGGTGAACCACAAAGACCACACACATTTTCAAGGTTATTTTTCACTGGTCAGTCAAATGCGAAAGGCTGCGTCATTACCATAACGCCGGGCTCAGCACAGTGACTACACCTGCGCTGCACTGCAGATCACAAGTCAGGCTGCAGACCTTCAGCCCAGAAAGCTTAAACAGGACTCGTGTATGTGTCTACTTACACTACTTACACTACACTTACACTACAGCACTTACACTACCAGTCAACAGTATGGACACACCTGATTTTGTGGAAAGAAAATTGGGCATCTGTAGACCCGGGGAGGGAGGCACATTGGGTCTATGTCATGTCTTAGGCCTTAGGCAAGAAGAGATTGTTTTGAATACTGTGTGTCCTTGTCTCACACATTTATCATATGTTAATCATGTATTTACAGTGAATCAAATTCTATATCCATATCTCAAGTAGAAGTCTAGCAGTTGAGACATGTTTTGGGAAATGTACCCTGCTACCATGGTGAACCAATACAGCAGGAGAACTGTGTTTGTTATACGTTTGAGCTTGGTTAGTTGGTGTTTTGGTGAACCATTAGGACTTAAAAGTCCTTATAGGGAATTGGGTATTATGGTTTATCAACTGGTTGTTCTTTGTGCTCGGGGTACCTGGTGCCGGATTGTTTTAATAAAGGAGAAAACTTTGCTCACCAACTGAGAGGTCCGGAGTTTTATTCCATGTGGCTTAACTAGAGTTATTAGAGAGGTTGATTTACAATATTTCTTCCATACTTTTAATGCATCTGTCTCTATTTTCACTATGTTATTCACCTTATACTGTAGCAAAAGCCCCCAAAAGCAATAGAGTAATACATATCAAATATTGCAACTTCCAAGAAGTCTGCACCATCTAAAAATGTTCTCAAATTTTAGATTGTCTCCATTTCATTATTTGACCTCAAGCTGGCTCAACAACCGTCTTTTACAATATGTAAAATTAGGTAAGGTGACATTTTGTCAGGGGCCCAGAATTTCTAGCTACGCTGCTGGGTTACTACAGTATGTTTTTTTGTTCATCATCAACTCTGGAGTTGCTATATCACCACCTGGTGGTGAAGACATTAGACAAAATTTGTATACTGTAAGTGTAACCAACGGTTTGAAATTCAAGTGCAGAGTTAGCAGGTTTAATTAATTGTACCCATGGATGCCAGTCATGAAATCTATTAAAGGGCCCCTGTAAAGTGCTGGGCCCCCTGAATCTGCCAGGGTACCCAAGCCCTACTGCCAACTTGAGTCCAGAATTTGTGGAAACTCCTTCAGTACTGTGGGAGAAGCATTCCAGGTGGCTACATCTGGACGCTGGTTGAAAGAATGGCAAGAGTCTGTAATGCTGTCATCCAGGCATAAGGGGGCTGTTTTGAAGCATCTAAAATTTAAATATGCAAAAAAATGTAAGAAAACAATTCTTAGATGAGACTTAAGGCCCCCACCCCCCACCCCCCAACAAATATATTGGGATTATTTTCGTGAAAACATCAAACTGCTGGTCTGGAATGCCCCAGCACAGGGACCTACAGGGTGATTATGCTGTGGTTTTTTTCCTTTCCCCCAAAATCAGGAGTATTTTTTTTAAATACTCAGCTATGAACTTCTGGTGAACTCAGGTGATTCCCTTCCCTTCAGTAGCAAATCTTGGCAGCTTCAGCTTCTTAAACATTGCTGAGCTACATTCGTGATAATATATTTGATCTTCAGCATAGTGATAAGCTGCAGGGCTAATTAAGGTAATTAATTAAGGCAGCAGATACATAGTCAAATGATTACACTGTAATGATTACATCATGAGCATTTGGCATCCTTTTTGATAATATCAATGATAACAGTCACATTCTTTCATTGATGATTATTCTGCAAGTGATCTGTGTGCCAGTGTACATTAATGTAGCCCTCCTGCATGGTTTATCCCAGTAGTGGGGCCAACAGGCCATTTACCCAGGGAGTAGCAGGTTTTCACAAACTGCCCTACATCTTTCCATTCCCACTTAGCATCTTTGCAAACTGTAATGTGGGGTGTAATATGTAACGTGTCCTGTGGTGTGAATTTCACCATGATTTTCACTCACCATTCTTATCTTATCACCATAGTAACACACTCACATCCCACTAACATTCCATGCAATTCCAACCTGCCATCCTTACACTCCTACGATTTCTCTTAAAAATCTTTGTCTTGGTCTTGGGCTGTAAAGTACAGCTTAGTTGGGTAATGGACATCTACAGTCCCTTTCCACTGCTCTAGAGCTCCACAATATCCTGAGGAAGACAAGTACAAACCTACAATAATTTCCAAACATAGCATTAATTCAGACACTTCCTGCTTTATCCTCAGTGTATTTCCACATACCCTGACAGAATAGATGAGAATGCTGCAGCCTTAATTTTCAATACACTGTTTTCACAGGAGTGTCACCCTCATCCACATTCTCTGCATTACTTTTCTCCTGCCTCTTTGCCGCACCCTCTAATCGCATCTCCTCTCCCTGCTTTGCCTCATTTTCCCACAGTTGAAACACAGTCCAGTTTGTCTCAGTTTTAGTACTACCACACTTAGTCCCTGAGCAACCAGTCTGATCCCGTTCCTCTAATTTCTGATGCAGCTGGCTTATCTGATTGGGACTGAAGCTGCAGTTTCTCTGAAATCCACATTCCTCCCATTGGGGCAGTTCTGACAATGTGTCCTCCCCAAATTTCTCCTAAAATTATTATAGAAATTCAGCTGGAGTTCCCAGAGATAAGTCATTTCACTTTAGCACCTGTAACCAATTCAAGTCAAGTTAAGTGGATCTTTAATATAATTTTTTAACTATACAAAGTTGAGTACAGTATATAGTTAAAAACAGAACAGCATTTCTTTCAGGTCAAGGTGCTACATAAAGTAACACAATACTAACAGATAACAACCTAGCAACATATAGTGCATAATGAGCAAAAACTGTGCAAACACTGCAGGACAGTGCAAAAAGACAATACAACTGACACCAATGAGCACAAACAGCAGACAGCAGAGTAAACCCAATACTGATAAGGTGCAGTTTGGCTATGCAATGAGGTAGCTCTATATATATGTATATGTTAAAGTAATGGTAAACATGGTTACAATAAGATAATAAATAGTACTTCAAAATTAAATAGTGTTCATAAGTGTGTGGCTGTGTGTGTGTGTGTGTGT
>JAODLD010000431.1:0-11161 GCA_026781065.1 Mormyrops boulengeri | reverse complement strand
TCCCCAAACGAGCTTGATGGGCCGAATGGCCTCCTCTCGTTTGTAAATTTCTTATGTTCTTATGTTCTTATGTGTGTGATTAGCATTGTAAGGGAAGGTGCACAGGCAGCATATCATTCAGTAAGACAGAACAAGGATCACAGCATTGTAAGGGAGGGTGCGCAGGCAGCATATCATTCAGTAAGACAAAAGAATGATCACTATCTGTAAAAAATGTCTCAAAACAGCGACCTGCTATAGCATTTGGAGCATGGGCATTGTTAGGTCCGATCTTTTGGGGCTATAGCCTAGAGTATTTGAAGCCTAGCCCCGAGTATTTCAGCCCCAATGCCAATATTCCTTTAAAAAAAGAAAAAAGGTGAAGCCTCAGGTAAACCTGACTTAGCTTCTGATTTTTTCAATAGCTAGAATTGGTCTGGAGTAAAGATAATTGTATGGACATGCTAAATATAAGCGAAGGCTAGGCTACCTTGGTCATGTTAACACTTGGTTTTCTTTCATATAATTCATATTAATTTGAATTTCAGAACAAGTATATTTAATGTTGGTGTGTAATGATGTGTTAATATCAAGCATTTCTCTTTCATTTTTATCTATATATATGGTTACAATCAACCTTAAATTAGATGCTTCATACCCATAATATTTTACTGCTCTGTTATGTTCTTATGATGAATACATAAATTCATTCAGTAAGGCACAATCATATAGTAGCTCAACATAAATTGCTGTAAGCTAAACTATCAATTAATTGATACTAACTCTCATTTAACATTGCCTATCCCCCAGAAAACAAGCCTCCTGTTGTAATGTGTGATTGATGGGGTGTTTGTTTGTGATGTGCTATATACATCATTTGGCAAAAAAGCATCCCAAGGGGCAGAACATCAGCTCAGTAGGTAGGTCTGGACTGTCACACCCCGGGGTTGGAGGTTCGAATCCTGCCTCCACTGTGTTTGCATGAAACTTACCTGTGTTCCCAGTGTTACACAGGTCTCTTTGGGTGCTCTGGCTCCTCCCCCCACAGTTCAGACATGCAGTTAGGCTAGCTGCTGTTTCTACATAACCTATGGTGTGTGGATTGTGAATGATTACCTTCCTATCTGGAGTATCCCTCTGTGGCCTGAGGTGGGATCCAGGCCCCTTCCACTGCACTGTATAAGCTTTTGGATGCTAGCTGGACATACAGGCCTATAATAAATGTTACATGCCCAGGTGTATAATAGCAACAAATCCATAAAGTAAATGGCAGTGATGAAATGGCTCTATCTTCTTGGGCTCATTGCTGCCAAGCTGATCTTGAGCACTTTCCATAATTGATAGCGAGATGACACAGCTTGGGTCATGGCCCCAGATCTTCTGGGAGCAAGGGCCTGGCATCAACAGCCTTGCCCAGATTGAAATTGATCTTCTTTGTAATGATCTTTCTGCAATTTACAAGTGAATGTTATTTCCAGCATGCTGCAGTGAAGAAGGAAGGGCTTCACAGTTCAAAATTTATTTGATATTTTAGTTTTTGTTATATTTTTTATGATTATGAGAAAGATCTTGGTGTGTACATTGATGCTTCCATGTCCCACTCTCACCAGTGTGAGGAAGAAATTAATAAGGCCAATAGGATGTTGGGTTAGCTGTCTAGATGTGTGGAGTTTAAGTCAAGGGAGGTGATGCTAAGATTGTACAATTCTTTGGTAAGACCCCACCTAGAATATTGTGTGCAGGTTTGGCCACCTTACCTTAAAAAGGGCATTGCCGCCTTAGAAAGGGTTTAACGGAGGGCTACAAGAATGATTCTTGGTCTTAGAGGAATGTCTTATGAAGAGAGGTTAGCTGAGCTGAATCTGTCAGCTCTGAGAAAAGGAGACTGAGGGGTCGACATGATCCAGGTATATAAGATTCTAACAGGTCTGGATGTTGTTCAAGCAAATAGTTACTTCAGTATTAGTTCAAATACAAAAACTTTTGTGCAGAGGTGGAAATTAGCAGGAGAACTGGATTTGAGAAACCACTTCTTTACACAGCATGTAGAGTATGGGATAGTCTTCCTGTTAGTGTAGTGCAGTGGTTCTCAATTCTGTTCCTGGCGCCCCCCCCCCCTGCCAGAATGTTTTCGTTCCAACCCTACAGTACTTTAATCAGGCTTAGATGGTGCTTAATAGGTTAAACCAGGTTTCAGACCGAACGCGGCGCGCACTACGCTGCACTCCGTGCCGCACGCCGCTCGGGTAGCTTGCGCGAGGACTGTGGTGAAAGATGAACTTTGCTGAACTTTGACCGCTGCGCGCTGTGACGCATTGTCGCGCGATCAATAGAAACAAGGCACCGAACCGGGCACAGAAATCGAAATGGAGGAAAAACTTATATTGTCCGTGTTTGAGTTCCCAGAGCTATGCCACACAAGCGTACCATAATTTTGCATGCGAAATATACATGGTCGCTACTGACCGCGAGCCGAAATGACACAGGAGTGTTTTGAAAACCACGCCTACTGTTTGCGCAGAAGCCGCGCGGCGAGCACAGCGCGTTGAGCGGACACCGCTGTCGTTTTGAATGGGGCACGCACAGCGCATGCCGCGTTCGGTTTGTAACCAGCTTTAGCCTATTAAGGACCATCTGAACCTGATTTAGGTAGGGTTGGAACGAAAACATTCTGGCAGGGGGGGGCGCCAGGAACGGAATTGAGAACCACTGGTGTAGTGTAAGCTAAATCCTTGGGTTCCTTTAAATCAGAGCTACATAAGATTTTTATAACTCTGGGCTATTAGTTGAATTCTCCTCAAACGAGCTTGAATGGCCTCCTCTTGTTTGTAAATTTCTTATGTTCTTTTGTTATTCAGACATGTCAATGAATGCATTACCTTTGGTTTACAACTTTTCCTAATTGTTTGTGGTTTTAATAATAAATAAGCTCAGAACAAATTCTCTTTTCCCTGCTGTACTGAAATGAACTGAAAACCGAAATAAACCATGAACAGAAAACTAAGGTTTGTACTAAACTGTGAATTTTGTGTACCGTTACAGCTCTCGTGCTAAACATGAACAAATTGTGAAAATGGCTATTTAGTCTACACAACCAGAGGTAGAAGGAGAATTCTTTAGCTTTTTTGTTTGTTTTAGATCAGTTACAACACTGAAGACTATGGCATATTGGCTTGTATCTGGGTTGGGCCTAGAAAAAGTACTATAACATGATTCAAATGTCACAACTTAACAAGTGGATGGACTCAGATGAACTTGGAAAGATTTCTTGAATCACGAGTGTTGGAGTCTGAGTTAAGACTGAGCAAAAATTTACCTGAGTGTGTGACAAAACCAAATTCATTCGTATGTGGACTCAAGATTGGATTTGGGTACTACAGCTCTACCAATTGGTATGTAAGACTCATTACTTGGGAAGTTGACCACAGCTATGATGGGCTGTTATGTGAAGTTGAGAAACATTTTGCTCTGGGATGACTGAGGCAACCTGTCCTATTTTCCCTCTTCATCACAGGCACCTGGATCAAGCAGCTGGGACTATAGCCATCTCATCTCATGGTACTGGCAGACTTCATATAATTGAAGGATCTATGAATGGGGCCATGTACTGAGAGATTCTTGAAATGAATCTGCTGCCATCCGCCAGGATGATGAGGATGACACGTAGGTGGACCTTCCAGCAGAACAACGATCCAAGACATATAGTAAAGGAAACATTTGTGGATTTCTTGAGTTAATGCCAATGTATAGTGAAAATTTAATGTGAATAGCCATCCATCCATCCAGCCATCCATGACCATCCGCTTGTCCAGGATCCGGGTTGCGTTGGTAACAACTTCAGAAGAGATACCCAGACCTCCCTCTCCCCAGCCACCTCTACCAGCTCTTCGGGGGGGGGGGATGCTGAGGCGTTCCCAGGCCAGCCCAGAGATATAATCCCTCCAGCTTCCTCCCTGTAGGACATGCACAGAAAACCTCTCCAGGTAACCGTCCAGGAGGCATCCATGCCAAGTGTCCAAACCACCTGAACTGGTTCTTTTCGACGTGGAGGAGTAGCAGTTCTACTCTGAGACTCTCCCGGATATCCGAACTTCTCACCCTATCTCTAAGGGAGAGCCCAGACACCCTGCGGAGAAACCTCATTTTG
The DNA here is from genome assembly GCA_026781065.1 of Mormyrops boulengeri. Taxonomy (NCBI): domain Eukaryota; kingdom Metazoa; phylum Chordata; class Actinopteri; order Osteoglossiformes; family Mormyridae; genus Mormyrops; species Mormyrops boulengeri. Next base: position 7,035 of record JAODLD010000431.1, on the reverse strand, counting down.
GCCGCCTGTATCCGCAATCTCATTCTTTCGGTCACTACCCACAGCTCATGACTATAGGTGAGGGTAGGAACAAAGATGGACCAATAGATCGAGAGCTTTTTCTTTTTTATCCATGACGAACTGGTTAAGCGCCTGCAAAACTGCAGACGCTACCCTGATCTGTCTATCCAGCTCTCGATCTCTTCTACCATCACTTGTGAACCAGACCCCGAGATACTTGAACTCCTCCACTTGAGGCAGTACCACCTCCCTGACCTGAAGAGGGCAATCCGCATGTTTCCAACTGAGAACCATGGTCTTGGACTTGGAGGTGCTCATCCTCATCCCCGCCGTCGCACTCAGCTGTGAACCACCCCAGAGCTCGCTGGAGGTCCCCAGCAGATGAAGCCATGAGGACCACATCATCCGCAAAAAGCAGCGACGCAATCCTGAAGCCACCAAACTGGACACCCCCAACACTCTGGCTACACCTAGAAATCCTGACCATAAATATTATAAACAGGACCGCTGACAAAGGGCAGCCCTGGCGGAGCCCAACACACACTGGAAACACGTTACCGGCAATGCGGACCAAACTTCTGCTCCGTTCATATAAGAGCCGAATCACTCGCAGTAGCGGGCCCTGAACCCCATACTCCTGAAGCATCCCCCACAGAGCACCTTGGGGAACCCGGTCTAAGCCTTCTCCAAGTCCACAAAACACATGTAGACTGGATGAGCAAAGTCCCAGGCTCCCTCCACTACCCTCACAAGGGTATAAAGCTGGTGCAGTGTTCCACGGCCAGGATGAAAACTGCATTGTTCCTCCTGAATCTGAGATTCGACTATTGATCTCACCCACCTCTACAGTACCCCAGAATAGACTTTCCCAGGAAGGCTGAGAAGTGTCATCCCCCTGTAGTTGGAACACACTCTCTGATCCCATTTCTTAAATCAGGGGACCACCACCCCGGTCTGCCAATCCAGTGATACTGTCCCTGACTGCACTGTCCCTTGCTGTACTGTTGAGAAGGCATGTCAGCTGTGACGGCCCCACAACATCCAGAGCCTTCAGGTACCCCGGACGAATCTCGTCCACCCCCGGGGCCCAGCCGCCAAGGAGCTGTTTAACTACCCTGGCAACTAGCCTCAGTGATGGGCAAGCCCAGCCCAGCCCCCTCTGACCCCGTGCCCTCTGATGTCTCGAAGGCAGTGTGCACAGATGTATCTGAGGCAGGGTTGAGGAGGTCCTCAAAGTATTCCTTCCACCTCCAGGTGATGTCCCCAGGTGAAGTCAATGGCACCCCCTCCCCACCGTAAACAGTAGGAACCAGGAGCTGCTTCCCCCTCCTGATATTCCGGACGGTTTGCCAAAACCTTTTTGAGGCCGACCGAAAGTCACTTTCCATGGCCTCACCAAACTCCTCTCACGCCTGGGTTTTTGCTTCCTCAACCGCCCGAGCCGTGTTCTGCCTGGACTGCTGGTACCTGTCAGCTGCCTCCAGAGACCTCCGGGCTAATAATTCCTGGTAGGCCTCCTTCTTCAGCTTGACAGCCCCCCTCACCTCTGGTGCCCACTATCGGGTACGGGGGTTACCACCCTGCAGCCACAGCTCCGTAAGGCCGTTTCCAAAATGGAGGTCTGGAACAATGTCCATTCAGACTCAATGTCTCCAACCTTCCCTCAGTAAGCAGTTGGAGTTGCAAGTTGAAGATCTGGCGAACCAGGTGTTCCCAGCAGACCCTCAGTATATGCTTGGGCCTGCCAGGTCTGACCAGCTTCCTCCCCTGCCAACTGAGCCAACTCACTACCAGGTGGTGATGAGCTGACAGCTCTGCCCCTCTCGTCATCCGAGTGTCTAAGACAGAAGGCCGCAGATCAGCTGAGACGATTATAAAATCGATCATCGACCTGTAGCCCCGGGTATGTTCATACCATGTCCACTTATGGACACCCTTATGCTTGAACATGGTGTTCGTTACGGACAAACCAGAAATCCAACAACAGAACACCAATTGGATTCAGATCAGGAAGTCCATTCCTCCCAATCACCCCCCTCTAGGCCACACTGTCGTTGCCCACATGAACATTGAATTCCCACAGCAAAACAATGGAATCCCCTCATGGTGCGCTAACCAGCACACCACTCAGGGAGTCCAAGAAGGCTGGGTACTCCGAACTGTCATTCGGCGCATTGACGCAAATGACAGTCAGAGACCTCTCTCTGACCCGAAGGCACAGGGAGACAGCCCTGTCATTCTCTGGGGTAAATTCCGATGTTAATGCACCGAGCTGTGGGGCCACCAGTAGCCCCACCCCAGCACGACGTCGCTCACCCACCACAACTCCAGAAGAAAAGAGTATCCAGACCCTCTCCAGGAGATTGATTCCAGAGCATAAGCTATGTGTTGAAGTGAGCCCGACTATATCTAGCCAGTATCTCTCAGTCTCACGCGCAAGCTTCCCCACCAGAGAGGCAACATTCCATGTCCCGAAAGTCTATTTAGTCAGCCGGGGATTGGTCTGCCAGGGTCTCCCTTGGCTGCCACCCGATCCACATCGCACCGAACACATGACATTCCCCTTGCGGATGGTGGGCCCACCTGGGGACGGTCCTATGTACCTCTTTTGGGCTGGGCCTGACAGGGCCCCACGGGCCAAAGCCCAGCCACCACGCACTCTCCAATGGGCCCCTCCCCCTGGCCTGGCTCCAGGGTGTGTCCCCAGTGACCCTAGTCCAGGCGAGGGCAACAAGACCTTGCTGTGATACTTTTTCATCATACTTTTTTGGATTGCTCTTCGTCTTGCCCCTCACCTGGAACCTTTTTGCCTTGGGAGACCGTACCTGGGGCAATATCCCCGACAACTTAGCCCCCAGGGTCACTGAGGTACGCAAACCCCTCCACTAAAATAAGGTGGCAATCCAAGGAGAGTTGTGAATAGCCTCTTTGGAAATATATTAACTGAAAAAACTGTTGACACATTCAATATTTATTCCCCCCCACTGTATGTGTGTTTTGGCCAGCTGCTCAGCTGGATATGGTAAGACCACAGGGGATTATATGTGACTCATTGAACTGGGCTGGCACTGTTCAGTTGAAGCTTGCACAGTAAGCTCAGAGTCCATGACATGTAAATCCCAGTTATAAAAAGTCACATCTCTCACTTAGTGTGACTGTTTCTGATTGATGCCTTAGGTCCCTGTTATTAAAAGTCAGATTTCCCACGCAGTATTATTATTATTTCTCCTATTATGATCCCTTCATATAAAGTGGCCCTAGAAGTGCTATTTTTGAAACCAGATATTCAGGTGGCTTGCTCACACATAATACAATCTCCACCCTGTAGACATGTAAAGTGATGGGACAGAGGGATTCTTACCCAGTGTTTTCTGTATTCATCCAGGTGTGTATCTAACACCTAAACAATTTATGTGTCACACATTCTCTGTCTGTGGGTTGGGTTTTCCTGTAGATAACAGACAGCTTACAATGTCACAAAGGACACTAGAGAGCAAATATGGCTCTTGGTGATTTACCATGCCAAACTCCACTCATCCATACCTTATTCCCTTTATCAATGTTTCCAAGAACACACACACACACACAGTTATACTTTCAGACTCTGTCCCTCTCATATTTCAAATATGTAAATTTCACGAAAAAGTCTTATGTGCTAGTAAATGGTTTTGGATCACCTGGGATTCTTTTGGGCTGGGACTGGGGCAAGAAGGATGGCATTTGAGGGCTGTCATTACCATGGTGACCAGTCTACCAAGGTTATCTGATCCTGTCCCTTTATTTTAAACCATGTCCTATACCAAATGCCTTGGGGAATTGGTAAGGGAGACAATATAAATTCCTGTTGAAAAGGACAAGATTGGTTTACAGAAACAAGCCCTTTGATGGACTGTTGTGGCTGTTTTTGGAGTTAAAGCTTGAGATTTGTTTTTCCCAGGTAACAGCCAGATAGCTCGAAGGAGAGAGTCAGGTGGGAGGAAATAAGCGGAGCTATCGGTAATTGGATGGTGGTGTAGTCCATCGTGTGTTGCCATCTACACTGTGTTGAGGTCTTTCAGAGAGCTTTAGTGTGTGCATAATGGTGCTGCTAGAAATCTTGGGCCCCATGAAAGCATAATTGGGCCTTCAATACAGTTATGTTCCAAATGTTAGGGCCCCGTCACTCAAAGGCCCTTGGATTTGCCTTAACTTCCCCCCCTTTATGGCACCCCTGTGTGCGCTTAGTCCAAAAGTATATTTGAGACAAGGTCACCTCATCTCTATTAAGAAATATCAGACTTTGATGCCTTGAGAGCAAAAGATTCCTTTACATTTGATTTATTTAACAGATGCTTTTGTTCAGTGTGACAGACAATTGAGAAAGCAAGGTGAGCAGCTCCCAGGACTAATTAGTGTTAAGGGGGTCAACAGTGAAATCACTTGGATTAATACAGGATTTGAAGCGGTGACCTTCAATCATAGCCACAGAATCATACCCCACACTGCCACAAAGCAAGTGTGTTTGCCCTCAGTTTCAAACCAAGGACCTTTCATATGTAAGGTGAACATGATATGCACTAAATGATGGAAACCAGTCCTCCCAGTCTTCCATGGTATGTGTTGTTCCAGCACATGTACAGTAAGAGGTTAATTTCCTCCTCTTCATTGCTGCTAATGTGTTGCAGTCCTCCTGATTCTCTGTCACTGATCCCCAAGACCTGTGCTCTTAATGCAGTCAGCTCTTTACATTTGGCACAGAAGCCTGCCTTTAGCCAGTAGCCCTTAGCTACATTTGGTCGAATAATATTAAAGGATCCTTTATTGCAGAAGTTTAGGTACATGGAAATGCTTTCCTTCACCTGCTCCATCCTGAACTCCATGAGACACACATGCAGGTGACAACAAGCTTGAGGGTCATAGCACAGTGTCAGCCAGTGTGCAGCGCCCCCTGTAGCTGGGGGTTAAGGGCCTTGCTTGGGGGTCCACAGACATGTGACTGTTCTGCCAAAGCTCCAAGTGGTGATCTTCTGATCACAAGCACAGAGGCTTAGCCTGCTGAGCCACTTACTACCCCTAAGTTGTCCCTAGTGACACTTTGTTAGGAACTGCTGCTGGAACTCATACAGCGCTCACCTTTGGACTGTCTAGAAAGAAAAGCAAAAAAAAATTGGCAAGAGTGGCCATGACCAATGTTTGGTTTGGTTTAGCTAAAAAAATCACACTAAATTTGGTTAGGTTGAGAATTTATTTGAATGTGTGATCCTGCCCATAACTGACAAAAGCATTATGATTCTGCATTAATCTTCACTACTGGCAGTAGGTGGTCATTTACAGCCTCTCTGTCTGCAAAACTTCTGCCGTGGGGCTTGGGTGCCATTCCCGATCTATAATGAACTCCGAGGCTCCCTGCCATAGGGAACCTAGCTGGGCTCATAGTGGGTGACAGGATTTAAGGTGGATGCTTTTAATATATACCATTCATATGTCTGTGGTATTGAGATAAAGATTTTATATTATTCCCACTGTGTAGTAGAATCTGAGGCATGTTCCAGAAGGTGCCTTTCACGCTTCATAATAATAATAATAATAATAATAATAATTGATACTTTTATTAATCCCCGTAGGGAAATTGTCTTTTACGCCTCCCTCAACTTGCTCTTTGCAGAGTAAGTTGTCCGCAACTTACATGTTCATGTTAAACAATGCAGATGACTGTTTGATCCTGCAGTGTGAGGCAGGCCCCCTCCAGACCAATAAACTGAACCCTTCAAATGTTGCACTCATATGCAAAGCACAATCCACTATGACACGAAAAGGAGGCCGCTACCCCAGATGAAAGGCTGGATTGTTCATCTACTGTACAGCTATGTATGGCAATCTGTAGGGTGATTAGGGAGTGCTCACGGCTATTGTTGCGGGATGTGGAACCGGACTGAGCAAAGAGCACATGGTACACTATTGGACATGCTTCAGAATAGGCAGGCAGGACCTGAGACCGCACTTCAGGGGGTGCTGGCAGGGCTTGGTGGCCTGGGGGCTAAATTATGCAGTGTAATGCAGTCTGGCTGTTCTGACTCCCTGCTTGGATGGCCCTGGATGAGCCAGTTGAGGCCCGGTCAGACTGTTATTATCACTGTCTCCGTGGATGTTCAGGAGATCTTGTTGGGCTCAGTTATTTGAGAGGTGCCCCCTCCATCCTGCCCACCATCACCAGTGCTCCACAAACATGGTCTTAGTGTCGGGGCCACTCAGCCAAAAACACTTTTTATTATTTATGTCTCTAGTCCACCATTCACTCACTGAGCTTCACTGTTACTAAAGCTTCTGGGTTATGCGGGAGGATCATTTACCGCCACATGATATGACCCCTCTGGTCACAGGTTTAATTGTAGCATTTACTCAATGAAGAATCAGAGTGTGGTACAGAACAATATATGCACTCCAAAAATGCAAACAACACATTCTAACATACCTTCCTCCATGTTTAGTAGCTGACAGAACTATTAAAAAAGTGCTTTCCAGTTCAATTTGTGGAAGGAGTGCATTATTTCAGGACAGTACACTGCACAAACTGAAATATAAAGAGACCTTCTGCAGCCAACAAAAAAATAAATTCTGCAGGTAGTACAGTGGCCTTAAACCTCCAGTGCTGGGGGTGCGAATCCTCTGCACTTAGAAAAAAAGAGTCCATCCCTATCACAGTTTTGTTCCCCAAGGCACAAACAACATTAATGTACCCACAATACTATAAAAATGTTGATCAGAGTCCATTTCTGTACCTTAAAAGTTACATTTACCTACAGTACAGCTAGGATACAACTAGTACCTGTAGACCCTTGAGGGTACAGCCCCAGCGACAAGTAATGGTACATTTTTTTTTTGACAGTGAAGGTCTCTGTGTGTTGAAGTTAAAGAAGACATACAGTTAGGTGAAAAGTTGCCCCTAAAGTGCCTGTTGTTTGACGTGTGTGTGTGTGTATGTGTGTGTGTGTGTGTGTGTGTGTGTGAGCGGGTATACCTATCCTTATGGGGACACAATGTCCCCATAACGTGATA
>JAODLD010000430.1:0-37177 GCA_026781065.1 Mormyrops boulengeri | reverse complement strand
CTCCCTGGTGAGGTGTTCCGGGCATGTCCCACTGGGAGGAGGCCCCGGGGAAGACCCAGGACACGCTGGAGAGACTAAGTCTCCCGGCTGGCCTGGGAACGCCTCAGGATTCCCCCAGAGGAGCTGGACGAAGTGGCCGGGTAGAGGGAAGTCTGGGTTTCCCTGCTTAGACTGCTGCCCCTGCGACCCAAGCCGGAATAACGGTAGAAAATGGATGGATGGATGGGAGACCCCGACTCTGAAATTTTATGATTCTTTCCCTCAATGCATTGGGTATTTCAGCAGTTTTAGCCAGGTTGGGAAACTGAACTAACCCTAAAAATGCTTGTGTGGAGAATTACCACTAAGGCTACTTGTAGAAACTAAGGGCACTCAATTACCTGCCTATTTGGAACACCTGCTGTTATGTGTTGTGTTACATGATCTCTATCGACTGAGAACTCCTCCCATTGTCACCTATTCGTCCAACTCTATGAATGGCCAGGTGTACAAATTATTAGAAGGCAATAAATTACATAATTTGAATACGATTCCAGAATATGTATGAATAAAAGTTTTTCTTGATTCTTTAAATAGCACACACATAATTGTAACATTTCTGGCAGTTTTTAAAGTTTGTTCTTCAATATCCTCAATTTCCACTCGACCATTATTTTCAGTGTACTAATAATTTTTGGCTACACTGTAGTTAACCAACAAATCTCACTTCATGATACAGGCCCCTGAGCATATCTACATCATTAATAAACTCATTAATAAGATATAATACAAATCTTGTCATATAACTGTAGCTTGACAACTAGAGAAAAATCCATCCATTTATACAACCATCCATCTGCCCCTTATTCAGTGCTGCGCCCATCCCAGGGAGCAGAGGACACAAAGCAGGTGAACCCAAGTAGATTGCCAAGCAATCAGAAAATGAAGTTTATATACATAAAAAAATAACAATATGGCTATATTAAATGGTCTCAACAGGTGTAGGGTGGAATTAATGAGCGTTTTTAACTATCTGTTCACATGGATCATTGCTATTTATACACAAGAAACAATGGCTGTTAAAAATAAGGCTGGCTTCCAAGGATGGCAAGAGTGCAATAAAACCCAGTGAAAAATTTCAGATAATACTTTTGTTGCAAAACAGGAATGAACCCATGCAAAACAGGGAATGATCCAGATACTTTGAAAGGACCAAACACTGCTCTCAACAGTATTTTTCCCACTAGAAAAACTGACGCACATTTATCATGTAGTTAAGTTAATGTCAGTGACGTGTCCTTTTGTCCTGATTGACAGTTTCAGCTATGCCTTTAGATGGCGTTTGTTAAAGAAACAGAGGACACCATTCCATATTCACGAAGGCAATAGTATATAATTCTGCTACAAGAAAAACCCGCAGATACCTGGGTATGAGGGTTCTGTAGGCCCTTAATATTGGAACATCGATTCATCGGTTCACATAGAAAACGATCTGCGACGAGGACAGTTTGGTACAGGTGTTTAACCGATAATTACCCCGAGCCGGAAGGTACAATACACAGCCCAAAACAGCCTTCATTTCTTTAAAAACAAAATTGCGCTTTCTCCTTTGCTTAGGTGCAGCACAGCCTACCGGATTTCATTCGACACAGAAACAGCACATATAAATGCTAGATTTCGCTCGCATGAAACGAACAGAACATCATATCAGTCTCATAACCATGTTGGCTGCATCCGCCTGATATGTACACGCAGACTCAGTCTCTGATTCCAGTGAAAAATTAAAAGCAATAGTAAATATTACATGAAATATTACGATCCTCACAATCCCCATTATTACCGTCGGTAGCTTTACCTCAATATTCTTAATTCCAGAAAACGCGACTCTTCAACGAATGACATAGAATCGTTAAAAAAAACTCATGTTTTAGTTAGGTGTCAATCTTGAATGATTTCCTGGTGTCTGCTGACAGAGCTCAACACAGATATTCCATTTATATAGCCTAAATACTGAGCATTTATTTCCCCAGTGCATGCACCTAACACTTCAAGCGTCTCGTGCTTCTGCACACCCACTTTGGCACGGAAGGGCAAGAGCATCGCTCGAGCTGCTCCCTCGTATCTCCTGCGCCGCGTGATTTCCCATCAGTGGAAACTTAATGCGTGGTTCTGCTACTTACAAGATGCTGCGCACGGGTCTCTTTATCGTCATCGTATCATCGTTTTGGCTCAGATTTCGTAACAAAAAAAAATGCTTAATAAAGATCTTCCGTCCGTTACACCCCATTCATTCCACAGACAATGCTGCCAGCAGATTCATTTCGCTGTGTACCACTCACTTCCTCGGACATTGCTATCCAATGAGAAGGCGTGCCTCGATGGCGCTATAGCGTTTGAACCAATAGATGTAATATCACGTGACTAGTCTGCTTTGTACTTTGAGTATCATCTATAAGCGGCAATCTGCTGTCTATGTAAAAATGAATAACTTATACAGTGACATGTGTTGGTCACTGTATAAGGTTTTTTGAAATTGTGGTGGTAATAAGGGTCATAGCAGACTGTAGGTTGAAAAAGTCTGGTTTATGGTTTAGTGACATTTTTGGAATTTTTCACATTTACTTTGATAAGATCTTTTGTAGTTCTAGTCTTGATATAGCATAGCGAAGGTAAATGAGGGAATAACATCACACTCCTGTTTCACACACACAAAACGTTTTTGTTTGTATTTAAGGTAGTTAAACATGCAGTCTCATATATGAAAAAACACTACCCTCCTCTAATTAACAGCTCAGATATAAGGGATATCTTTGGAAAGATATCAGGCCTGATTTGGACTAATATAATTCTTGGCTGATTTTTGGCTCTTTCTTCATTGTGAAGATATCGACAAGGAGAGGTGACCATTAATCCACTGGTTGATTGATTGATTGACTGATTTATCGATTATATCAACAGATAGGTCACTGTGTGTGTGAATGTGTGGCAGTGTTGGCTGCCTTGTGCCCTTTGCTTCCTGAGATAGTATGAAAGTTTCCTGTCACCCTGTCCAGCATGAACAGTTGGAAGATGAATAAAAAAGTAATTTGTGATGTGTGCAACAAGAGGAGGGCAATTATACTATTTAGACAGGCATTCATTTTCTGTTGACTAAATTAACCAAATAAATTATTTAAGAATTACAATTTATTTGTTCACTCCTTCATATATAATATACAAGCCTTGTTTAAAGATGTGACAACATTAAGTATTACAATATGTAAACATCCCAGATCTGAGTAAACCCAGCTGAATACTTCATAGGACTAGACCCAGCAGCCCTTTTTACAGTCAGTATAACTGAAGCAATACATGTTTTACCAAGTCTTTAAAGAACTGAGAGAGCAATAAATGCTACAGAACAAATTATTTCCATACATTCAAAGGCCAAAAGAAACAGCAGAAAAGTTTGCATAAACTGAAACCCCTGACACTATTGTAATGATCTTAGTAGCCTTGCTAGAAGAATTCAGCTTCTTGTTGACTGAATTATGGACACTGATTCTTTTGTGTGAGACCGTGCTTACTAAGCATGCCTTACTGCTTCTACTCCTGGGGAGATGTCAAACTGAGATGAAAAACTTTATTCAGTAACCGTGCAGGAGGAACTGTAAGTCCAATAGACGGTTTCTCTGTATGTCCCTCTTTACATGTCATTTGCTTATGGTCTGACATAAGGCTAACATGAGGGTATGTGTGTTGCCTTTATAGGAGCAGACAGTGCAGTAATTGTAGTATTCTCCCCATGTTTGCATGAATGCTTATACATGGTGGTTCCTATCTTCGACTTAGACTGTCATGGAGGTCTGTGTCAGTTGAGCGATGCCACATATAGGGTATTTGTAAAGTATGTATGTTATTCTTGTGCACTTAATGAGGTGGATGTTTAAAATACTTCCTCTAACATCTGTGTTGTGAATGTTGTGCGAGTGATGCTGTCACGACTCAAATCGGGAAGCAGGCGAAAGGAGCCGTGAATGCACACAAACGGGGTTTATTGTCGGGTAACAAGGACACACCAAAACGCGCAACGTTAATGACCGGACTGGGGAAACAAACTTAACACGGACTTAAATCCAATGAACTAATGACAACAACAGGAAACAGCTAGTGAACACAGGGAATCCACACAAGATTAACGAATGGGCGTGGTCGACGAGGGGGCAGGACAAGCGGGGCATGACATTACCCCCCCCAAAGGCGCAAGGGGAGGGAGCAGACGAGACCAAGGACACGACGAAACCTGGGGAAACAAAAGCAAGAACATCAACGCACCACAGGAAACAGCACAGACACACAGAACAGGCACAAGGAGACCACCTCAGACAACAGACGACAAACCACGGGGAACAGCACAGGCACACAGAACAGGCACAAGGACACCACCTCAGACAACAGACGACAAACCACGGGGAACAGCACGGACACACAGAATAGGCACAAGGAGACCACCTCAGACAGACCACAAACCACGGGGAACAGCACAGACACACAGAATAGGCACAAGGAGACCACCTCAGACAACAGACCACAAACCACAGGGAACAGCACAGACACACAGGATAGGCACAAAGAGACCACCTCAGACAGATGACAAACCATGTCGGACAGACATGGGACAGACACAGGGGCACCAAAAAAGGGAACACAGAACCCAAGGAGGGAGACTGTGATGGGGGCACACCCACAGAAGGCACGAAGGGACCATATGGGAACAAAGGCACAGAGGGACGGGGAGCAAACACAGGGGGCACAAAGGGACCAGAAGGCACAGAGGGACGGGGAGCAAAACACAGGGGGCACAAAGGCAGGGGGCAAGGAGGCGAAGGGAGGGGGGAAACGAGGAGCCGCAGGGAACCCCGGCAGGCAAGGGGTAGAAGCCGCTGGGGCAGCAGGCAACCGCGAGGTCGGAGCCAAAGGGACCCTTGGCAAGGGCAAGGGAGGAGCAGAAGGGAACAACGTAGGGGGCGAGGAGGAAGGCGGAGGGACCAACGAAGGGGGCGAGGAAGAGGAGGCCGTAGGAGGCACAGGGACCACAGGGAGCGCCGCAGAAGGCAGAGAGACCACAGGGGGCGGAGCTTTAGCCACCGGCACAGGAACATCGGGGGGTATGGCTAGGGCTCGCGCCTTGGGTGACAAGGGCACACTAAAACACGCAACGTTAATGACCGGACTGGGGAAACAAACTTAACGCGGACTTAAATACTATGAACTAATGACGACAACAGGAAACAGCTGGTGAACACGGGGAATCCACACGAGGTTAACGAATGGGCGTGGTCGAGGAGGGGGCAGGACAAGCGGGGCATGACAGATGCAGTACCATATAATTCAGTGTTCCTCACTTGAGTTTTCGTTGATATTGACAGACTTCTTGAGTGGCCAAGTTTTTCTTACCTGCACAATAGGATGAACTGGTGTTTAAAATAATGAGTGCTGCAAGCACAACACTTAGGTAAGTTAATTCATTGAAATTCTTTCAAAGTATACAGCTACATAAAAAAATTTGAGACCACAGCACAATTTTTTGTTTCACTCATTTCTCAGTTTATGGGGATGCGTCTGTGAATAATATATATATTTTTTTGCAAATGCACCCTGGTTCTTCTCTGTTTCTCATTAATAATGGGCTTCTTCCTTGCTTCATGGGACTTCATTCCTGCTTCTAGGAGCCTGATACACACTGTCCTGGCAATGCACTACACACCTGCATTTAATGTTTCCCATTCCTTTTGAAGGGCACTTGATGCCATACTGCGATTTATGAAAAACTGTTCGATAAGTTACTGGTTATCTCAGGCATTAGAAAGTTGCTACCGCCCTCTACCTGGCTGGTTTCCTGCTTCACCTTATTCTTGTGTACTACTGTCTTAGAAATTTTGAACCTTGAAGCATCATGCTGCTTAGTGTAGCCTTCTGCCAGCAGAACTAGGATTAAACCAGTGGCTTGTACTATGAAGCGGGGTTACTGGCTTATCGGGGTAATTTGTCAGATTTAAGGTAGTCTGGGCAAAGTCCATTTAAACTGTGGTACCTTAAATCCAACAAGTTACCCCGATAAGCTAATAACCTCGCTTCGTAGTACAGGTCACAGGATTGAAAAATGCAGAGCTGTTTGTTTTTTTGTTTGTTTGTAAACAGTGGTCTCTTATTCTGTGGCTGTATCTACCATCTTCTGAAACTGAGGCCCAGGTAAATTGATGTTCATACATAAACAGGGGATCGGAAAATTTTTGATGAAGGTGAGACACAGGCTCTGCGAATGGCTTTAAAACTTCATAGTGTGCTCTACCGCCAACACCATGGACTTTGTGTATAACATTGAGTCACCAGACTTGCATGGAATACACAGCATCTAGAACAGTGGTCTTCAACCCTGAATTTTTCCAATCCTTCAACCCCTGATTGTTGCAATCGACCAGGAATTGCCAGGGTCAGCCCCGGTTGTTCCACCCTGTGTCCCTCCCCCGTTTGGCCAGCAGGCATTGCTGGTCATCCTGTCCCTTGTGTTGTCAGTCTTTGTGTTTTTCCCATGCTCCCTGTCGGCCGCATGGCTCAACTTGAGCCATGTGGTTGTCTGTGAACCCTTATGTCGTGTGTTCAGCTCCTGCCTCCTGTTTTTGTATTTTGTTCCCTAGTGTTTCGTTTGTATGAGTTTTTCTAGTTCCTGTGTCTGGTGATTTTTGTATTCTGTTTTGGGTTCTTGTTTATGAGCCTTAGTTATGTTTTATTGATTTTGTTACTCCCAATGTTAGATTCTGTTTTTCCTGTTTTCTTGGTTAGTTCTTAGTTTCCCTGTGTAGTTCCTTTGAGTTAATTAGTTTCACCTGTGACTTGTTTTCCCAGCCCTTGTTAATTACTCTCACCTGCCCCTTTTCAGTCTTGTTACCCCTCTGTATTTCAGTCCCTGCCTCTGTTTAGTTTGCTAGTGGTTCGTTGAATGTTCTGTCAATTGTGATGGTCAATGTTTGGTGTTAGATGTACGGTCTGTCTACCTGCCCCTGTTTTGTAATTAGTCTTGTTTATTCCCCAGTTACTTTTGACCCCTTGTGGTCCTTTGTTTTTGTGTTTTTAGTTCAGTTAATAAACCCCGTTTGTCCTTTGAGCCGCGAGTGGGTCGTCCACATTTCTGCCTGCACCATGCTACGCCCGTGCACCAAACCCGCCTGGATCCCTAGCAGGAATGTCTTTATGATCTCAATCGACTTGTTGGCAACCACTGATCTAAGAATTTAAGAACATAAGAAATTTACAAACGAGAGGAGGCCATTCAGCCCATCAAGCTCGTTTGGAGAGAACTTGACTAATAGCTCAGAGTTGTTAAAATATTATCTAGCTCTGATTTAAAGGACCCCAGGGTTTTAGCCTGCACTACACTAGCAGGAAGGCTATTCCATACTCTAACTACATGCTGAGTAAAGAAGTGCATTCTCAAATTAAGTTTAAAATGTTCTCCTGCTAAAACAGGAAGGTGTGGGGGGTGAATAACTGACCAAATGGGGGAACAGTGTTCACAGACTGTTCCTTTTGTGAGTGGGTTATTTTTTGTGTGCACCGTCACTGTCATGCTTTCCAGAGTATGACAGAAAATGCTCATTGTAATATTTACCATGTACAGACTCAATACTAAGCTGATAACTCTATTCAATCTATATTGGAAGCTGGACAGATGGATAGGATCAGGGGCATCAGAAGCATTTTGAATGTGGGGGGGGGACCCTCCCCCAGAAAATTTTTAATGAATTAGATGCCATTTCCTGCATTTTGGTGTATTTTTTAACAGGTTGTTAAACACCTAATTTTACCTAAAAAAAAGCCACTTAATTAAATGACTATTTTATAGACTCAACAATCAGTCCTCTTTCAATTAGTCCATATGCATCAGCCTGATTTTAACTGCTACCCACTGCTATGCTTAAGATAATGAAATGAATGTGACACAATTTATCACCAACAATGAGTTTATGGGTGCATTTTACTTTTTATTTTGTGTATTCTTTTTTATTTAGTTTTAGATGTAACACAACATGCCACTGTGCTGAGCAGTAGTGACCCTCAACTGTATGTTAAAAATAAAAATAAGAATATTCATAATTTGACACAATGAACAGGCACGACATGGCATCATGCAGCCTTCATAACACAAAATCACACTGTGTCAAGCAACGGTGACACATAAAAAATAACTTCACGCAATGAACAGGTGCAATTTTGTACTGGGTTTGGATGTAATGATAGCTAACATTAAACTAGCTGATACATCTCCTAACATTGACTAGCCAGCTAACTGCACTAACATTTCCATTGCAAAAAAAACCCTGTCCTGTGGAGAAATTTTGCCTTACTTTCCGCTTCTTTGTAAAGAATTTCCTTATGTCCATTGTGTCTGGGGAGGGAGAAAATATTGCAAACAATTGGTCATCAACCAAGAATACCCTTCTGTTACTTAAATTAAATAAGGCAAAACTTAGGGCACTCCTAATATTTCATTGTTTAGTTGAACATTAATTTAACGTGGCACATGGTTAATTTTGAGGGCATATAACAAAAGAATAAGGTTTTAGTAAAAGTTGGCAGTGGGGCTGACATTACCTCCGCCAATATCGAGCAGCCTGCACCTTTACTGTCTATGGCCTGCACTGACGATTCACTTCACTTGCATGTGGTCAGTTGTTGTAGGTAACCCGGAAAACCCAGAGTGGTCTTTCAGTGGTACAGTATGTGTATTCTCATATCGAGCAAGTAGAATGGATTCTTTCGCAAAGCAATAGAAACAGTGCTGGGTGAACTAATATTTTATGTTAAATGGGGGGGGGTCCAAGCGAATATGAAATGTGAGGGGGACATGTCCCCCTCCGATTTAATGGTGGATATAAACTGGAATTTTTACTAGTAAGAATGTGAATTCAAGATATTTACAATGCAAATTCTTACTAGTTAGAATGATCATTTTTACTAGTAAGAATTGTATTTTTACTAATAAGAATTCATATTGTAGAGCACTGTAAATCAGTTTTTACTAATCATATATTCCCAATGACTACCATTGTATTTTTGCCTCACACATCCAAAATTCAACTTTCACTAGTAACAAGTCATATTGTATAGCTCTATAATTCAATTCTTACTAGTAAGAACTCCTATTGTAGATATCACATTTTTACTAGTAAGAATTCCAGGTCCACATATCCATTATTGAGTTTTTATTAGTAAAAATTTTATTACAGATTTCTATAGTTAGATTACAGAGATCTGGAATTCACATTTGGATATGTGTAATTTCAGATCTCTACAATTACATTGTAGCCAGACACAAGTGATGATGACAGTTAGGCTAATGTTCAGATTAAAATATTTTGCAAGAACAGTAATTTATTCTCTTCACATTCGCACATTTGACACTCGCAGTTTCGGTCATTCAGAAGTTGAACAATTAAACAGGAATATTCTTGGAGCTTGCTGAAAAACCGCAGACACTCAGACGACGCAAAAAGCCAAAAACAATGCAGAAAATGATTTGGGTTATATAAAATCATATAACATCTAAACTTTAGTAATACATAATGTTTGTTTGTGTAAGTGCATACTAAAAATCTTGGCTTGGTAGGCCTACGCCATGCGTCTTTGTCTTGGTAACCGGTGTCAGTCACGTAGCTGTCTGGGTGACCATGGAATCTCATGCTTCTCATAGTAACTTCTAAAGCATTAATTGATGTTAATGTTACAGTTTAAATAATCAGTCCAATATGTAATACTCCTAGTGCATATAGTAGTAACTTCATACATACAGACGCATAATTTAGATGGCTTGTATATTATATAAAAATGTCTTTAAATGACTATGTAATCTGACATGCAAAGTGTACAGTACTCTTTGTATAGAAATTGGTCATAAATTGTTTCAGCAGCGGCGCATGGTGCAGGCAGGAAATTGATGGTGACAATCCACTAGTGGCTCCAAGACAAAGGGGGTTTATTGGGGAGACACACACTGGAGTAAGACACTGGAGTAAACAAAAAATAAAAGGGTCCACGAGGGGTCAAAAGGCTAACGGGGAAAACGAGAACTACCTTAAAGATACCATAGAATAATACAAGAAGGGAGCAGGACAAAGCAATTGGACAACATAACCTTCACTGATCAACGTACACTGACTGACTAGAGAACAGAGCAGAAGCAGGTACTTAAATACACACAAGGCTAACTAGACAACGCAGGATTTGTGAGAACAATACCCAAATAACCAATCAAAGAAAGGACAGGTGAGATCAATACCCAAATAACCAATCAAAGAAAGGACAGGTGAGATCAATACCCAAATAACCAATCAAAGAAAGGATAGGACAACAAGCAACCAGTGGGGCTGATTAACAGAACTAGAAAGCTTATCAGATATCGAAACTAGGAGGCCTAAACCAGACACTAGTGCTACAATGCAAAGCTAATTAATGGTACAAGGTACAGAATAAAAAGCAGAACAGAACACAAGAAGGGCAGACTAATGACAAACAAATAGGAAGTAATACACACTGGGGAAACAGAAAAATCAATAAATACAAAATAACAGATAAGGCTGACATCTGGCCAGCATTGAACCCCTAACCATAGGCTTCAGAGTTTGAGTCATGATCAGACAAGGAATGACAAGCTGGGATGATCAGCACCACCTGCTGGTCAAACGGGGAAGAGACACGAAGGGCAGGGACGGGTGCTGACCCTGACATGTATAGAGATTTACTGTTATCATTCAGGCTAGCAGGATGTTATGGGTAGCAATTAGGGGTGCCTTTATTTATAATTCTGAAGAGGGTATATAAAGTCCTGAGTCACTGTCAGTCATTCATCAATACAAAAATCAGGGTATGCAAATTAGGACGACTATTAATCAGCATGCAAGGCCATTGATTAATACCATGCTGCATCAAAAAGAAGGGCACGGCCAAATCATGTGCTGGTACAACCAACTGAGAAAGCTGGTAGCAGCAGTGCTCCCTCTGGAAAAGTTATTCCGGTGCCCTGATTTGGTCAGAATCACATATGGATGAAATTATCCTAAAAAATGTGCTGGTTCTATCATGCCTTCAAATCCAGTATTTTTGACTGCAATGCACATGTAGTGCCTTCCAAAAGTGTCATGTCAGGGCATGGAAGGAGGCGAGGACGAATGTAGGGAGGAACGAAATGGACTTTAATTAGGGAAAACCAAAACTAACACAGGGCAAACACAAAAGACCATGAGAGGTCAAAATGGGAAGACGAGGCTCGGATAGGGCAGAAAGCATGGGACAAACTCTGGAGCAGACAGGTAGCAACATCGATGACTGGACTGCAGAGCACATTATAACACCACCCACGAGGGAACAGATGAGAGGCAGCTGGAGTGATGCACGCAAGGGCTGAGACAAGAGGTAAGACAAAACAAGCAACAGGGAGAGAACGAGGGGGGCACGCAGGGCGTGACAAACAGCATGTGGGCATGAACATCAAAATACTTTTGAACTGAATTTCAGATGAATTCAGATGAAAATTAATCATTTTTAGTTAGATTTTTGTGTTCATAGCTTATTTTATATTCAGTCCCCTAGCTATACATATTGACTATACATATTGTAACAATTATATGAAAAGGAAATAAGTGAAAACTCTTTACCCAGCAGCAAATTCCCTGTAATTATATCTGTTATACTGGCCTCACCAAGCTCTTTGTTTCTTCACTTTTCTAGGATTTAACTCCAGCCACTTTCTGAGTTCTCTTTGCTTGTCAGTCCATTAAAAGTTCCACTTTTTCTGTCTGAAGAACTTGATTGTCAACCATATAGTATTGTCCTATCATTACTGTTGTGCTGTAATAACTATGTTTAAAAAGTGCACCAGCAACGTAGGTTACAAGGCTGAGCTTAAAGCCATTTCAATACATCTTTCTGTTATCTTGCTTTGTGTCTATCCAAAGAGTACTTTCCTGACAAAGGCGATAATCATTTGTCAATCACTGTCAAACACTGACACTGTCTTACTTGTTTATCATTATCGATCACTGATAATATCGTGAAATTCTAAATGCTCAGTCTAGTGCTGAACCCCGCTGTGCAGCCCAATGCTAGAAAAAACCCTCAAGCTCTTGTTGTGGGTCATGGGAGTAGATGGAAATGTTTCTGATGTGACACACATCTTCCAGCACTGAAAGTGAAACTAGTTCTGTCCCATAGGCGAGTGAGAGGGAACACAGCCTCATTCATAAATCTTTCCTGGCTGAAGATTCCCAGCCAGCTGCTTACACACTTCGTCACATGATTTGCAGTAACTATTAAGAGGATTCTTGTAACTAGAGAATAATATCTGCCAAATGTCTATGTGTATCCATCTTCCAACATCTTATCCATTACTAGACCATGGGGAGCCCAGAGTCTACTTCAACAAGTACAGGACATAAGGAAAGGGACACCTTTTACAGGAAATCAGCCCATTACAGGGCACACACTCATACTATGGGCAACTTAGAGACACCAGTTCAACTAACTGAATGAAGCACCCACAGTACCTGGGAGAAACCCGCATGATACAGAGAGAATGCACAAACAAACAGAACAGAGGTGGAATTCAAACCTCGAGTACGATCAAGTGCGATTAGTCCTATTTGCTGAGCCACTCTGCTGATCTGAAAATAAAATAAAATTTAATTTGGTGATCAGTGATGACACACCACAACAAAATGTGTCCTCTGCATTTAACCCATATGTGACACAGCAGGGGGCAGCTAATTCAACACCCGGGGAGCAGTGCTTGGGGGACGCTGCCTTGCTGGTCGGGGATTCAAACCAACACAGTTTTTAGAGGAAGGATTTTAAACATCCACCTCATTAAGTGCACAAGAATGACATACATACTTTACAAATACCCTGTATGTGCCATTGCTCAACTGAGACAGACCCCCATGGCAGTCTAAGTCGAAGATAGTAACCACCACATGTACTGTATAAGCATTCATGCAAACATGGGGAGAATACTAAAATTACTGCACTGTCTGCTCCTATAAATTGAGAAATGAGTGAAACAAAAATTGTGCTGTGGTCTTTTCCAGAGCTTTATATCATATTCATTTTCATTATGTTCATCTACATATCATACTGAACGAACTCTAATCTTAATATGCTTATGTGTAAAATATAATGTGTATATACTGTAGGTGTAGCAATAGCAACAGCAATTATGGTATAAAAATCAATATTTATGTAAAACAACATATTTTTCCCAGTTTATCATAATCAACTTTTATCACTTTGAAATGTTTATTCCCATTTTCACATTTATTGAACATGGAATAATATATGAACAAAGATTTGTTAGTGTGTGATGCCCTTGCAGGAAATGTTAGGAGAACTGAGGGGCCCTGTACCAGGAACCTTGAAAAGGTAGCAAGATAGATAAGAGCCAAGCTAATAAGGAACACAAAGATGAGCAAACAAGAAACATCTGGCAAGTTCAAGTAGGGACATCACCCGCAGAAGAGGTATAAAAATGGATCTTGATTTGTGAAGGGGGGCTTTTCCTGCTTTGCTTGCAGGTAGCCCCTGTGCACACAATCAAAATAAACCAGACACTTTTTAACTTCCACAGTGGCTCTGTGTGTGTGTGTGTGTGTGTGTGTGTGTGTGTGTGAGGACATTGCATGTCTTCCCTGTGTTCCTGTGAGTTTCCTTCAGGTACTCTGATTTCCTACTACAGCCAAAAACATGCAGAATTGTGTGCCCTGCAATAGACTGGCATCATATTTGGAGACTCCCTGTCTTGTGTCTCATGCATCCAGGCTCCAGACTCACCATCATCAAATGGTCTACTAGACTGATTGGTGAGTCACAACTCAACCTAGAATCTCTGTGCACAAGACAGTTAAAGCAGTTAAAGTTGATTTCAAATGACTGACACCTTTTATATATTGAAGCATTGTGCGATAATGTACAATGTACTTTATTGCTGTATTTTATGTACAGCAATATAATTACTGTATGTAATTGTACTGTAATGAATTACCATATGTAAATACATGAAAGTCATTTTATAAATGGAGGATAGCCGAAACTGTGCGGAATAGTGAACCATTCGTGATTTCAGCCATCCGCAGTAGGTCTTGGAACATTGCATCCTTGGATATGGGGGGACTCCTACAGAGAGATGAACAAGTCAATGAGACAGAAGTAATGTTAAAAAAAAGATTAAAGATATAATTATTAATAATGAATTAATCAAGTACTGATTAATCTTATTTATTTGAGTGAATCAATCAATCATCGTAGAAGATAAATCGCTCATTTGATTAAACTAAAAAACAAGAAGCACTTTAGCAACATAGTAGTAAATATGTTCTTCCTATTTAGACTCTTCACTTTTGGCCTTTCAAACTATTCTCTGACTACAGCAGCTTAGCTGCGCATTGAGCCCAGAATAACACTCATTTCTGCCAACAGATTTATAGCATAAATCACTTGAGTATTAAAAAACAGATGAGGACAGAAGTAATCCTCCAGACTCCTGGGCGCCAGCAGGTCCCAGTTTTCTTCTGGCATCTTTGGCCAGAAAATATAACTTCAGTCCATTCATGTCAATCTCTCCTGTTCACTGTAATGTAGTTACAGAGCATGTGGGAATGAACAGTGCTTTGTTATGTAGCCTATGTCAGACTGCATATTCACTGTGAGGACTTTAGATAAGGGCTCTGCAACATTGCCTGCCAGCATTGCTCCACCTCACAGGAGATACCAGAGTTCCATCAGACCCCATTTTTTGCAGGAGGTTTTTGAACATTGGCAGTAATTATCAAGTCAACCTTCTGACCTCACACAACTAGGAACACTTAACTTTAATCCATAGCAACCGATTCATCCATCTGTCCATCCATCCATCCATCCATCCATCTTTTGTACCCACTTGTTCCATTCAAGGTTGCGGGGGGTCCAGACCCTATCCTGGAAGCTATGGGCACCAGGCAAGGAATAACCCAGGATGGGGTGCCATCCCATTGCAAGACACACTCACACACTGTTCATTCACACATGCACACCTATGGCATTAAGAACCCTTAGCATGTTTTTTGAACTCCGGGGTGGAAAGTCCACCAAAGCATGGGGAAAGCATGCAAACTCCACACACACACACATACACACACACACACACACACACACACACAGAATTTGCTTCCTGTGGGCCGTACAGTGTGATGTAAATGGCAACTCACAGCCACAGTGCAAATTGATAAAAATTAAAATGAAGCTGATTTTACCTGCATTTCTATTTCGTGTTGCATCGTTCATTGTAGTTTTCATTTAGTTTTCTTCTTTTTAACTGTCATTTTTCTTTTTATTTCAGTAAACAAAATAGTTTTTTTTTACTCCAAGTTCTAGTTTTTGATAACTACAATAACCATGGTGTAGAACAAAGTATTTCTGCATCCATGTAACTGCACACTGGTAAATATATGCTTTGTGAATCCTTACACATTACAGTATCTACACCAGACTTAATGTGGCATTCATTAGTTCAACCAATACAGATTCCATTTGCTTTCTTTGAGACCATAAATTGGATTTTGTTTATCTCTAAATGTGAGGCTAAAGCGGCCTTTTGGGGCGTGGGATCTTGGTAAGTCAGATGTAACTCTGTATTCACCATACATCATCAATGCACAGCACAGCTAAATGGTTTCTCTAATAGAATGACATGATTTTACATTCTTTGGAAAGTGATGAACTGCAGTATTTAAACAAAAGGTCTTAATAAACAATAACTCAAGTAAAGTGCGAGAAAAAGAAAGTAAAACCAGTAAAGGATAAATAAAAGCTCATATGTGGTGGGACAGCTTAGTGGTGTTGGAATAAACAAGCTTTTCAGGGATGTGATGATTCAGATGGTCATTTATTTTCCCCAAATGCCATGACAGATGCACAGTGTCAAAAGAATGAGAATGTGAGGAAGAACACTTGAAGAAAAAGTATCATACGTTAATGGGGAAACCTTGGGGATCCAGGATCCTGGCACAGAGCAACCAATAGTGAGAAATAAAAGATGAGAGACAGAACTTGAAATATGAGCCGAGGTCAGAAAGCCAAAAAGTCAGTCCTAGGAGTACAGGCAAAGGCAGGCACATGTGCAGACATGGGAAAGTGGAGACACACACATGGAGAGTGGTATCAGAAGTCATGCTTGCAGGGTTTCGGGGCTTGCAAACACACAGAAGTAAACAATAGGCACTTGTGAGAAAACAGAGATGTAAAAGAAGTGTAATTGCTCATGGGTCAGTTACTCGCACTGCTTTAGAGTGGTTTGACTGGTTTTATAGCACAGGAGAATCAATGGAATCAGTACGGGAATGAGTTGCAGCTGTCAGTATTCTGGGGAGCAAGAGCAGCAAATGGGCACAGTTATGGTGCAGGTGGTGGATTGGAGCTGAGCCTTAGTGACCCCCTCCAGACACCCAAGATCAGTGACCTAGAGGATGGCCATGAGCCAGAGTGTCAGTCTGGTCACAGACGGTGAAAGTCCAAGAACAAGGCGCGATCCAGTATGTTGGCGGCTGGCACCCAAGACTGTTCTTCCAGGCCATCGCCCTCCCAGTCTATGAGATACTGCAGCTGACCATTCCAGTGTCCGGAGTCCAGGAGGGTGCGGACTGTGTACGCTAGGGCACCGTCAATGTCCAGAGGATCGTTGGGATGGTCAGAGGGTGCAATAGAATATAATGCCTTGAAAATCTTGAAAAATCAGAGAAATATGATAATGATTGGCCAACTGACATGGTATGTGACTGGGTAAATACGTCTAAGGATTCTAAATGGGCCAGTGAAATGGGGGAATAGCTTCTCAGATGAGTGACAGCCGTACCTCTTGTGTGGGACGGAGGATCGGTATGGGGCGTGATCACTTGGTGTGTTTTGTGGGTGAGGGCCATGAGGGGAGCCCCAGTGGTACTGAAGGTGCATGCAGACCTCTTGTAGAAATTGGCAAACCTTACCTAACTACTGGTGTCCTAAAACAACAGGATCATGGGGGGGGTTTTGTCAAAAATGGCTAACTCTTTTCTCAGTGAGACAGGCTGAGCTGAAGGAGAGCGGGATCAGTGCAGTGGGTAATAAGACTGCTGTAACAGCCATCAGTGACCTGTCCAAAGTGTGAATGTGCAGTGAAGGCTCCATTGTATAAGGAGGTTCAGGTAGAGACAATGAGGGTTCTGGCAGCCTCAGAGTCGATCAGGGCTGTGGACACATGTGACTCATGCGCCAGGAACAGTGCTTTCACTAAAACAGACAAACAAAACTAGGACCAGGCTTTGGCAAACAGCGCACTCAATTATGGCAATGGAACTCAGTCAGTGCCCATGACCAGCCAGCTCCTGAATAACTGAATATATGCTCCTTAAATGAGAGGTTAGACTTCTAAGCAAAAAGCAGCTTAATTCCCCTAACAATTTAAGCATTTCAATAAACCAAACACTGGTTGTGCCATACAATATCATGTCATGTCATGTCAGGTTGAGGAGCACATGCTGGTGCAGCGTGTTGCCGCACCCCCCTCATGAGGAAACACCTTGGGAATACAGTACAACATAAATACATCATTTAAATGTTCTGTTGTCTGTGACCCACCAAGCTATCCCATTGGTGTGTGGGAAGAGACCAGTAAAACCAAATATTCAATTAACAACTAACATTTTATACTAAAGGCTTACCATTAATTTTGACTATCTGGCAGGGAGCTGGGAGGGACCAAAAAATGGACTGTCTGGGGGTCCTCAAGGACCGGGTTGGGAAACTCTCGAGAGTCAGGAACAGCTTCTTCCCTGACAGACTTTGCCTCCCACTGACGACACAACAGCTCCCCCCCTCCCCAACATGAACATTGCACTCCGACTGCACTTTCACCTTACAACCCACATTCTATCAGCACTTTTATATTTATTGAACATATTTATATCTTTATTATTTATTCCATTCTTTTCACTTATTTGGCATATATTCTATTTTTGTACTGCACACCAGGACCCAAGGAATATATTTGACAGAGTGTTGATGTGTAGAAATTACAATAAACCTTTGACTCTAAAACTATGAAAATTACTTCTGCTTGTGATTCTCTCTGATAAAACATTTGATGCAATTAAACCAGCCAAATGCTCCATTCCACCACACTTGCCCTAAAACCACTAACAGTTTGTGGAAACCCTCCTCATAACTTCCCCCAACTGGCTATTTAAATAAGCATAATGAACATTTAAAGTAATGAGGGTTATCTGGGTTTCAATCTCAGCGTTCCCTGTTGGCCTAAGCCTGGTGATCATGCCCAACCTGAAACGATCACTCAGTCTATAACTCGAGCCTTTATTATCACCCCTGTTCGCACAGGAAGCATCGCACCTCTTCTGAATCAGTATAGCCTTGCAGCCATGTACTGACTCTTAATCACAAATGCCAGGGATCAGGCAGTGTCTCATGAATGGGTTAGCTCATGTGCGGCTCTTTGAGCACGAGGCTGCGGCTCTTCTCAGAATGATAGATGCATTCACATTTTCATGCCTTGATAATACTAATTTTCATTCAGATATTTCTTTAGCTATATGTGAATGAGGCGGTCTGTCGCAACATTCTGTGATATCTTATCTGCATCATTTACATCTTCCTCAAAGTCATTCTCTACAACACAGTACGTCTCCGGTGAAATGGTACGCTTTCCGAAGTTTCCTTCAGTGTCTGAGACTGGATCTAGGCTTCAAAGTTCATTGGGATTCATAATCCTTTCATATACTTTTCGTAGTAAATCGTCACCACGCCTTCCCAGAGCTTCGTGAAATTATTACGTTTTCTCCAATTTACATATTATAGCCAGCTGAGTTCGGAGTGGTGAGGACATTTCGCAGTACTTGGTCAGCACAGTTACAAGTAGTGAAGTGGAGAGTAAAGGGCAGACAACTGTAGAGCCAAATGAACTTTACTCAGAATGAAGGGGTGAGGATGAAGACTGTCGCTACAGAACTGAACAATATTGTGATATTAGTCACCTTTGCGCTGTTACGCGTTCCAGTGATTTCAAACTGAGAGTGCACCCTGGAATTGTTTTTCTTTATTTTTCGTAAGTACTTCAAGTTTAGTTTTTTTGTCAAATGCATATATACCGATATCACATTAAAAATCGTATCTCAAACCCTCCTCTCGGCTCTTTGTAAATCTTGGGTCAGACATTTAGGATAAAATGTCTCTTTACTTTAAAAAGGTTGCCGACCTCTGGGTTAGCCCATGTAAATTCAACAAATATCCAAAAAAGTTTTGCGTCACCCATTTTGGTTTTGATGAAATTTGCCGTGTGAATCACACATACATTAGAGAGCTCAGAAATTCTTTTTTGTTTATATATAAAATCCCTTTGGGATATAGTGTCTTTCCTATACTGCAGGTACCAAAAATTCATTGGTAATTGAAAGCTGCTTACGAGCTGCATCTTTCTTAGTATGACAGCTACATGGTTAGCTAAGTCTTCTACAGATCTAATAACCATAAGCTAACAGTCAATAAGGATAAGTGTGAATTCCATAACTCGTACTTGGAGTTCTATGGATACATCTTTTTTACAGATAGCATCTCCTTAGACCTTAAAAAATGTGGTTATCGCACACCTTCAGAGAACTCCAAGGCCTCCATGAAATCCATCAAATGTAGATGCTTTGTTCTGATCACTGATCATGGGTACATTTCCTAAAAGCATAGCTGCTAACACCGTTAGCAACTTACATAACTGGAATCATGCAATTATCCGAAGACATTAAGGCATGAGTGTTCCGGTGGTTCCTTTCCTTCCAGGTGCAGCATTGACTGCGTCAGGGTCATGTCAATGCAGAGGGACCTCAGACATAGACTACTCTGGCCAGTGGCCTGTTCGCCATAGACCCAGCAACACCTTCTATGTGGATGGATTAGATTTATACCTTATCTAAATGCACTAATAAAACTGGATATCGTACAGTAGCCTGCAAAACTGTTAAGAGCCAATGGGAAGCAGAAGGGACAGGGAAGTAACAGGGAAGGGAATGGTTGAGCACTCATTTTGCCACGGTGAGTGATCGTCAGCTTTGGGATTACAGGCATCCCAGCCATGGATACCCAGCTGACTCTCATCGCTTTTATGTAGAAGGACTATTTACAAGGTCAGCTGGTTGGATGCTGGGAGATCCACTGGGAAGCATCTGCAATGTCTTTAGATTGCATGGGTTTATATTGGCTATGATTCTTTCTGTTTATGGGTGGGGAGGACATATATTATTTTTAAGCTGTTCTGCATTTACTTTTGTTAAAGGGACTGCATCCCTTTTTGTATTGTTTTTGAAAATATGAAAGCATGAAAATACTTTTCATTACTTAATTCCTGTTGTCTTGTGCCTTTCTCCTACCCTGTGGCACTCCTCAGCCTTGTAGCTTTACCACACTCTGCTTGTGAATAAGTTACATGATTCCATCTCAATAATGTATTATATTATCATAGCATATTAACTTTAAATAACGACTTCTAGAGGATTGTCCCTGTAGTACTGGAGGAACTTATTTGATGCTTATGAGGACACTGGTTAATTATATACTTTCCTCATGGATAAGGAAGTCAGGTAAGTGAAGAACTGAATGGAAGCATGGCGTGGAAGCTTCAGAGAAAGCTTACTTTCGAGGACCCGTATTCACAAAGCATCTTAAGGCTAAAAGTAGCTCCTAACTTGCTGATTTAGGAAAAACTCCTAAAAATTATGGGCGTGTCAGTCCTAAATGTAGGAGTCCTAATTTTTTGGATTAAGAGCAATTCACAAAGCCCCTTAGTGCTAAAAGTAGCATCTAAGCCTGGGAGATAAGTAAAAAGTAGTGGAGAGGACTCCTAAGTCACTAAGACCAACTCACAAACAGTCGCAAAATGCCTGCTGTCAATCCACGTTGCAATGTCTTGGAAATATTAAACCAACACTGAATTACTTAAAGGACATCCTCTCAGTCAGGAGGGGATAATGATTGTTGTGGAGTTTGTGAGGGATGCAATAACATCTCCAACAAAGCAAAACAACCATATCATATATACAGTGGAAACCGCTTATAGTGATCATTGTAACCTATTAATTTTTTTTGTTTTTCTTCATGTCTCAGGCAGGTTACTATCTAATTGACATTTGTGTATTTATTACATGAATATAAGATAATAAAATGGACAGGGTCGCTATCTATTGAATTTCATTGATTCATTCAAAACATAATACAGCTGATTTAAACGCTTTTCAAATAACTGAACTGTGTATAATTCAAATATGCTATAATACAGTACAGTACATAAAATATACCTTAAAGTAGTTTCACTGCTGCATCTCGTTGGCTCAGGTCTGGCGGTTTATCATAAGGTTTGATGAGTCTATTTTTGTCACTTAGAGAAAATGACTTTCTTTTTCTCATCACGTTTTCTATGCACGCGCCATTAGCCTCAGGTAGCTAGCCAGAAGCAGACGGGTTACCGCAAGGCAAAGTATGGTGATCCAAGTAAAGTAAAGTAAAGTAAAATAAAAAAAATACTGTATTTTGAATACTGAATTTTATCCATATATTGTCATGTTTAAAAATAACAAAAATGAACACTGGAATTAACACTTGATTAAAATAAGTAAATTATTTAAATAGTATTTGAATAGGAATGATTCTGTCCCAAGCTTTTTGATCCATATAAGCGGTTGATCACTATGACAATGATCACTATAAGCAGTTTCCACTGTATTTGTGTTTATGGGATGTTGTGTGTACATTGTCACCAGCACATACTGACCTCGTATCAACCAATCCCCGTGGTTATTCCAGGCAAGCTCGTGCATGAGAACTGACATCAGTCGGAGTCTTACTCTTGGCTTCATCCTCCGATTCATGAGAAACTGTCGGATAAGTTAACGTTCATCCCTGGCTTTAGAGAGTTGAGAATCCATGGTTTACAACAGACCTGACAGATTTACTGTATGAACGTAATATTGCTTGGGCCAGAGCGCGTAAATCTAAATTAGAGACTGATTGGCTTATCTTAGACAACTTAGAAATAAAGTTACCCTTTTGCTTAGAAAAGCTAAAGCTGAATTTTACTTGTCCACGACTTTGGAAAGTCTCAATAACCCAAAGAAATTTTGGAAAACCGTCAAATCATTGTCTGCTAGCAATGGCTCAACTAATCTCCCTCCCAGTATATTTGTTGATGATGCCAAAGTGACTGACAAGACAGCAATGTTAAATTACCTTAATAGACATTTTATTTCCTCTGGTTATTTGTTTCAGTCTGATAACTCAACTACAGAATCACCAATTTCAAACTGTATCTGTGAAAATATGCAGGTCTTTAATTTTAGTCCTTTTACCTCAGCAGAGGTGGAAAGGGCTCTAAACTAAAACTAAATCCTAGAAAATCACCTGGACCAGACAACTTAGAGCCTGTCTTTTTAAAATTGACATCTGAAATCACTGTGTTATATTTTTAATCTAACATTGTCATCAAACAAAATTCCCAAGGATTGGAAATCAGCCTTTGTTTTCCCCCTCCTGAAAGGGGTGACCCCAACTATTTTAAATAACTATAGGCCTATCTCTAAACTCTCTGTTGTTGCAAAAGTGCTTGAATCTTTGGTCAGTGTACAATTAGAAGAATATTTATATAATAATTCTGTCTTTTCATCATACCAATCAGGTTTTCGTAAAAACCATAGCACTACTACTGCTGCGATGAAGGTCATAAACGACATCATAAAAGCCCTTGATGACATGCAGTGTTGTCTTTCTTTGTTTTTAGACTTATCTAAAGCCTTTGATACTGTTGATCACATAATTTTAATTGATCGTCTTATAGATATTGGTTTTTCTAAACAAACAGTTGGGTGGTTTGCAAATTATCTCACAGGATGAACCCAGGCAGTTCAGATAGATGGTTCTATCTCAGATTTATTGCAAGTTCATGAGGGGGCCCCACAAGGTTTGATTCTTGCCCCATTATTGTTTAGTATATATAAATAACCTGGGACAGAACATTCCAAACTCAACTTTTCACCTTTATGCTGATGATACTGTGATCTACTGCTCTGCACCTACTCCTGCAAAGGCTTTTGAATATCTTCAAGATGCTTTTGACAAAGTACAGGAACAACTTTGTCGGATACAACTCAGTTTAAATGTAGATAAAACAAAACTTATGTTCTTCACCACTTCAAAAACAGATAGATTAGCACTGGCTGGGAAAATTTTAACAAGAGATGGTCAAGAAATAGAATTGGTATCTAATTTTAAATATCTAGGATTTTTAATTGATGACCACCTGTCTTGTAAGGAGCACATTAAGTATATAGCAAAAAAGCTGAAGTCCCTTTTAGGATTTTATTATAGAAATAAATCTTGCTTTTCATTTAATGTAAAATTAAAGCTGGTTGAATCGACGTTTTTGCCTATCGTTGACTATGGTGATGTACTGTATATGCATGCATCTGCTCATTGTTGACGCATGTTGGATAGTGTGTATCATGGAGCACTGAGGGTCGTTTCAAACAGTGGTTCTCTTACTCGTCACTGTGTGCTTTATGCTAAAGTAAATTGGTCATCTTTACAAGCTCGTCGCCTTAGTCACTGGTATGTGTTTGTATATCTAGCCATTCTGGGAAAAAATCCTTCTTATCATCATTCTTGATCTGGAAGCAAGGAGGTCGTAATCTTCGCTCGATGGAGTTTTTATAAATGGTTGTTCCAAAAGTAAGAATTGAATTGGTAAAGAAAGCTTTTTGGTTTTCAGCACCTGACGCGTGGACTTAGTTGAACTTAGTCTGAAAAATTTTATACCTCTTGAATGAATTTAAAGCTTTGGTAAAAACTCTGGAGTCTAGGTTGTCTGTGTGCAAGTGTACGGTTTGAGTATGTCTTTATGTAATTTTATGTAAGATTTTGTACTGACACTGTGTTGCTGCTACCTTGGCCAGGTCTCTTTTGCAAAAGAGATCTGTGATCTCAATGGGACAAACCTGGTTAAATAAATGTTAACAAAAAAATAAATAAATAAAAATAACCAGAAGGGTTGTCCACATACTTTTGGCCAGGCAGTGTATCCTCTTTGTGGATTTTGATTGCATTCTATGCACTTTCAAGTCTTGTAAAATTGTGAACAGGCTCCAAAACCACTAGAATCAAAGGAAGGGGAACTTGACTGTCATGTCAATTAGGGCTTGATAATCATTACGTAGATGCAGTCCATCATATTCCCTATAAAGAAAAACCTGGATGTGGCTGGAGAAATGGATTAACTCCAGACTATGTGTCTCTTCAGAGTACTTATCCCTAGCTTTGGACGGAATGACAGGAGAATCACTAGAAAAATATATGTGGAAGGATGTTGCACATTCTAAGAAAAAAGCTACTCTTCCCTCCCTGATATTACCAGGTCATGTAGCAATAGCGAGAGATGTCCAGGTACCAAAGGGTATTTTGGAGAAGGGATAACAAGCAATATCTCATGATTCAGGACACCAACTTGTAGTTATACGTAATCTGTTTGGTGAATGACGTGGCTGCTTACTAAAGGTTGGCCATCCAAAGTTTGTACGTAAAGTGGACAGTTGGACTGATGATGGACCCTAAGACTGTCAGCCAGTTTTATATCTATTCAACTTCTTGCAACCCCTGAATCCACTAGTGCTGTGAGATGCATTGATCCAGAAACGAGAGACAACCAAAAATGTACTACAAACTGTTTATGGGAGCCATTTAGGAGGAGGATATATAGGGAACATGATATCAAGAAGCCCTTACATCCATCAGCATTGCCATCATACATCTCAGTGACAGTTATAATGTGTGGCTGTGCAATGCTTGGTCTCGGATGGTGGAGGACCAGCAAATATTTCACATGATATTCATGCTCTAGAAAGATTTGTTAGAGTCAGAGACAATTGAACCAGCTCCACAACTTGAAGTAAATCTACCATGGCAAAACATTCTGTAATGAATCAATTCAAAGATCCAAGTGCGGAGCAAATACTTTAAAAGGAAAGCAAAGTTCATCAATACGAAAACATAACCTTCTATCGCTACTCCAAAGGAAAGGCTAGGGTCAGAAAACAGGTCAGGTAGGAATGATTCTGACTTAAAAACGATAATGCAAAACACCTGGCCAGTACGCCAGGAGAAAGTCAGATCAAAATACGATAAGGTATAACTAAGGTTCAGCAAGGCAAGCACAAAATTCGAAAAGGACTAAGAACACTGAGATTCTTTTATATACTTCCTAATTAATAAAAGAACGATTATATTTGCTTGATACTGAAGGGAGACAGAACATGGCCTGGTTGGGAGTAACCCTGGGGAGCTCTGACTTGGTGCAGGTTACGTTTTAGTCATTTGCTTTCTTACACATTTACCTTTTCAGTTAATAAACTGTAGCAGCCTTGACTTGGATAAGCATTAAAAATGAATGGATCATAATGAACTGTCAAATGCTGTCTGTATAGTTTTGAATTCCTTAAATATGAAATATAGTGAATAACTGTACAATAGTTGTTTTTTCTCTTATTTATTACATGATCATGTGAATTCATTGTAGTCTTACATCCATCCATCTGCAGGGTAATGGCATAATTATAATTTTCTGAAGTAAATTCAGGGCAGCATGGGGGGTGGTGGTGTTGAGAGTATAAAACACAGGGTTTCCCAGTGTTGTGTGTGCTGTGCACTGGATGAGTGGGCACAAGATTGTCAGATATAATGAAATCAAGTTAGTTTTTTAATCAATACCACTATAACCAATGAAGTCATGTAATTCTATTATAGTACATTTAGGGTAACTTTTTGGAGAAATGCCGTCGGGCAAAGTTTCTGACCAATGATGCTCGAGCATTTTCCCATTGATACTGAGCAGCAAATTTCTATTTGAAAAACTTAAATCGGCAGTGGGAAATTTTTCGCGATCATCTACATCCAGATGAGTTTGCCGTTTGATTCGAAGTTAACAAGTGAAAGCTATTTGTACGGTAACAGCATTAAATGAGACAGCTAAACATTTAGCTATGAAAGGAACCAGCAGAGGGCGACATTATACTTAAAAAACATCTTCCGGTGCAATTCATATTCCCCTGCCCCTTTTGGCAGTTATTGCATGACAGATTTATACAACGTATCTCACACATTCTATTTAATCAGCTAGCAGTAAGTGACTACTGACCGTACTACCATATTTTAAAACAATTGCAAAACTGTTGATTACTTGTTTTCAGCATGCTTGCTGTTGGTGCCAAACATTGCCAGGCTCTGACATGGTGAGATTTTAAATTAGGTTTAATTACACAATTAATACCACACATGCAACTATTTGTTGCAAATGACAGAACCATGTATGCTGTAATTAAATGAAGTGCATACTTGCATATTTCCCATATATATATATATATATATCCCTCCAACGACCACTTTCTATAAAAATTAATTTACAAGAAAATCTACACACATGTACAGTGGAAATGCTTCAGTATGCATAGGGAACCTGGAGAATGACAGAATGACTTTATCTAGGTACTTTGGTCTCCTTAGGCCTCTCAGATTGGCATTTAGGTTTCTCTATAAGTGTCTTGAGATGTTTCTGAAAATGAGATATTTCATTGAAATGATTTTTGCAATTGTAACTATTTGATTTAATATTTATATTTCAGAAAATTTCCTTGCCAAACGTTACTGCAGCAGAGGGCTGTTAGCCAATAAATCCTTGCGCTGAACAACAGTTCACTAATCCACTAGAGGGAACTCACATCCACACAAACCATCCATATCAATTATAATTTCTCATTTTATATATAAAATTATATAATCTAGTTAACATTTTATATTTTTTATAATATTCTATACAAACCTATCTACATCCCAGTTTAAATAATCTTATAATAATTCACAGTAAGCTTTACACGGAAAGATTTGGCAAAAAAAAAAAACATGGCAATTTTAATGGAATAGTTTTAAAAATCAATTAAGTATAAAAACTATTATTAATCCTTGAGGGTATATGAAATATAAATTTTGAACACTTATTTAATTGTGAAAATGAAGCAATATATGAGAAGATTTTTGTCCAAGTGTAATTGATTTACTTTATGCATTTTACTCTTACCTCGTATGCTTGTAGAACACATTCTCAATCCCATTTAGCTTTGATTAATACCCCATCACTAGTTACCAAACGGCCTAGAGGAGAGGCCTCTAGTTTATTGTTGCAAACTGCAATTGCATCTCCATTAATCAAACAGGGGGGCCCTGTCGAGTTAGTATTCATCAGTGTTGCATTATGATATTTAGATGATTCAATACAGGGTGAATTCCACACTCAGAGGAGGAGAGAGAGGAAAGAAGAGAAATCAATGTACGTGGGGAAGGCTGTTCTCAGCAGTTAGGCTGGCCCAGCTGGGTTATAGAGTCTTTCTGTGGAATAGGGTGGCAGTGGAATTAATGAGCTGGCTTTTTTTAATGTTAGGCTTCAGGGCCTCCATTCACCTTATAAAAGTCAAAGAGCTAGTTGAGAGGTAGGGAGGGACAATGGCACTGTTCTGCGCAATATATGATCGCAAAGGTTCAGTGGATGCCCCTCCCCCCCGCTAACGTCTACTTGAACGTCTCCCCACCCGGGGGACTGAATCGGTGCGGCAAATCAAACAACCGCAGACTCTGAAATCCGTGTTGCAGGTGACGTGACTTTCTTGTTGCTCATACCTTGTTTTGGGGGCTTGGGTGCTGAGTTTAAAGCCTTTCATTTCAAAAGCAGGACGGATTCCACTGCTGGTGTGTTACTAGGCTCAGCTGTCAACCAAACAAGGGAACTGCTGATTCAGAATTGTATTTTTTATTGAATATCAATGCAGGCACTTGACAAGACAGTTGGCAATTGTATGATCTGTGGCTAGTGGTTGAATCATAGCAGTCAGTTGAGGAGCCGTCTTGAGGATTGACAGTAGACATTGTTCTGAACTAGAATCCTACCAAAGATTTCCTGGGCTGATTTAAGCATTTGACAATGTGACTTTTTTTTTTTTAACAGTTTTTAAAACACCGACAGATTGTGAAAATACATTTTATTTTTGTTGTTGTTCTTCACACTCACGGTGCACACAAGTTCACATGGGCTCTACATTACATTAGCAACATTATTCTGTGTGTCACCGATAAATAGATAAAAATTCTTTTTGATGCTGAAATAGTCCAGTAAGCACTAGTTTTCAGCCTGTTAGTAAGACTGACTGTAAAGTATTAGTTTGCAGATGGACAGTCCATTATGAAAGCATATCTTATGAGAACAGTATGGTTTTGGGTTGGTTCACATCCTCCAGAATTCTAGGTGCCTGGTTTTCTGCTTGCAGTGACTATCTGTCTCTGGTGGTTGAGCCTTGGGTAAATGACAGCTGTCAGGACTTAGCTGCAGATATTGTAAGTGTACTGGCAGATTTTCTGTGACCAGACCAAAATGCAGAATCTTCTGCATCCACCAGGAGTAGGTAACAACAGCCAGGCAGAAAATCAACTATGGTTGGCTAACAACAAACTGAGCTCAAAAATAATATATAAAAATGGACTCTAGGGGGAGCAGTGCCTGGCAATAGGCCAATAGCCCAATCGGGTATATGTGTAGAAGGACGGCAGCTCAGCAACTTTTTCTTCGCTGAACACCTTCCTCATCGCTCCAAGCAAATAAATCACCTGAATTCTGTGATATGTGGGTACTGTGGGCTCTCAGTCAGGACAACCCTAAAACTGATTGGATGGTGTGTATATAATTGAGAGCCAGATCTGCTCCCGGTGGACACTGAATTGTAGCACCAGGAGACAGATAACTGATATGAGTCACCGAGGTCTCCTGGGTCTTCTAAGGCCCTCATGTGCAAAGGAGTGTGACAGTGTTCTGCAGGAATCCTTGTGCATTGCAGGGGCTGACAATCAATGAAACGTCCAGATGAACCAGAAATGATACAGGCAGTAAATGGGAAGCGCTTATACCTCCAGAAAAGACACATGAGTAGGAGAACTGGTGAGGAGGTCATCACAGGAAGTGTTCAATGAGATGTTCTACCCCCCTAACAGGCTGGGGTGTTTCCCAGCATTACAGAGCATGACTGACATAAATGGCCTTAGTCTCACAATATAGACAGGGGTGTTTTTCTACTGGTTGACTCTCTTAGTAACAGCCATCCCCAACCTAATTGCATAGGTTCTGCTACAGGAATGTTAGATTTTGGGGTTGAGGAGAATGATGAACCGTCCTTATTAGCATGGGATCTAATACTCTCCAGTTTCCTCTCTCATGAGCGCATCCGGCCTAATAGAGAGATTTATCAAACTATCCAGAGTGCCTGCTTCATCACGACATACAAGTTCCTTTTTAGAGAGTTTCGGTCAACTAGAACTGGAATGGCATCATTAAAGAGGGCTGGATCCTACCACTCTCTGCAGGATTATGGAGTTCTACCATAAAAACTGGGGCAGTGAAATGACTTTACTGCAGGAAACAAAACAAGACTGGGTAACAAGGTGAGCTAAAATTTTCCTGGTTGTATACTAACCAGTAGGTAACCATAACTGTCTGACTGTATGACCTTTTGCGTTTATGACAAGGTCATGGCAGGTTAACGCGTTATTTTCCCAGTCACCATTGGCTGGCTGGTGGAGATGGTAACTGTTTTTTTACTTAAAGAGAAAGTTAGCATGCGCTAGATTAATGTGGGATCATAATAGACAGTGAGAGAATACACACACAGACACACTACACAAGCCCATTAGAGGCACCGGCCATAACAGTGTGGATGGTAAACTTCACAAGGTTCAGCACAGCCTGATGAAGATGATGGCCACTTTGGCTATTGTTTCTGAGAACCATTACAAGGATGTAAAAACGGAATAGGGAAAACAAGGAGGGATTACAAGTCAGTCTTTACAAGGTCCAGGCTTTCATATGCATTTTACTGATGTGAGACATCTCATATTAACCTGATATATGGCTGCTTACTCTGTGTGAATAGAAGCAAAAAGAATAGCATGTACCTTATACAAGATGAACATGGCCCCTTTGTGTTAACCACGGTGTTTTCTAAACTTGAGATGTTTGGTGCATATTTGTAACACTGTGGAGTATTTACCTAAAAAAAATGAATTTATGTCTTTATTTTTGTCCTCTTATATTTGTTTACTTCATCATCTTGTTGTCACATTTTGACTTAAGGGCAATTTTAGGGTCCCTAGCCCCTCTGAGCAGTATCTAGATCAGTGTTTCCCAACCCAGTCCTTGGGAAACCCTGGACAGTCCACGTTTTTGCTTCCTCTCAGCTCTCACATTTTTGCTTCCTCTGTGTTAAAGTATTGGATACTTTAACACAGAGGCGTATTTCAGTTCTGTCCATCTTCTAACCTATTACACAACACAAAGTCAAAAAATTTTTTATTGTCAGCTTCAGATGTATGATGTACACTGAGCTGAAATATCGTTCTCATTGGGACAGGATTCAAACCCCTTACCCTTGAGGTGTGAGACAATAATGCGATCCACTGAGCAACTATTACTCCCCATCCTTCAGTTCCTCCAGGTCAAAGGAATTGCTGCAATATGGTTGCAAGTTGTGTTTAAAAGGATATAGTCTTTTTTAATGCCTCTTGGGATAATAATAACAGTGTGAAGTTTGCTCTTATGAAGTACTTGAAGGAAAGTGACATCTGCCAGCTGGCATTGATTATATATGTCATTTAAAGCATATCCAGGGGGACTTCTAAGGAAAACTGTAGAGTTTTCAAATGTGTTAGGACAGCTGTACTGGCTCACTGACTTGGGTTAGAAATAGCAGATTTCCCATATCAGTAGCATTACCCGCATATTCACTGGTGCATGAATGATGCAGGCTGATTGAAGTCTGCTGAGATACCCTTTGATAACATGCCCAGAAATGCCTATATGGGAAAAAGTGCTTTTATCTCCTCAGTGTGCAAAGATTTCCAAGAGCTCCCTCAACCTCTCCCACAATGACGTGAAGTCAAGACAATAGGACAGTTACACACAATCAAATTTTATTACCCAGCTCCTAAGCATAGTACACAGCCCTAGATAAAACGGTACACCCCACATTTTGCACGCACATGAAGACAGGACTCAATCTCCAATCTACAGTGGATATTACTAATGACAGAACTGAGGCATTAAACAAGATTGGCTGACTAGTGAAAACACCAGTCTAAGACCAGGGACTATCAAGCAAATTCAAACCACAGAGCAGAGAACCAACACGGATTCAGAAAACCAGAAATATAAACCGAGAAAAAGAACAGCAAGACAGAGCAGGCAGAACCACCCCTCAAGTGTGCTGGTGTTGGTCATTATGCATTTAGTCACCTGGAGGTGGGCGTGGCTTTGAAAAATGGTCACACCTCTGACAGATGACTGGTGAACTGGATGCTGGACTGGATGTGATGCAGAGCTTGTTAACCTGAGTTTGTATTTGTACAACTAAGCCATTCTTTTCTCTCCATAGGCGGAGCTGTCTTTGTGTCTGTTCGTGTTAGTGTTACCACAAGCATGTGTCCATCGTTTTTGTGATTTTTCTTTGGTGTGTGTGTCTACACCTGCTTGTGCCATGTGAGTAATTTTTGTATGAGGGCCTGTGGGCACTGTTGTCTCAGGGGTGGGGATTGCCAACATAATCAGCAGTGGCTTTGGTTTAACCCCCACCCCACCCTTGTCACCCAGCTATGTCGCTTCATCCTAAATCTTTGGTTGGAAGGAGGTTATATCCGTAAACTTATTAAAGCAGGTGCAGCACATTGAAAATCCATTCAGTGTTGCTGCCACAGCATTTCTGTTTCATTGAATTAAGTGGGGTCAATCCAACAAATCAAGAGATTACACTGAGGGAGAAAGAAAAGAGCATGCTGTCGTTAATATAGAAAATACGCACAAGTGGATCCCCATACACAGATGGAAGAGCACTCACTCATACTGTGTGTGCTCAATATGCAGAGGTGGGTGCAACAGCACCAGCTGAAAGGGCCATACATGTTAGGTATCACCATGGCAAGAGTGTATTATTAGATGGTGCATGATTTCAAGAGGGCCTTAAAAGACTGTATTTTATTGGAAGTTCAAATGCAAAACTTCTTAGGGTCTCAGTTCAAATGCAGACTCTTCTTGACACATAAAAGATGGCAGGTTGTCTTTTCATTTGCTACTTGAAATAGTCAATCTGTTTCAAGATCAAATGTGACCACATCCTGGCATACAAGTGCATTGCATTGTCTTCAGATTAAAATACTATCTATTATCTAGCAATATCTAGCAAGGTCTGCTTTTGGTTCTGAAATCTCTGTTAAACCTGTTGGTGTTGATATACTAGGTTTCAGTTTCACATCCAGTGGGCAAACTGAGTCTGGGTGCCAGGAGGTAGCAAGATGTTTTGGCATCTGGTGTCATTACTGTTGTATGCTATAGTGCTGACTGAGCTACTGAATACTGGGACTTATAAGATACCAAGCTTAACTGATCCCACAATGCAAATACATTCTCATAGTTTTATATAAATATGAGCTGCCATTACGGCTTGAGGTCAGTAATTCGCTGTCACACGTATTTTGTGGGGAAGAGCTTTTTCTTTATCAGTGTTTCTGTAGTTGCATGTTTATGTGGGATAGGGTTCAGTAATGATTTGTTTGTTTATTTAGCGGAAATGGGCACTAAGACTGATCTGTGTGCAAAGCCATCTACTCACTTATTGCATGATTTTAATCTTGAAATGCAACAAATAAGATCTGCAGTGGTTCGGACATGTTTTGTTTGATTTTTTTTTGTTCACACTTGAAATTTTCTTAGAGCTCTCTTGTCAATGCACCTGCTCTGTTAAACCTATACTAAGGTGACCACCTAATCCATGTCAGGAGTTCAGCTACGACAGGGTTTGTAAACTACCATTTCAACTACTTTAATTAAAAGGATTTCACTTAAGCGTTGAGTTCTGGCTGTGTGCTGTTTGGTCAGTCTCCTATAATCATGCATGTGTCACTAATATTAATGTGAAACAGCATCACCATGCAACCACCATGAGAGATGACTTATTACCTAAATAACTGCTCCAATAAAGCGATCTATGGAAGGAAAAGAAGCACTCCAACGAAAAATGTGTTTCAAATGTAACCCCAGAATTACGTGCCTCGGCAAGGTGAACTAGGGATGAAATATCTGGTACTCAACAAAAATATATACATTTACAATTTGGATTATGTGTATCCTTCAAATCATTATTGAACATAGTATACAAATTTACTGATGCTAATGTTTTACATGAATATCAGTTTATATGCTTGTGAAATGATTTGGTATGTGTGTCCCTTCCCCGTTTGGCCAGCAGGCATCGCTGGCCATCCTGTCCCTTCTGTCAGTCTTTGTGTTTTCCTCTCTTCCCTGTCAGCCGGATAGCTCAATGTGTTGTGTATGTGGCTCCTTGCAAATCCCTTTGTTGCATGTTCGAATCTCACCTCCTCTGTTTTTGTATTTTGTTCATCAGTGCTTCTTTGTATGAGTTTTCTGGATCCTATGTCTTGTGATTTGTATTTGGTTTTGGTTAAATTCTTTGTGCCCGTGCTTGTTCTGTCTGTTATTTCCCCTAGTGTAGATTCTGCTTCTTAGTTTCTTTGTTAGTTTGAGTTCCCTGTGTTTATTAGTTTCAGCTGTTGCCTGTTTTTGTGCCTGCCCTTGTGTCTTTACCTGATTGCTCGTAGCCCTGCCCCCTCCCCGATTGGATAATTGTCTGTCTCAGCCTGCCTACCCTTTATTGCCCTGCCCCTTTTGGTAGTTAGTCTTCGTTTAGTCCCATTTGCTTTTGACCCCTCATGGTCCTTTTTCTTTGTAGTGTTTTCTGTTTGTCAAATAAACCCCTTCCGTTCTGTTGAGCCGCCAGTGGGTCGTCCCCTATCTCTGCCTGCATCATGGCACGCTCTTGCCCGCGCACCAAGTCC
Organism: Mormyrops boulengeri; assembly: GCA_026781065.1. Classification (NCBI taxonomy): domain Eukaryota; kingdom Metazoa; phylum Chordata; class Actinopteri; order Osteoglossiformes; family Mormyridae; genus Mormyrops; species Mormyrops boulengeri. The sequence goes on along the minus strand of JAODLD010000430.1, from coordinate 3,130 downwards.
GCCCCGGTCCATGACAGAAGTTATGGGACCTTGAAATTCATGAGGAGGTCAACAAGGATATTGCTTTCTGCTGGAAGGCAGAGAGGAGCCACCAAGTACCATCAGACTAAGTTCATCTTCTCCACCCAAAAAAGAGATTATGCAAGTTCATATACAGTGGTGCCTTGACTTAATTCGTTTTGTGATGGAGCTTGTAACTCAAATTACTCGTATGTCAAATCAATTTTTCCCCATTGAAATGAGTTGAAATGCCATTAATCAGTTCCGGACCCCCAAAAAATACCAAATTTTTTTTTTGTTGCATGTTTTTAAACAAAAAAAATGTGCTTATACATAACAAATATTGTATAAAAACAAATAGAATGTACTGCAATAAACTGGTTTTATTAAGTATAATGTACACCATTTGCCTTGGAGATTAGATGACTTGAAGATGCTGACGAAGGTGGAGGAGAAAGGCTTAATTGAATCTTATTCGCTGATTTTTGCCTGTTTCGCCACGCTTTCCTCACTTTCATCTGCAGGGGTTTTCAATAAAAACCTGTCCAATGTAGTCTGTTTCATCTCCACACTCACTTTCTTCAGATAGATGTTGGAAAAACGAAGATTTGCAAAATAACTGCAAGCACAAATGCAAGCACAACACTGATGCGAGCTAACCGCTTGAAGTGAACGAGTGAGAGCCGGGATGCTGGGCGGATGTTTCGGCGTTCACTGCGCCAACTAGTGGTGGAGTATCTGAAGCTGGGGTATCTGAAGCTGGCTCGTTACCCGAATTTTAGTTCTCAACTCAAAGCAAAAAGTCGGCCGATTGACGGCTCGTATATCGAAAAACTCATTAGTGACAAGAAATTACCATGCATTGTAACCTTTATATGCTAATTCGTACTTCATTTGCGGTATAGATGTTAAAATGCACGATAATTTCTTGTAATATCGGCGCAAATGCACATAAAATACGTACAAATTTACGCTGTTACAACAATCGATTGCCGCACGTATTGCGTTTAAAGGTGAATGCATACTTGCATACCAGTTATGTCAATCCTTGTATATAGAATAGGCATTCTGAAGGCAAACAGAGGTTTTACTGAGCCTATTTTTAAAGTAAAAAAATCTTTTTAGTCAAGGTAAAAATTTGGAAAAAAATTATGATCTGGCTCATTTAAAATAAATTTTATTTCAACACAAATCTATGTAGTATACATATGAACATAAGTGTACAATAATAAATATTTAGAAACCAGGAGTGAGAACAGTTGTGCAGCACAGAATTGCACGGCAATCCATAGTATGACACAATAAAGTGAAAAGTGTTTCCACCTCTAAGATCACATTTGGTGTTTTGTGCGGCCAATATTGCTGTTGAATTACCAAGACGTAGCTAATCATGTTGACCGAGAAGCATTGGACATCAGCCCAATAACTCAACATGATCTTTTGAGATACATTTGAGGCCTTGTTAGAAAAGCTCTCCCATTGCCTTTCTTGCTTACACTCTCCCAGTTTCTCTCTATGTCTTAATCTTTATCTCTTTCTATACATTTACTCTCCTCCCTCCTGCTCTTTGGATTATTTTGCACAGAGAGGGACCCTAATAGAGACATCTCTAACAGTTTTGACATCCTATTTTCTGTCGTTCTGCTGGTTGCATGCGTACGTCTCAGTGCAGTTCTTTGTTAATAATGAGGAAGTCATGTAGAATATGTTTTTTTCACAGCTGTTGAAGTGATAGTACTACCACAACCTACTTTTTTACCCTACTTCAGAAATGACTCATGTAGATATGCAGCTAGTGCCTCCTGCATTAAAATAAAAAGTTGTATATGGATGTTTTCTACCATTAAACAGAGATGTCACCATAGTTTCCACCCCTATTTTATCTGTTCCTCTAATGTATATTTCTCAGTAGTGAGAAATTCATCCATTTCTTTTTTACATTGAACCCATGATGTCATAATGAGTCATTCCAGGTTCAGACCACTAGCTTCTCTAGATCTTATAATCACACATTTCTGATCATTATTCTTCAAGTATTAACATTAATTTCCCAGCTGCTTATCCAGTACAGGGTTGTGGGAAGCTTGAGGGCAATGGCAGGAAGCACAGGGCATAACGCAGGGCACATTCTGGATCAGATCGTCTGTCACATGGCATACACACATATATTCATAGTCTATGGGAATTTCTGCATGAAACTCCTGCAAATACAGGGAGAACATGCTTTCTCCACACACACACTGTGGTGACGGGATGTGAACCTACAGTACAAGCCTGCAGGTGGACATCCATAGTGCTGCTCATTAAGTCGAATCAAATTATTCTGGGATCAAATAGCAGGAAAACATTTTCTTCTCTCTTCTTCGATTATTCTCACGTTTTTGTCACTCTCTGGATTCTCTCCAGCTTTGGTCAGTATGACTACCAATCCATTATAGAAAAGCAGCGTGAATAAGTCGCAAAAAAGATGACCGGTAGCAAAAAGTAGTGAAAGATGGTCTGCTGAAGAAAATGGCCTCTCAGATCTCTCAAGGAACACCTGGTGAATTGGGGTCTCTAAACTGCACATTATGTGTGTTTGCCTTGTGAAGGGATGGCATCCTGTTTGAGGTGTCCCCTGCTTTTGCCCTGTGCTTGCTGAAATGGACTCCAGGCTCACTGTAAATCTGACATCCCATGAGGCATCCAGCTGTCTACTTAGGTAGGAAAAAGCGGCAATGCAGAAGAAAACCTACAAAGAAGTTATTGTTTGGAATTATTGCTAGCTGTTGATCAATTTCTATTTTAGTGTCTCAGAAGATATAGTAAATTTATTTCACTGGTTAGTGTAATAGATTAATCACTGGTTATTGCTCTTCATCTGCGGCATATCTCCCAGGTGCAGCATAAAGGTAACGGTGTGGGGTAGAATGGGGATGTGCTGGGGGATCTTCATGCCAGCTGAGCTGTGTCGCAGACACAACGGAAAGGAGGGGAAATAATGGGCAGTGATTCTCCACTTTAGCTCCATATCGATTTCACTTTTCTCTGCTCCTCCTGGGTACTGCCGAGGAAGGCGTGCACCCGTGGGGGGGGGGGGGGGGGGGGGGAGTACGGGGGGAGGGCCCCCCCGGGGGGGAGGGCCGGCGCG
>JAODLD010000429.1:0-11177 GCA_026781065.1 Mormyrops boulengeri | reverse complement strand
GGCTCTCAAGGGAGAGCCAGCTACTGTTGTTTTATGTTTTTCATCATGACTATAAAGTTACTGTACATAAGTACAATTCAACAGTCCCAAAGCTCAACCACCAAAAATTTCAGCTATTGAATGAATTAAAATAAGGCTTAAAGTCTTCATACAATGCATTCAAAAGTTTTGAAGAAACAAGGCTGTCTTCAAATCTGCCATTTGAAACAAGGCCACAGTGGAGTTGGTCCTTCAGCGAAGAAAGTTATGTCAGCTTGCTTCCACATGTGTTCCCAAGGAAGAGGAGGAAGGAATGGAGTTCTGTCATTTGCTCAGAGAATTGATTCTCTAAGGCCCATTAGCCAGGCAATTCCTCCATAGTGAGCCCTCATCCTCACTATTTATGGCTTTTTCAAAAGTTTTGTTTTGGTATCTCCATTTTAACAAAGTAAAATAAAAAATAAAAATAAAAACAAGTCATGTGTTCTTGGCCAAAGCAACCATAGCTCTGCCTTAAATCCCAAAATAAGTCATTTTTACCCCAGCCTGCTGGTCAGAGACAGACTGGCCAAATTATTGACCTAACAGCTGTCTGATTTAACATAGGCAGGGACATGAGTTAGTCAATTTAGCTTAAATTTCATGGTTTAATCAAGGACACTGTAAAATACAGAATCAGAAATAAAAACTAGATAAGGTCTGTAGGTACATATACAATATTCAGATTTATGATACATTCAGTTATATCTGAAGTAGTTTACATTTAAGGGAAAAAGAATTTGAAATAAAAAAGCAATTTGAAATTACATGAAATGTCCCATCAGTTTACATAAATATAAACTATTTTCTCTAGCGTAGTCCAGAAGATTTGCAGTAATTGATAATTATACTCTGTAATAAAATATTTAAAAAGTCCTCATAAGGTTGATGGTTCCTTCCTGATTCTGTGAACATTGACTTCAACTGGATTTGTGCTGCATAATTACCTATAGAAATAATGTGGATAAACTAGAAGGGGGAAAAAAAGGAAGAATGATCACTACATGCACTTCCCATATTATAAAAGCCACATTTACAGTACATATGACAAAACTTAGCAGACTGGGTTATTAACCCTGTCCACCAATGGTCTATTCACTGAATTAGTGATATTCGCCGTTTAGAAAGTAGCTTAACACTTGCAATTCAAGCAGTTAGTTACAAACTCCTCATTTCAACAAAATAATTTGGTTTCTAAGTAACGGCTATAGAATATTTGCAGAGTGGAATCAGTTTCTTTTCGACTTACCATTGCTGAGGTGTGTTAACAGGAGTAAGTTCTTACTGTAGCAGAATCCAACCTTTGTTGCCCAGTTATATTTCCTGTTTGGCAAGATCCACAGGAACAACATGCAGGACATGCAGTTAGTCACAAGTTAGCAACACACATTAAGCGGTGTCAGAAAAACTTACAGACCAACTGTAACTGTCGAGTGACAACAGCAGCAACTCTGAACACAAATCGTGCCCATTCCGCTATATAAACAAACTGCACACTGGAGTTTCCGGATATGAGTTTAGCCTTGCTAAGGCTTTCTTTGCAATGGTCAGAAAGATTTCATATAAAAACCCCAGCAATAAAGTAAGTGAAGAACTTTCATAGGACTAACAGGAATTTGTTGCAAAATAAATTAATGCAGTTAAAGATCACCCAACTTCAAAGTGTCAGACCGTAACCCATGCAATGTTTGTACTAAGAGGCTCTTCATACCGTCCATCGGCATCTTTTTTGGCTGCATAGATGGTGAAGACATAGTATTGGTGACCCTGAAGTTGGCTGGGAGCGTTTCAGCTGATCCTACTGACATCCCCCGAACATCTTTGGGTCTAAATTTCTTCCTCCAAGAAGGTGCCCGCCTGAAGTTCTTGTCATCGTCCTGAAGGGAGACAGACATGTCGATGCCAGAGTAAACGTGTTACAAAATGAAGTCTGTTCAGAATCCTTTTTATAATTATAACAACAACCAGGAAGGGCTATATTCAGATCACCTCATCTAGTCTTCGTTCAGTACCCAGGACCAAAAGGTTGTTATATTCTTTCTCCAGAAGAGCTCTTGTCTGGAAAGGAGAAGTAAGAGCAAAATGAAAGACTAACCTTTAGACTTTTTATACTTCCATATGTGATTAATTTTGAGCTCTATACTGCCTTCAGTCATTCGCATGTGTGTCTGACACAACCTTCAATCAATATGGCAACAAGACACCAACAAACAACGGCAAACACCTGGGGGAAAAAAACACCAAATCACTCCGCTATTTCATCATCATTACACTCATACGGAGGGGAACAAAAATTTCTTCCACATCCCAGTTCCAGGCTCAGATAGGAAATCTCTAGACTGAAGATAGCCCAACTTATGACACAGTCACAAACCCCAAAGCAGCCCTTGTCACAAAAGCTGATTATTAATATCAACAGAAAAATGGCCGTTTCATAGAAATCATTCTTCACTTGAAAATTTTAAGCGAGCATATGTGGATGTCAGTTGATCAAAACTAGATACACCAGTAGATAAAGGTAATTGTTAATAAAGTCAGTTGCTGATTTAATAGATACATCACAGATGAGCATGAATAAGGCCATTCAGCCTGAATTATAATTTCCAGGATTAGTAGAACAATGGTTATCAAATATTCCTGGAAGTCTCAGCTATCTTACTACTACTACACAACTACTACTACTACTACTACTAGTAGTATAGCACCTTTCATACAACTCAAAGCGCTTTGACATGCTTGGTACCTGCGTGTTCTGCGTGGGGATCTGCAGCAGCAAAGCCAGCGCATTGTGGTCGAAGGTCTCCTCTAAGGCAAACAGGGCTCCATGCACTCCGCTCTCCAGCAGGTTATTTGCATACTCTTTCAGCCCGATGGACTGAACCCAATTAATGACCCGGTCGTTGGTCCACACCAGTACATCTGAAACAGTATTGCCGACAGTCTACTACACCAGCTCTCCAAACTAGATGAGAGCCAGTCCTTTATTACCTTCAGACATGACATCTAGGCTCCAATTCAACTACCCTGAACTGTGTCTTAGTATGTATAAAATACTAGGAGGGAAAATTTTACTATCAAAGTTAAACTGTCAGCTTTATATACAGCTGCTGTTCTTGGCAAGGCACCAGGACCAGGGTGTAGTTTGCACTAATAAAGATTCAGAGAACTTATGAAAAATTACGTTAAATTTGATGGGGGAGGGGCCCTGTCAGTACCTTTAACCTCCGTTTGGGAGTCCTCCCGCCTTTTCTCCAGTTCTTTCCTGTCGTAATTCAGCCGCCGCAAACACATGACGCCACACTGGAAGCTATTTCTGGAATGAAAGACAGGAAATTTGTTCTGTGAACTGCAGAAGCTGTTAGGTGCAGACGTTTATATCCAAGGGGCTTCATTACCTACATACCCAATTTAAAAAAGAAAAAACTCAAATGACTTTTCCTCTTAGACTTTTGTTTAACTACTCTGGCTTCACCTCCATCCACCTGCATGGTGAATGTAAACAAACATCGGCAGGTACATGATAACATTCGCAAGCTAAGAGTTAAGCCACCAAGTCAAACCTTAAGTATACTAAAAGGACAGATAAACTGCTGCAGGGGATCACAGGTATAAGATCACGCAGGCAGGCAGGCAGTACCTATGAAAGCTATCCACCATTTTGAGCTGGCCGCGCAGGTCCTTCTTGGTGAGGTGGTCCAGCATGCGGGCGTCCACCAGGCACTCCATGAAATAGCTGCGGTACTGCGGCAGGCCCAGGCTGGGCAGCCACTCGTTGCCAATCCACTCATGGTTCATGTCCCCGTACGCCAAGGTCTGTGCACAAGGGCCAATGTAACTGCTGGGCATTCCAGGTCAACACAGGCTAGTGCTACGTGGTCACTGGTCATTCTACATTTTGACTAGAAGAGCAGAACAGTTACCTTACATGAAACAGCAATTATTTCAAATCGTAACCTAATTTTATTTGCAATGGGCTATGAATGTTACAAAACAAATTTGACATATATCTAAGAGACAACGGAGGAAGCAAGAGTGACGATAATTTAAAAATAAACAGCACAGGTTTGCCAATCCACTGCTTGCACGTGAATATTGACAAGTGGTAAAAGAGTATGGGAGCCAATTTCTATTTTCCTTTTTAGAAAACATCACCTTGCCCAGAAACTGCTCTGGTACAGATGTCAGCAGTTAAAGCCCAGAACGAGAGTGCAGACAAAGGGGGAGGACTTTAGTGACAGATGTTAAACAAAAGCAGTTCCATTTCAGCTGATTAAGCAAAATACACGTGGATTTAAATTGTTGACCATTAAGAATATAATTCACGGTAGGGGGACAGGAAATGCTACTTGTACATATTTCATCTGAATTCAATTATAGCGCCCTTTGAATGTCAACAGAACGTTTGCACAGAGTGTAAAAATTCCTGGCCTACAGCAATGGGGAAAAAATGAGCTGACATTAGTCATGCAGTGTCTAGGTCCCCGATCTCCGCAGGACACACAGAGGAGGGGAGGCTGGCCAGTCTGGTGGCATCTGCTGCCATCAGATGGTGTCTACAGGGGCCTAAGTGGAGCTCTGGTCTCTGGCCAGGTCCTGCAGCACACAGCCGAATCGCCTCTCACCCATGACCATCACGGGGCCGGATCAGCCGACTATACTGGCAGAAGGGCCCACAAAGCACCTGTGGGGTGGAGCCTTCTACACAGAGGTGTCAGGACTCACCAAGACAGAAGCAGAGTGGTAAGGTGTTTGCGCTGGAGGCGGTGCTCGTTGAGAGCAGCCCCAACAACACAGCCCGGGTCTGCTGGTTACCATAGGCGTCAAAGACAGCCATTTAACATGAGGTTTGTGGGCTACATGCAAGGGCGTAGGTTTGGTTTCGACACAGGTAGGGACCAAATCAGCCCCAAGCTCCCAGCCCCCAAAACACCCATGGCACTTCCACAATATTGGTAGGGACCTGTTCCTACCCTCCATAACCAAATCCACACCCTTGGCTACGTCTCATAATGCAGCTTACACTGCCACAGCTGAGATGGGCAAAACTTAAAACCATTCCACTACTAAAGCTTAGCATGTATGCAAAAACTGACACTAGAGTTACAGTGTGAGTTATCTGGACTATGCAGAGGGCTTTAGATATAACGTACTTCCACATAAAGACGTATAAAATGATTACAGTGTCAGAGGGCAGGATTCAGGCCATCGGCCCAGGGTAAACATACCCGTTTTACGTTCTGGGTACAGGCAGTAAACATACTGAGAATAGCTTTTCAGAGAAGAGCACAGACGTTTAATGAAGGGTTTAGTGGAAATAAGAATTATGGGAGAGACCAATTAGCAGAAATATGCAAACCTGGGCCCAGCTGCCCTCCTCATCCTCCTGATGTTAACATGTGTTAGCAGTTCAAAAGAGAAGAAAACACAAAAACAAAAGTGTTAGTGGGTAAGAGGTGAAATTAAAGTGTATTGTGTTAGCATACACACAAATAATGCACTACAAACAATAATCGGACAAGGTCAGGAAAACTGTCTAAAATCTAAAATCTCATCCACTCGACTGTTTTGACTCCTCTAGGAGGGACCGGCACTTAAATCCGGTTCAGGATTAACAGTAATGACAGGGATTTGAAAGCTCAGTCCTGAGGACCCCATGATTAATATGCACTGAAGTAGGTGTGGGTAAATGTATGGTAGAATATATGGTAACACATTATAGCTGAAAAATAATGTACTGAATTTTTTTCAGCGTTACTAATTACTGACATTACTGACTGCGAATCAGTAATGTGACATATACATTTCCTGAATGAATTGCCTTTTAGCTGCAACTCAAGCCAGGGATGCCCGATTTACTTTTATAGTTTCCAATTTATTTGTTGCTGTAAGTATAATGAAACTATATGTATTATCTCTCTCGCTCCCTCACTCACACACACGAGACAGACAGACTCACAAGAAAGCAGTGGTAGATTTAATCCAGCAGTGATCTGATTGGATGACTAACCGTCTGTGGCGTGGCCGCGAGGCTCTCCATCTCTTCGTGCGTGACCCATATATTGCCCGTGGGCTAATCACACGACCCCCAGAAAGAATGGCAAGTACAAATAGTGTAAGGGGGAGGGAAAAATTGGAAGGATGGCAGAATAAAAGCACAAAAATGTCATTACTGAGCAGCAAAGCACAGGCATATTTCTGCATTTTGTACAGGATTCCAGCCTTATAGGAGAGTGAGTGATGACTTTTAATCAACATAATTTGCAGTGGAGAGCAGCAGAATCATCATCATGCAGTCAGAAGTGAGCTTGAATGTTAATGCAGGAAGCCAACCAGTGGAAGAGAGAAACAGAGTCAGTGTTTCAAAAGAAAACATCCACATCCGTCTTCAAGAATTTAGTCAGGGGGTTTCAATGGCAATGCAAGTCTTAGAATCAGTACTTCACAGAGGTATACTGCGAAGGCACCTTACCCTCCTTAGTTCTTACATTAGCCACAATAGATTAACATGTACACCGTGAAGCAGCCTACTGCCCCCTGACCAGTGGGGAGAGCCAGCAGCAGCTGGGAAGACCAAGGGAGGGCAAAGGCTACACATTCCAGCAGGGGTGCTTGGAGATGCTACCACTGGAGACAGGGAAACACACAGCTCTGCCCAGGTCAAGTGGGCATATAACTAACTCAGGCCTTTTCCAGTCCAACAACACAGCCAACTTCGGCAGCTGATAAATGGGCTGCTTGAGCTGCATTATGGCCCCACAAGGCGCACACTGCCACGCGAGTCAACTCTGGTGCATGCATCTCTGTACCAGTGCTGACTGGCATACCCTGAGCAGAGACGTACCGTGCGGGAGGTAGGGGGCGCCGATGGGCTGGTCAGGGACATGATCTCCTGGATGGCCAGCCGCAGCTTGAGCCGGTGCAGTGGGTTGCTGATTCCGATCTCCCGCTGGATCTCAGTGTCCGATAGTGCCGACATGATGGCGCCGCTCTTCACGTTGGCACGGCAGGCGGCCACGTACCAGGCAGGCATGCCCACCCACAGCTGAGGAGACCGTCAGAGCACCACCGGTCAACTTCACAACCTCAACTACACTGTAAATGTGGCCCAAGCTTGCCGTATGTAATGCTTCATAATAAGCTCCATTAAAATATTTTTATACAAGTCAATGAATTTACCAGATTCACCAAAATACCACATGAAGATGTCCAGGATCCAGAATGGGACACAGTGGATTGTGGACTTACCTCCAGCCAGACCACCACTGTAGGGCCGTCCCACTGGGCAAACGGCAGACCCTGTCTGCGTGCCTCTTCTAGCAGTTCATGCCTGACACAATATGGTGCACATATCAACAGTCAACAACAAGGTGAGCAGGCTGCTTTTGGAGGTGACAGAATTTGGTGACTTTCTAGTTATCAACTACATTCAACCTAATTCAACCCAATTGACACAAAAACCACACAGGAAAACTTGAAGCAAATGCAAAGCCCTGGATACTCCAACAATTCAACCTAACAGCAGCAGACATTCTATCTGGCCAACTGACTAATAGTCAGAGGTGTCACCGACAGTCAGGATCGGATTGGGTATCGGCTATGTGACTGATCCCAGTCCGATGCTCAGTTATCTGGTTTTTGGCAGTCTGTAAAAAGTCTTCTTGTTAAATCAATTTGTACAATCATTTGCATGACAGGTCTTTCCCATTTTACGTGCGTTTTTGCGGTGTATAGGCTGAACGCTAACGCTGCCACTCGGTTTTTTGCCACTCAGTGGGTGTGAACGCAGTGACATCGTGTGCATACCCCTTGCAGGAGCGCAAGAACATCTGATAAAAGGGTGACGATTGCTTCGCAAACATGCAAGTCGCATTTGCTAACAAAAATGTCTTCAATCCAGAAGTATTTTATGCTTAAGTATTGTTTACTTTGGGAGTCACTAGCTTGGGCTGTTTTGCACACTCACCACAGCTTTTGAAACACGAAAGGCTGTTATTGCAATGAAGTGTAAGTGACGCTGTTGTCAGTGGAAGAAAAGCTGTTGGGCATTTTAAGCAGTTTCTGCTTGTGTATACTCTCTTGGAAGATATTCAGATTGAACTGCAAATGCCTCAAAAACGCTTAAAACAAGATGTACAAACGAGGTGGAGCAGTACGTTATGTATGTTTCTAGTAGCCTAATTGACAAAGCTTTTTTGACACTTTTTTCCATTTGTATTTACTAGTTTAAAAAAAGGCTCTGGTATCAGATTGGTACTTATATCGTCCAATACCCTCTGTTCAGGTATCAGGATCTTATCGGCACTTAAAAAGTGGGATTCGTGCACCTCTACTTATTAATTCCAGTCAGAGGGTGCCAGTACAGCATAGCCCCACACACGAAGGACAATGTCGCCGTGCCAACATTGCAAGCCTGAAGTCTCCCCTAAAGAGTTCTGAATCCATATTCTTTACATGATTTAACAGAGTACATGGATGGACATTTGTTAAAATAAAAGGTGTAATTTCTCATGTATGTCATCATGTCACTTCTTAATGTTATAAACTGGATTGTAGTAATGTGCAGGGAGGGTAACTGGTTTTCTAGACCGTAACAATAAATATCAGATTAAAGAGATACTTCGGATAAGTGATACTGTGCCAGTGAAGGTGATAGCAGTCTAAATTATTCATTTTGTTATCCCTCTCCACCTATCCCAACCACAATATCAATGTAGCGACCCAGCAAGTTTTTGGTAATATACCCAGCGTGACAGTAAAGCCTACAGCAATGCACAAGGCACTATACACGTTAAAATGTTACGCAATCAATGTCCCTGATGCAGTCATTCACATGCCTTGTGACAGCAGAAATTCCAGGAAACTCCAACCCAAAGTGAAATCAATAAAGAAAAAAATCTCAAAACTTGGTCATTGGGAATCTCATTAATCTGTAGGTTAGATTTTAAAACCGCCTAAACAATTATACAGTACGCATATTATAAAACCAACAGCACTCAAATGAAAAACCAAACAAATGGTACTGTAATATCAGCAAGAACAAACTAGATTCCCCATGTCCAGTTTTGAGAATCTGCACTGCAGAACCCAGTTAAGTGTTAGTTAAAAGGTACATTCATAAACAGGGTGCACATAAGTACAGATGTCAATCCTGGCATCTTTGAGACTCAAAATATTTGACAATTGGCTGCTGCCTGATAATGAACAGAAAGAGCCCACAAGTCTTTAGCTTCAAACTACAGTGTCGAGGATGCATGCATCACAAACTCAAAAGCAGAAACCATGTTGCGTGTACATTTAACTAAACTGGGACCTTGAGAAACTACGAGAGCATGACATGCCAAAAGACATCCTGAAGCAGAGAGAATGGAGAGAAACAGCAGCTATAAAGTTAATGCAAGATGAAGCAAAACCAAAACGAATGAACTTACCCAGTTTTTGGACTATGATATGAAAATGGAGTAAAAATAAGGGGAAAGAAGGAACAAAATTCAACAAAATAAAAACTAAATTGCTGAAGCAAGCAAAAAACAGCTTAAATTAGGAGACTAACATACTTATACAAGATCAATTAAAATTAAAAACTAGTGAGTTAAAATAAAATATAAATACAAAAATAAATGAATAAAATCAGGAAATGTAGTGGTTATGAAACTAGACTGGTAAGTAAATTGGTTAAACTTCCCAAGATGGGAACTACTGTTGGCTTATTAATAAAGCAGTTTAAATGGATATACTTTTATAAATTAAATGACTGCAAAAGGAATAAAAAAAAAAAAAAAAAAACACTGCTAAAAGAACACAGATGACTGATGTGATGAATGAATTAATGATTACTGCAATGACAGATGTTTACCACTATCGAATGTGGCATTTAAACCAAAAACAAAAAAGTGATAGTGTGGGACCATGACAGAAAGCAGAAGGGTAGGCGGGGTCAGCCTGACTGACAGCTGGCAAACCCAGTGACACACCACCGCAGACCACATGCCGAAGGCGGTAATCACAACATGCAGGGCAGGAGCTGGGATACCTACTTTTTCTGTAGCTTCCTGTTCTTCTCCCCCTGGCTGCCCAGCTTGCCAAGGCCTACGGCATCTGATGGCGAGTTCTCAGCGTCAGGTGTACCTGCTGGAGGAGATCACATTGCTAGCTGGTGCTGCTTCAGTAAAGCTTAAGCTTGTTTTAAAACAGAGATAAGTGATTTGAAATGCCACCTTAGATCAATACATGAATTAAAGTGCCGCCGTGTTTCCCCCCAATCAAATATACTCATATCATTACTCCTCCCACACCTCTGATCCTCTATCTCTAGCCCCCCACTAGGCTTCAGCAGTATCCATGTTATACGGTATTTTCAAAAGCAATGCTATTACAGGTCCCCCACAATAAATTTCACCGACCGAAAATACTGTGGTAAACCAAAAATAGTACCATAATACCACCCAAGCCTAACCGACACTCTCCCCACCTCGCAAAAATCTCTATGAACAGCCTCACTTTTGCCTCATTTCCACCAACACAGAGCCAGTGCTGGTGCTGGTTCCTGCTTGGTGCCTTTTGAGAACCTGCCCACATTTCGACCAACACAGAGCCAGTGCTGGTGCTGGTTCCTGCTTGGTGCCTTTTGAGAACCTGCCCACATTTCCACCAACACAGAGCCAGTGGCTGGTGCTGGTTCCTGCTTGGTGCCTTTTGAGAACCTGCCCACATTTCCACCAGTTTCAAAAATAGAATGGAACAGAAATACTATGCAGGCAAAGTGGAAGTAAAGTAAAAGTTAATCTTTACTTCGTTTTTAGAATTTATTTTCAGCAGTTTTGGATCAAGTTTCTATAAGATGACGAGTATGACTCGTTGCGCCCTCTATTGCGTGTATCCACTTTTGTCTCCGTAAAGGCTCCCGATGTCCTTTTAAGGATCACACTACTCGAACACCACAAAATATTATTTATTCGACCTGCAACATACACTGCCTGGGCAAAAAAAAAAGTCGCCATTTCGACTTATATCAGCAAATACTAAAGAGCCAATGACTGGATCATTATTACAGCCCAGCAACGTTATGCAGCAATAAAGTGAAGTCAGCTGAGTATCTGAATCTACTGAATGGCCAGGTTACACCTCCATCCATCATCGATGGATTTTTCTTCCCTGTTGGC
>JAODLD010000428.1:0-11196 GCA_026781065.1 Mormyrops boulengeri | reverse complement strand
TCCCTGGTGAGGTGTTCCGGGCATGTCCCACTGGGAGGAGGCCCCGGGGAAGACCCAGGACACGTTGGAGAGACTATGTCTCCCGGCTGGCCTGGGAACGCCTCGGGATTCCCCCAGAGGACCTGGATGAAGTGGCCGGGGAGAGGGAAGTCTGGGTTTCCCTGCTTAGACTGCTGCCCCCGCGACCCAACCCGGACCAGCGGTAGATAATGGATGGATGGATGGATGGATGGGGCAGATTGTAGATCAGCATAAGAGCTTGCTGGTCCACTGTGGAATATTGATCCCAGGTTACTTGTCTGGTATTGTCGAATTAACGGTAATATTGTCATATCACCCAGCCTTAAGTTGCAAACCAAATTATTTTAGAAGCATTAAATGTTATACTGTAGTATCGTCATTTTCATTGTTTCCCTTTATTGAAGGTTATGTATTCATTGTAGACATTTTCAGTGACACAGGATGAAATACTACTGATTTGAGGGAAAATAACCACCCACCTCCATTTCCATATTATGCACATGAAATCAGACAGCAAATATTATTTAAATTTCCTCACCCTGTTCTACCCCAGTCACAATGGAAGCAAAATTGTCATCAAGCAGAATCATATCAGCGGCATTTTTTGCAGCGTCAGACCCAGCTATTCCCATAGCAATGCCAATGTCAGCTTTCTTCAGGGCCGGGGAATCATTCACTCCATCCCCCGTCACAGCTACAATGGATCCCTAGAGAGAAATGTTTGAAGAAAGAAGAACCAGAAAATATTAGATATCAGAATCGTAGATATTACGCGAATCTATAAAATTGCAAAATTAAACCAAGCCTTAATTAACTGCTACACCTCTTTAGTCCAGAAGCTGAAATATATACTTTTTAAAGTATTGGTGGTTGGTTTGAGTATATTCCAACTCTGGCATCAGTGACTCTGATCCAACTGTAATCTTGTAGCTCATAAATCAGATTGGAATGATTTAGTTAAATGTATATGACTGGAGCAAATAAGCCAAATTCTCTTGGCTCACCAATCGCTGGCAGCTCTCCACAATAATGAGCTTTTGCTGTGGTGAGGTACGGGCAAACACCATCTCTGGGTGGAACTTTAAGGCCTCATCTAGCTCATCACTGGACATTTCTTTCAGCTGCCCACCATTGATGACACAGGCACGTGCATCCCTGAGAACAGCATTAGGAAGTAAAACGTTTTCATGAAAATGGAAATACAACATATTCAGTCTTCATTCAGAGTTCATCCTTTAAGCATTTTATGTTGAGAATGACTTAATTTTAAATCTTGCTATATGTGACTTCTATAATAACCTTCCGGACACTTCTGCAACGTGAGTGCAGAGCAGGCCTGGGTGGTTATTTTCTGTGGAGGGTGAAATCTGAGCTTCTTCGTGTAAGCAGGGGGCATTTTTTATTAGTTTCATTTCCCATGAAAGATGTAGATTTTACTTTTCTCTTTTTGAAAATCCATTCAGAAATCAATAAAACCAGTGCATTTTTCATATTTAATTTAACATATATTTATTAACTCATTGCTGTGTATTATTAAGAAAGATTTGTGGGCAAAATAAAGATTTTGCCTACAATATTCATCTTCAAAGAACATAAAACTTTCACTATTCATTCATTATTTTTAATGCTTGTGAGCACCATTAAAAATAGCTTAGCGGGTTGGATATGGCCTGTGGACCTGGCTGTTACTCATGTCTGGTGTAGACTGACAAAGTGCCATTATATGTCACCAGCCTCACTATTAGGGCTATAGCGTCTCTCTTTTTTTTTTTTTTACCTCCTGTTAACCTGCTCCACAGGAATACGTAGTCTGTGGGCAATGTCCTCCACCGTCTCACTGCCCTCTGAGATGATACCCACATTCGCTGCAATAGCCTTTGCTGTAATTGGATGATCACCTGTCACCATGACAACCTGAGTGAAAATACATTTTTATATGAATTATTTATAAAATAGTTACAAAATCCCATGCTTACTCAGTACAAACCCTCTAGCCTAATAATATGTAAGAAAAGATTTTGATGCCCTGGTTTCTATTCGTTTTTACTTCGCATCATTCATTAGTACCCGGATGCCAGCTGTACGGCACTTCTTGACAGCGTCGGGAACAGTGGCACGTGGTGGGTCGATCATGGAGATGAGGCCAGCAAAACACAAACCCGATGTGGGGAAATTCATCTGATCAGTATCAAAGCGGAAGCCTCGGGGAAACTCTTTCTCATTCAGGTATATGTGGCAGAAGCCTATTTCAAAAAATGCAAAATTTGGGGACATGGGATCAGCATAAATTCTTGCGGAGTCACTCTATCCCTACACTCTTCAGGTGTTCTGTCTTCCTGTTTTAAAAACATCCTTTCCTAAATTGATGCTTTCTCCCTTTATATCACTTACCAAGCACTCTCTCCCCCAGGCCTCCTAAGTCCATATAAGCTGTCTGGAAGGCCTCCTTCCACTGCTCATCCAGGGGAAGTTCCTGACCCTTAATAAGTATGGTGGCGCAACGCTCCAGGATCCTCTCTGGTGCTCCCTTCATCACCAACAGGTAGCGCAAATCTAATGGGTCTTCTAATTCATGTATAGACAACTGCCAGCCAACATGGGGAGAGATTAAGTTAAAATTAAATATAAAACGAGTGAAAATTAACAATGTGTTGTCAAGGGACGTAGAACTCCACAGACAAAATGTAAAATACTGAATTTCCTTGAAGGATGTGATAGAGAGCCTGTATATTAAAGGGAATTGTATGCACCTGAAAACCCAACATTATTGGTCAGTTTAACAAAATGTCAATATCTTACCTGGAACTTGTTTGTGGAGTTGAATGGAATTTCACAGACTTTGTTGAATCGATTTCTATACTCCATGATGTTCCCGATGGTTAGCTCTGTGAATTTCAGTAGGGCAGTCTCAGAAGCATCACCCACCACTTCTCTCTTTGTAAATCAGTGGTTTTAAGTAGGGAAAAAAAAATGTCTTTATTGATTGCTGATATTCCGATGTGTATTGCTGTATCAGTCTGTCTCTCAGTGGGCTTATTCCTCACCTTGGGGATGGGCACAGTCTCCTGATTAGGTTTGAATGTAGCTCTGTTACAGAGTCCTGCAACCCTTGCAAGAGCTCGCCATGTTTCTGATGACTGGTCAAAACTTTGACCTGTGTACAGAGTTACATTGAAATAAATATGGCATATTCAGATAGAATGGGCTTAGCCTTTCAGAACCTATAGTGTCAATGTACTTATATTTATGTACTTATATTTATCTGGTTTAAACTGATTTGTACTAAGAACTGACACCAAACCTTCAGTATCACTGGATGTATGACACGGCAGTTTTCAAAAGTTTAATTGACTGGACATGTAGTCACCACTCACCTGACTGGTCTTCAGTGGTATCAGCAGCATGGATCTGGTTGTCGAACCACAGATGAGCCACCGTCATACGGTTCTGGGTCAGTGTGCCCGTCTTATCAGAGCAGATAACTGAAGTAGAACCTAAGGTCTCTACAGCCTCCAGATTCTTCACAACACAGTTCTTACTTGCAAGTCGCTTAGCTGTCAAGGACAGACACACCTAGAGAAACGGGAGAGATTATTCATTCTTTTGTGCCATTGAAAACATGGACAAAAAATGGTTACAAGTAAGTGATTAGATATTTATAAAAATCCCAAATTTGGTACTGTGCAAAAGTCTTAGGCTGCCAAAGAAAATTGTGTTTAATTTATCTTCATCTTGGTGTAAAACTGCGATGTCTCTGTGTTAGATATTATACCTGAATGTCACCCTGGTATTTACAGTAACCATCCAATCGACCCATGTAATTTTTGACTCAACTACTAGTATACCATGTTTGAGTTTGGCTAATACCTTATCAGATCATTTAAATGTTAATTAAGTGAGCAGCTAGTGAAATTTAACATATACACAGAGGGGTCCCTGAGAACTGGTTTGGGAAGCAATGAATTTGTGGGCCGACCAAGGCTTGCTTCCTTGCTTATTTATTTGTTTGTTTGTTTAATAAAAGTATGATCCAAACTTTGCTGTTATTTGGTATTATTTGTTATAAATTTAATAAATAATTAAGGGAGGTGGTAGTGAAATTTAACATATACATGTACTAGACAGACATGGTGGCGCAGTGGTTGGCGCTGCTGCCTCACAGCAAGAAAGTCCAGGGTTTGGTCCCCGGGCCGCGCGTAGGACCTTTCTGTGTGGAGTTTGCATGCTCTCCCTGTGTTCACGTGGGTTTCCTCCCACAGTCCAAAAGTGTGCATGATAGGTTGGTTGGCGACTCTAAGTTGCCCCCATGAGTGTGTGCACCCTGTGGTGTGTTGGTGACTGCCCAGGGTTGGTTTCCGCCTTCTGTGATGACTGCGTGCGGGTGAGCGGGGAAGCAGGCGAGAGAGTCGTGAATACGAATAAACGGGGATTTATTTAGGTCTGACAGGTAGACAGGGGAGCACACAGCAAACCACGTCAATGACAGACCTGGGGAAACAGACTTGAACGTGGACTAAATACACGAGACTGAAGGCAGAAAACACAGAACAGCAGGTAAACAGAAGGATTCCACACGAGGGTAACGAGGTGGGCGTGGCACATGCAAGGGCTGGACAGTCGATCATGACACATACGCCCATTGTTCTTAGGATAGGCTCTGGTTCCCCTCCCCCCCCACAACCCTAGTTGGGATTAAGTGGTTACGGTGATGGATGTTAGGAAGGCTAACTTTAATGGTATGACATTGAAACTAGAAACTGTAAACTTGATGGGGTTAAATAGCAAAACTGTTGAAGAGGCATGGGGATTTTTTAAAAGCACATTGTTGCAAGTGGAAGAGGACTTCATACCTGTTTCCAGCAAAACTAAATCTAGAAAACTGCAACCAAGGTGGTTTACTATGGAAATTAATAATAAAGTCAGGAGGAAAAGGGCTCTCTTCCACAAATGGAAAATAACTAATGATTTCAAAATAAAGCAGGAGTATCTAAGTCTATAGGTTGAGTTAAAATATAACATTAGACGACTCGCTAATAGGAATGTAGAAAGGAAGATTGCGTTGAAGGCTAAGGATGATATTAAGAGTTTCTTCCAATATTTTAACTCCAAAAGAGCTTTAAAAGCTGAAATCACTAATCTGCAGGATAGTAAGGGCCTTATAATTGAAAATTAAACTGATATAGTAAATGAGTTTAATGAGCTCTTTGAAGAAGCTACAAGAGAAATTGATCACAAAAAGGCCCACGATGTGATCTACTTAGATTTCTAGAAGGCCTTTGATGTTGTCCCCCACAAACGGCTCCTGCATAAGCTTAGGGATTTTAGGAACTGTAGCAGCTTGGATCAAAAACTGGTTAACAGACAGGAAGCAGCGGGTAGTTTTTAAGGTCACAATGTCACAATGGGCCTGCGTTCATAGTGGGGTACCGCAGGGTTCAATTTTAGGATCACTATTGTTCCTAATTTACATTAATGATATTAACACCAATACATACAGTAAACTGATTAAATTTGCAGACGACACCAAGGTGGGTGGTGTAGCAGATACTGATCTAGCAGCACAGAGGCTACATCGGGACCTTGATTTAATCAGCGACTGGGCTGATACCTGGCACATGAAATTTAATGTAGATAAATGTAAGGTAATCCATGCAGGGAGCAGAGATATAAAGTACATATATTATTATTATAATTTTGTTTTGTTTGTCTTTGTTTTGTGTTTTCTTTCTTTGTGTTCTCCATTCTTGTGTTCTCCTTTGGTGTTTTTTTTCTTTATTTTTGCAAAGGAAATCCCCTGCAGAGGGGCGGGGGGGTGGAGGGAATATATATATCCAATACACATATGAGAAAGTCCTTGGTGTGTCCTACTCTCACCAGTGTGGGGAAGCAATTAAAAAGGCCAATAGGATGTTAGGTTACATCTCTTGGTATGTGGAGTATAAGTCAAGGGAGGTGATGCTAAGATTATAAAATTCCTTGGTAAAATCCCACCTAGAATATTATGTGCAGGTTTGGTCACCATACCTTAAAAAGGACATTGATGCCTTGTAAAGGCTGCAACGTAGGACTACAAGAATGATTCCTGGTCTTAGAGGAATGTCTTATGAGGAGAGGTTAGCTGAGCTGAATCTGTTCAGCCTTGAGCAAAGGAGACTAAGGGGGGGCATGATCCAGGTATATAAGATTCTGTGGATGCTGTTCAGCCAAATGGCTACTTCAATATCAGTTTAAATACTAGAACTCATGGCCATAGGTTGAAATTAGTGGGTGAACACTTTAAAATGAATTTGAGAAAGCACTTATTTTCACAGCGTGTAGTTAGAATATGGAATAGTCTTCCTGTTAGTGTAGTGCAAGCTAAAACCTTGGGTTCCTTTAAATCAGAGCTAGATAAGATTCAAACAACTCAGAACTATTAGTTGAGTTCTCCCCAAACGAGCTTGATGGGCCAAGTGGCCTCCTCTCGTTTGTAAATGTCTTATGTTCTTGTCATGAGTAGAACAAAAATTCACTGGTAGTTCAACACGAAAAAACGTCATGCTAATTGTAGCTGTGAGTTGGTTACAGCTAAAGCTGGTTATAGTCGGTCAAAATCGGCAATTTGAGGACATTTTGGCATCCTTATCAATCACACCACCAAGACAATCTTATACCTGTGTTATACCCAACTCATATATGTTGCTGGAAACACATCCAACATGATAATTCCAGTGAAACAACATCAAGTTAGTTTATCAATGGCAAATAACGTACAAGGAAAATAAGACCAAACTGAAACAATACTCACATCTATATGGGTGTTTCTTGGTATAATCAGTAGTAGAGAATACAGGATTTAGTTCATTACAACTGTTATAATGTCATTTTTGAATTTGATTTATTTTACATATTTATTTTCATAATGTACAAATTATACTTTCTTAATCTGCAACATCAACTACAATTGCTCCTATTTGTGCTTGTGTTAGTTATGTTGTGCAGTTTTAGCAATAAATAATTTAGAAAAAAATTCAGTTTTACTACTGTACCAAAACTGCACCAAACCATGTACCCAAAACCGCTGGGTTGTACCAAACTGTGAATTTGGTGTACTATTACATCCGTATTCCTGGGCCATTTTTATTTGAATGTCAAATTCATATTGTGAACTGAAAAGAACTGTGCCTGATGTAGCCTGTGGACCTTAAGTTTAACATATGTGTTGTAGCCATTAACAAGATATCAGCAACTTTTTGGAGATTTTTTTGAAGTTAGCATTTATTGTTACTGTTAATTTGCATATATTCTAATGTTGTGTCTTTTTGGGCATACCCTTAGTACTTAGATACATTTAGAAGCAATTTCTTTAACAGCTTAAGACTTCTGCTGTATATAAGAACAAATATATAGACGAAGGCTTCAAACATTTTGTACAGAATTTAAATGCATTTGCCTAGGTTCATAGGATAAGCAGAGGGGATAGGCTTGTTATCCATCCATCCATTGTCCCCCTATGCTTGTTATATTATAAAAAACTAATTTTTACAATAGTACTACAGAGGACAGCTTATTTTCTTTAAGAATAATGAAGCCTTTATTGATACCACTTTTCTTGAGGGGGCACAACTAACCTAGTAACTCAGATACTACTCAAGTACAAATCAAAAACAAATATAGCAGCTGCATGAAATATAGGAACCATTATGACTGATTAATGAATGAACATGGGATCCGTATGTAACTAACACTTAAAGTTACACTTTTAGTTAATTAATACATTAAATAAGAGCGTACTACTGCATTATTTGTGCTTTCTCAAGTAAAGGCTTACCACTTCATAATCAATTTTAAAAAGGACTATAAATTAAAGTACATTGAAATATCTGTTAATATATAAAAATGAAAAATCACTCGTATATACTCACAGTAACAGTGGCAAGAAGTCCCTCTGGAACATAGGCTACAACAATGGCCATGAAGAAGATCATGGCTTCCAGAAAGGCGTAACCAATGAACATGGCCACCACAAAGAAAGTGAAGCCAAAGAAAATGGCCAGCCCAGCAATAATGTCCACAAAGTGTTCAATTTCAATGGCTATTGGGGTTTTCTCATTCCCCACCCCAGAAGCGAGACTGGCAATGCGGCCAATAATTGTGCGGTCACCTGTATTAATGACAATCCCTGTGGCCACTCCTGAAAAATGAAGATAGTCCCATGTGAAATTATTGAAATCTATGTGATTACAGTACAGTACAATGATTCTGTTTTTCTGTCGCTTATTGTAGTTTGTAAACTTACAAACACAGTTTACACTTTGTTGGTGTGGTGTGAACATGTGAGCACCTTGTGATTATAGTAACTGACCCTCAAGGCAGGTTGTAGAGAAGAAGGCAATGTTACGTGTCTCCAAAGGGTTCTCATGAGTGCACTCAGGAGTCCTGTTCTGTGCTTCAGACTCCCCTGTAAGAGAAGAATTGTCTACCTATGGCGAGAGTTACAGTATTTATCAGCTGAAAATTTAGAAGGTAAAAACAAAGTGTTTGTCTGGTAACAGTAGTACCAGAACTCAATATTTCTCACAATGCTTTGCCAATATTTGTCAAATTTTGTTATTCTATTGGACTGAATCAACATTTTATTGGATGATAACCTTGCAACCCTGAGCTGTGATGATACGGACGTCAGCCGGCACACGGTCTCCACCCTTAATTTCCACCAAATCACCCACTACCAACATGTTGGCATTTATCTGGTTCTTCTGCCCATTCCTGATTACTATGGCTTGCTGTGAAAAGGAGTATACACAGTTTTGGTCAAAAATGTCTGAAATTTTAATGGCATATACATTAGCAGTTTTACATTATTCTTATCTTTACCTGTGGTACCAAATTTTTGAAGCTGGCAATTATATTGGTGCTCTTGAACTCCTGGTAATAGCCAAAACATCCTGTCACAACCACCACAGCAATCAGAGTGATTGCCAGGTACAGCTGGAAATAAAGCAGAAAAAGATAGTAGGGACAATGCAAATATAAACTTAATATTATTATGACAGCACTATTCTGGCAGAATCGGTGGGTAAAATGATGGACCTTTTCCCATTCTTGGTAACATTACAGAGAGCAGATGCATTATTTGATTCCTGTCATCGAAATAGGCCCTCCGTGAGTCCTCCCTTCCCAGTGTGTCCCTTATGTCCTCTTAGGTTCTAATTCTCACATTGTCATCACTGGACAGGTCTCCCTTGGCATACTCAATGCCAAAGGCTATGAAGCAGATGACAGCTGCCACCCACATCAGGCACTGCAGCCCTCCCGCCAGCTGCCGGGCAAATTTCACATATTCAGGGGTGCCCTTGGGAGGCTTTAGCTCATTTGGTCCATCCCTTTCCAGGATTTGTTGTGCAAAGGTGGTGGTCAGACCCTATGGGATGTGGAGACCAAGAAGTAAGAAAAAAAAACATGACTACAGAACAGCAAATGAGTATATAAGCAGCAGGCTCATCAGTGGGGGAAGAAGCTAACCAAATATCCAGTAAAAGATTCCAGTCAGTCTGGAATGTATCCCAAGAAGCAGGGACACACCCATAAAGGGCTGTGATTTATTTGCAAACAAAAGGTGTTTATGGTGCTGAAGAGGGGGCAGGCAGCTTGTGTGGGGAGTAAGCGGGGGGGCTCCTCGTGAGGAGAGCCTCATTTTTTCAAGAATACCAGTGTTAATGGGCAGTATGGTATCTTAATGGGTAGTATTATGGCCTCATATCTCTAGTGTTGGGTGGTAGAATCCTGTTCATGATTCTATGAGTGTAGAGCTTGCGTGTCCTCTTTGTTTGCTCTAAGCACTTGTATTTCCTCACAAACTAGGACATGCAATTCAGTGAATTAGAGTCTTTAAAATGCATTTTGCATTCACATTAGAAAAAGCAATGGTCAAACAGTCCTGTTACCTTTGTAACACTAGTTGTGTATTTCATTTCAAGTTCCTCTATGGTAATCTCATGGTCATCCTGTAAGGACACACACTTTTAACAGACATGCTCATTTCATTTCAGTTTCATTTGATGTTTAAATATCAATTTTTGTTTCTAATGAAAATCTTCAAAACAATGCTGTCATTGCTTTTATTTTCCCAATGATACACTTTTTCTGAGACTTCATGGCCTTGTCCTTATAATACATACAATGTCCATTTCCCTCTTCATGTTCTCCAGCCTCTCCTTTTTTCCTTGTTTCTTTTTCTTGATCTGGACATCCATCTCCCCATCCACCTTCTCCATCTCCACAAACATATTGTAGGAGTCCTGGAAATAGGGAGAGTGAAACAAAGAAAGGAAAATGGCATGTTTGAGTGTATCTTTCAGGACTTCAAGGACACAGTACTCAATACCATATTGTTATCTTATGCTAGACAAAGGAATTTTTTGATAAAGAATAAACATGCATTCAATCAGCTCCAGTGAGAACACGTGAAGGACAGGACATATATTTTGTGATCTACATGAGACGTTTGCACTTTATCATGAAGTACAGTCATCCATTGACTTATGTCCTACGAAGTACGTCCACTCCTACCTATGTCTCATGTAGGATCACACATGCGCATACGACAGGACCGAGATTCCAGGTTGCCTGAGACAAGGCCTAGCCTGGTACAAGAGGTACTCGTTTGCCTAAGCACCAAAGGAGGGTTAGTGATCCCACACATACACACACCTACATAGATAACAAGGGAGGCCAGTATCCCATCTTTTATGACCCAAAGATTTAGGAGTCCATGAACAGCAGGAAAAACCTCAAGGACAGGGGGCCCTCGACTTGGCATGCAACCCCCTCCCCCAGCTATCCTGCTGTACCTACCACGGACTCACCCAACACCCTAAAGTAAGTTTTGTTTAAGTTTGGCTTTCGTATACCCTGTATATCGATTTACTCATGACTATTAGTCTCTATCCAGATAGGATATGTTGTGTCTGTCCTTAGACAATCTTAGTGGTTTGTGTGCCACCCTTATAACCATGTTCAAGGAGTATCACCTATTTTACCCCTCACATTTGAACACTTACATAAATCTGAATAAATAAATATGTATAGCTACCACTGCATATATGTGCCCATGGTTATACAGATGTAGCCACTTCAATTTTCCCCTCCAAGCCGGTTGACTGCCGACTGACTGCCGGCTGCCAGCCGACTGCC
>JAODLD010000427.1:0-11224 GCA_026781065.1 Mormyrops boulengeri | reverse complement strand
GGTTGGCTAATAATATCCCTCATCTCTTTTAAAACTATAGGTAAGATGCCATCAGGGCCCTGCGATTTATTTATTTTAGGGCAGGACATATACATATATAACTGCTATCACAGCTTTTGGTTATAGTATCACGTCAAAGAATTTCTTAGTTACTAACCCAAGAAATGCAATTTTAAAACCAGGAGGCGAAGATTTGGCAAGCTGGCATGGGACAGGTTCAGTTCTGTGAAGTCATGTGATTGAGGGGAAGAGCAATGTGACTGTCCCCGCTGGCCAAATGGGAGTCACACAAACACCTGAAATTGAGAAATAGCTGCAGTTCATCCAAAACCTGCTAACGCATACTGTAATTTATCCTTCACTGTTTGCCTTAAAATATGACTTCAGCATGCTGCTTTACCAGTGCGGTTTGCCCAGTGCCAACACGCCAATGCCAGGTTGCATGTAACATCCAATATGCTTTTTCACTGTTTTGCAGTAAACTATGTTTCATACATTTGACCTTTGAATTCTCAGTAAATCAACAGAGTACGACATTGGGGGGATGGGAATGGGGGGGGGGGGCTGGTTTAATCTGTAATGTCCACATGCTAACACTTCAGAACGCTTATAAAGAGGTAAATGGATGAGTGATACTGGGAATTAAAGAGGAGTGAAATAGATCTTTGAGGAGACACCTAACAGGAACTTCTCATTAACATGGAGCTTTCAGTGTTTCTGCTGATGTCCGTCTCCTTCGCTGCGGTGTCGGTGTCTGCACAGGACATGTGAGTACTCCTTATAAAAATACACATCCATAAATATTCAGGTAACATCCAAAATGTGAGAGTCCATTCTTATTCTGCGTGTAATGCAATGTATCTGCACTGTGTTTCACTAGATTGAGAAAATCACAAGGCTATAAGCTGCTGTACTTAATGTGGTTGTAATCAGTCCTTTGTAATAGTGCATATTAATAGTTATATGATCATCTTTCAGTAACGTGTTAGCTTAGGAATAGCAGGAAGTTTGGACAATCATTTTTATCTTTGTTATTCTATATTTTTGTCAAGTATATCGTATGTTAAGGATGTGATATATTAAATTATAGATGTTAGATATAGTTAGTACAAACATTATGTCATTCCAAGCTTGACTTTAATTTCCACCAATGGGATCAGCCGATCGTGGCAAACATGATACTGGGGAGCAAACCCCACTGAGCGTCTGATGACCTCTGCAGGTTCCTGGTGACAGCCCCCAGTGTTTTCCACTTGGGGGTGAGGGAACGCGTGTCTGTACAGCTGCACTCAGACCTGCTCCACCAGCCCGTGTCGCTGTATCTGGAGCATGAGACGAGCGGGATGCTGATGTCGAACAAGGCCAGCTTTCAGATGACTCAGCGGTGGGAGACTGGCATTGTGGAACTGGAGGTACATTATGTGAGATTGATGAGTACATTGGTAACATGTTTGTGTGGTTATTCTCTATCCTACCAAGGAATAAAAAAAGAATCTCCATCCCTCTGTTTCCTAAGCGCTCGTCCTGGGCAGCTTCACAAGGTGGGGTAGAAGCAATTATATACAACTTAGAGCACAAGGCAGGAACACCATGGACAAGATGTCAGTGCATCTCAGGGCACACACACAGTCTATGGGCAATTCAGTGATTCCAAATCACTTAACTGCAGTGGACAGTGGGGGGAAACCCAGGCATCACTGGGAACACAGGCCAGCACCACACTCACAGGCACAGAACCGGGAGGTGTGTGGAAACAGTGCTGCCCACTGACCCATCTCCATAAAGCAGATCAAAGAATTCTGTCAGATCTAAGACCAGAAGAGATATAGATGAAACACTGTTTCCTGCATTTTATTGTGGGAATCCCTTTGGTCAGAAGTGAGAACATCAGAGTTAAATATCATTATGAGGAGGGGCTGGCTGAATGTCACACAAAAGTGCAGGAAAATGAAATTAACATTTACGGACAAGAAAACAGGCGAAAAACTAAAAGCCATGTAAAGAATTTGCATAATACCCAAAACACAGCACACCAATTTAGAATCTTTTCTGGAACAATGGTGGCGCAAATCAATACGAAATTCCACGTCACATCCCAGTTAACAGGGAACGTTCCCAGAACTTTAGCCAATGTTATGTGAAGGTCTCTCAGAGTTGGCAGAGAACGTTCTTACTGTAACATTAATTTCCATGTTTTACATTTTAACAAAGGTTCTGTAATGTCAGCTCAATAACATTATTACCTGAACATCCTTTTAACATAATTAATGTTGAAAAATATTGTTTTAACATAAAACATATTTTTTAAAAACATGCCATACATACATACTGCTAACACACCATCCAGCCTTGAACCCATGACTTTTGAGGTGTAAAAAGACACTGTTACCTTCTGCTCTACCATTTCCCATCACTCATTTTTGTATCATTATTCTTAATTGTAGTAGTAGTTGTAGAAATGGGATAACGTTCTAGGAACAGGATCAGGGAAACCAGATACTTTGACCATATCCGTATTTTAATCATAACGTTCGGTAAACATTCGTAGATTGAAAACTTCGTAGCGGGGTTGACTCTCCCTGCTGTAAAACTTCGTAGCGGGGTTGACTCTCCCTGCTGTAAAACTTCGTAGCGGGGTTGACTCTCCCTGCTGTAATGAGTCTGTCCCCCTTCCTGTGTTCATTACTGAATAGGAATCTCCTGACTTATTGGTAGAAGGAATAATTTTATATAATGTGGTATAATGATGTAACTTTGCAGAGGTAAACCACTGTAACATTCAGAGCCTACAGGAGATGATTAGCAATAATATAAGATAATATATGATTAAGTTGTTAAATGCCCTCAGGTGGACAAAGGGAAGCTGCCCCTCCTCCCTAAAGCTTCACCCCGCTACCTGATGCTGGTGTGTGAAATCCGGCCGGGGCAGAGGAAGATGGTCAGGGTGCTGCTCTCCGAACACAGAGGCTACATCTTCATCCAGACGGACCAGCCTGTCTACAGCCCCACACAGTCAGGTAGGGCCGCGGGGGGCGGGGGTGAGAGATCCCAGCAGAGACGGCCATGGCTTTGGGGGGGTGGGGGTGTAAGGTTAAGCTGCAGTGCCCATGGCAACGAAAACCCATATAAAGTTAAATCCCGTACCCCAGAAACTGAACTGATTACAGTTACTCGCGTGATTCTGAGAGCAATGCAGCAAGGTCTGGCCAAGGTAAAATCAGGAATAATATACTGTACAGTGTTCTCTGGGAAATCCACTGCATTCAGATTAATTACAATTAACACTCAGATATCTTTAAGCTACGCAAATGATTCACTAATTTATAAGATTTACTAATGAACAAAGCCTTCCAACAATAAATATTTACTTAATTTCAGGAAATCTGAAATTGACTTTGAACAGGAGAAATACGGCCAAGGTGAAGAAACGATACGACTTAAATGTGCAGCACAGAATAATTGATTCT
Source organism: Mormyrops boulengeri (assembly GCA_026781065.1). Lineage (NCBI taxonomy): Eukaryota > Metazoa > Chordata > Actinopteri > Osteoglossiformes > Mormyridae > Mormyrops > Mormyrops boulengeri. The sequence goes on along the minus strand of JAODLD010000427.1, from coordinate 7,757 downwards.
GTTTTGATAAATCGATAAAAATGCTACATAGTTTAACATAGTTTATTATATAGTATGAGCAGCCTTATAGAATTGATAGTTACAGAGGGATGATTTTATGTTGATGTCCTTGGATTACGGTTTTGTGGTGCCATGTAGCAACTGTGCTCAGTAAATCCATGTAAATGCATGTTATGTGTCTGGTTGTGACAGTAAATTACAGGATATTTACCCTGGATCACGCTATGAAGCCCCATGATGAATTTATATCCATCGCTGTCTTTGTGAGTATACAGTACTGTATCAACACACTGATGTGTTTTTCTTGAAAATAAAATTGAAAATTGCTTTACTATTTATTTATCACACATGATTTAGTATTGAAGGTTAGTTATTCAGCGCTAAATGCTAAACTACTGTATGAACCAAATATCAGTGCAGACCTAATATGTAATTAGTACAAGAAGTCTATATACTTGTTATTGTACTGCATTTCCTGTTATTAATAATAAAGGTACCCCCCCTTCCCCCACCACAGAATGCCGGAGGAAACAAGGTCACATCTGGGACAGTACGACCCAAAGATGGGACGTACACCAGAAAATTGAGCATCCCTGACGTCTCAGAGTATGAATCCGTCGGGACGCTGTATTACAGTTTGCAACATGGTCCCTGTCTCACAGATCACACCGTAACCCTGCAAAAAACAAACTAATCTCAAAGGGTTTTAGTTAATGACTTTGGGTGGAGATTTGTGAGTCTATCAAAGCTGAAGGTACTGATTTTAATGTCCCTCAGACCAGGCATCTGGAAGATTGTGGCTCATTATCTGGGCGACGAGAAGAACGCTGCCACCCGGGAGTTTCGAGTGCAGAAGTTTGGTGAGATATGTTGAATGTTTAATGTGAAAACCCTGAGATGGTTTCATGCTTGGCTGTCACTCTCGCTGTCTGTTTTGGTTTAATATGCGGTATTTAATATGCTTTACTTTGATTGATGTGTAGTTAGATCTGGCAGTATTTGTGCACAGGGTAACAAATGTCTGCCATTTCATGTTTTGCTGCATGTCAAGTCATGCCCAGTTTCGACGTGTCTATCGTGCCCGAGGAGAGCTACTTCCTGGAGACCCTGAAGGAGTTTAACTTCACCATTTATGCCTCGTAAGGACACATTAAAATGGAGCTTCTGTGCAACGTTCAGTCCAACATGCAGGGTTTTCTCTATAAGCCAACTATAGCATAGGAGATATTAGACCCTATGCAGGGGGCTTCTGGCACTGTCATTTTTGTGAGACACCGTCCATCTGGCTCTGCTAATTTTAGTGTTTTTTTTTCAGATCGAAAGTGGCGCATTGATTAATAGTGAATACTAAGTACTGAATAAGATAGAATTTACATATTGTTAAGGGTGTGCAAACTTCACCAGGAGAAGTGCTTTTAGGATGGATGGATGGATGGATGGATGGAAGGATGGATGGAAGGATTGCAGAGGGCATGAACACCGCAATGCTTTCTAAGCCTGCATTTCTTTATTCTCAGGTACTCATACGGTAAGAAGGTAAAGGGGGCGTATCACTGCCGATTCGGCGTGAGAGACGGGGCGGTAAAGGAGACAGACAAACCGAGCACCGCCTTCATCAGGGGGCTGCAGAAGACCGGCTCGGTGAGCGGAGGAAGAGCTGGCCGGATGGGGGGGTCCTGAGCTGGCTTCTCATGCCAAACACCCTTTTACCTTTGGTTCCCTTCACAGTTAGAAGATGGCAAGGCAGAGGTTGTTATCCTCACATCCCAACTGAAGCATCTTCTCGCAGAGCGCGGTGCAAACCTGACAGAGCTCACTTTGGATAAAGTACAGCTGCACATCGCTGTGTCGGTCACGGACTTGGCCAGTAAGGCAGCCGCCCGGAGAGACATCTGACTGGAGAGTAAAGTGGGGGACAGTCAGGCTGAAAGCAGGCTCTTCACTGATAAGGTCTTCTGTATCAATGATCTACCTTATCTACTCAGCTCTTATCCAGCAAAGCGTGCTGGTTAGCTTAGAGGCTGTCACAGACAGTGCAGAGCACGTGCCAGGGGGCATCCTGGATGGGGTGCCAGTCGATCTCAGGGCACACAGTCACACACTAAGGACCATTTAGAAACAGCATGTTTTAGGACAGCGGGTAGAAACTAAAGTACCCAGTGGCATGGGAAAACATGCAAACTGTAAACCCATGGAACAGGAATCGAACCAACAGTGCTACAGTGTGAGGCTACAGTGCTGCACACTGAGCCCTCGCTATATATCCACACACTGAGCCCTCGCTGTGTATCCACACACTGAGCCCTCACTGTATATCCACACACTGAGCCCTCGCTGTATATCCACACACTGAGCCCTCACTGTATATCCACATGCTGAACTCTCACTGTATTCCCACACACTGAGCCCTCGCTGTATACCCACACACTGAGCGCTCGCTGTATACCCACACACTGAGCCCTCGTTGTATATCTACACACTGAGCTCTCACTGTATATCCACACGATGAGCCCTGACTGTATATCCACACGCTGAGCCCTCACTGTATATCCACACACTCAGCCCTCACTGTATATCCACACACTGAACTCTCGTTGTATATCCACACACTGAGCCCTCGCTGTATATCCACACACTGAGCCCTCGCTGTATATCCACACACTGAGCCCTCACTGTATATCCATACACTGAGTGCTCACTGCATATCCACATACTGAACTCTCGCTGTATACCCACACACTGAACCCTCACTGTATATCCACACACCGAGCCCTCGCTGTATATCCACATGCTGAGCCCTCACTGTATATCCACACACTGAGCCCTCGCTGTATATCCACACACTGAGCCCTCGCTGTATATCCACACATTGAGCCCTCGCCGTATATCCACACACTGAGCCCTCGCTGTATATCCACATACTGAGCTCTTGCTGTATATCCACACACTGAGCCCTCGCTGTACAAGATCCACACACTGAGCCCTTGCTGTACAAGATCTACTCACTGAGCCCTCGTTGTATATCCACACACTGAGCCCTCGTTGTATATCCACACAGAGTCCTTGCTGTATATCCACACACTGAGCCCTCACTGTATATCCACACACTGAGCCCTGACTGTATATCCACACGCTGAGCCCTCACTGTATATCCACACACTGAGCCCTCACTGTATATCCACACACTGAGCCCTCGCTCTACACAATGAGCCAATTTTAAAATTGTAATTTATTTACATATTGGCTAATGCCAGTGGTCTTGTTGACACCCCCCAATCTGTCTGCATCCCTTGCTGGTCATCAGGTGGGGAACTGCAGGAAACCGAGTTCTTCCTCCCTATGGTTTCCAGGAGGTTCTCCGTGGACCTGTCCCGCACGCGCTCACACTTCATTCCTAGAGTGCCTCTTCGTGTCTCTGTAAGGATTGACCAACATTTTGTAAAAATGGAATAAAAAGCAAAGAGCTGGCATCACTTTGCTCTGTTTTCCACCTTCATCTTGGCTCCAGGTGCTGGTTCGTCTCCCAAATGGCTCGCCAGCAGCTAACATTCCAGTGCGCATTGATGTGCCCAGGTCATCTGATCTAACCCGCAGTGGTTTTACCGACCAAGAGGGGGCACTGCATTCCACTTTCAACAATATTCCAGATGACGACCAACCTGTGATCATTACGGTCAGTACAAAAAGACTCAACATTTACTTACATACATGTAATGTACATTTTAATTTGTCTGTGAGACTAGACTGCTTTGAGTGGTTTAACTGTACATGTCAGAAACATTTTGCACAGTATTAAGGAATTTTGTACAAAGGATTAACCTGAACGGCAAAGCAGTAATTATAATAAGTGACCATTTATGATGTAATAATTAGTAAAGAAAAGATTACAGTAGTACGAAAATATCCATCCTTCCATCTTCCAACAGCTTATACAGGTCAGTGTCATGGGAGAAGGAATCTATACTAACAGGAGGCTATGGCTGTTTGAAACATACTGACCTACTTTTTATTGTAGGAAGAAATAAAAATACTCTGTGTATTTTGTATAAATAATATTGGGATATATATTAGACAGAGCTGTTTGTTAAATGACTATGTTGTAGATTGAATAAAATGTTAAAAAATTTAATTTTAATATCCTTTCTTCTTTGTAATACTCCATTTTCCTGTCTTCTCCAAAGGTAACAGTTGATGATGGTGTTTATGAGAAGATCGTTTATCCTTCCATGTCACAAAGCAAAAATTACCTGTACATGGATGTCAGTCCAGGCATTTTTGGTCTGAGGGAAAGCGTCTCAATTGATTTCACTGTGGTTGGTGGGAAACCACGTGATGGACGGATTTATTACCTGGTGAGTCTGAGGTGATAGAAAGTTGGTACTTAATCAAATGGGGAAAGCTGGGGAATATTATATTTAATTATGGATTTAGTATTTTGGTCTGGAACAATTGTATTAGTAAGTTTGCAAACACGATAAGCAGCATTATCAACTGAATGTATTGCAAGAGAATAACATATTAACTTATAATAACTTATAACATCTGATTTTGCATTTCTCACAGGTTCTTAGTAAAGGAGTTCTTAGAGAAAGCAAATCTCTAGAGACAGAATCGGTTGCAAGATCATCCATCTTGGTCAGCAGTGATCTCATCCCTTCTTTCCGCGTGATTGGTTACTACTACAACCAGGCTGGTGACATCATAGCTGACTCACTTTGGGTGGACGTTAAGGACGTCTGTGAAGGGAAGGTAAGAGAACCAGCATGAACATCAGTAGGAAGTCAAAGATGCACATGCTTTATGCTTTACTGGAATAGTAAAAAGGTATTGTAATCAGATTTCACACAAGGGTGATGATAGTGTAATGGCATGGACATAAAGCCTGAATTTTTTCTGATTCATGTCCTGGAAAAGGCCCTTGTCTTAGACCAATCAGCATGTTACTTAACCGGAATTGTTACAGTTAATTGTTCAAGTGCTGTTTTGGGTCAAAGCATCATCTTAGTGATCAAATATAATCGGGGGCAGAGTAAACTATGTGGGCCCCCCAGGCTGACCTCAGCATGGACACTCAGGTGTTGCTGATTTAACTAACCCAGGTGTCTCAAACTCATATAACCTGGAGGTTACTAGATAGCAATCTCTTCCACTAATCAACACGTGGGGTGTCGGGGGTAAAGCTTGCTGAGCGGGGATCCCTAAGCTAAGACCCCCTTTACCTATACAGATGTCTCTGACACGGTGAGATGCATGTCTCTTACTATGGGAATAAGTCGGTAGTAATGACTGGAAAGCATTTTTTATTGTTTGCTAAAATGAATATGTTATTACTTCTAGATTTCCCTGACTTCAAAGAGCCAGTACACACCGGGCAGTAAAGCCAACTTGGACATCAACCTGGAAGGGCAGAAGGCCAAAGTAGCCCTGCTGGCTGTAGATAAAGCCATTTATGCTTTGAACGCCCAGAACAAGCTCACAGCCAAGCAGGTGACTTTAGTATTAAATTCCATTACACACAAATTCTCATTGTACAATTCATAGATTTTTTTATCTAATTGAAACAATGCCCTAATTAGCATTATACATAGATTCAGTTGGCTTTCTTGTTCTGAACCAGTGAGTAGGGCTGCGTGTCTTAGCGAAGTTGTCTGTATGGTTGCCAGGTGTTTGCCTCCATGCAGTCCTACGACCTGGGCTGCTCTTACGGTGGGGGCCGGGATACAGCTGACGTCTTTAATGATGCCGGACTTTCCTTCATCTCCCACTCCAAAGCGGCCACCTCCGGGATGAGGAAAGGTCACACAGCTGAATGACTTTATGACGTGTACTCAGCACTGCAATGCAGTGCCAGTGACAGTCTAACAGGGATCCAGTTGCAAATGGCCTTGCTGTTCCCATGAAAGGTTTTTGTCTGCTTCTGATCCGACCTCCTGGCAGAGAGCCTTACTGTGGCTCTTCTCTCCCGCAGGGTTTGGCTGCGAGTCGGGCTTCAGACGACAGAAACGTTCCCTTGACCTGCAGCAGTTCATGATGTCCAAAGGTGAGTCGATGCTTCAATATTTACTTAATCTCGACTCGCTCTGTTTGCATTTTACCTTTCTGATTGCCGTCTCTTGAAATGTTTACGACCTTTTATATAATTCTCGTCGCATGCAGTCGTGTTTCTTCTTGCCTGCATCTTTCCATCATTCATATTTATACATCAGCATTATAGTTTGACATTATTTTCTTCAACCCCCCATAGGTAACAGATACCTATTAATTGCTTTACTCCTCTGTCACATTTGTACTGTCTTGCCTTACTGTGTCGTTAATAAGTTCTTAGTTACGAAAGTGTGGAACTTCAGCGCTGCTGCCAGGACGGCTTCACCCTGATTCCCATGAAGCGTACGTGTGAGGAGCGTGCCAGCAGGGTGTCCCAGAGCGGGGGGGCGTCAGCCTGTGCCACGGCCTTCCTGGATTGCTGTCGGGAGGGCATGGCACAGAGGAAGCTAATGAGAACCCAGAGGACACATGGCAGGAGTGAGTGAGGGCTGGTTCAATGCTAATGCTGAGTACAGCACTTCCAATACGACCAGTGTGGTTATCATCCATCCATCCATCCATCCATCCATCCTTTCATTTGCTTATTTATTTGTTTCATTATGTCATTAAATGCTTTTTAAATCAATTTTTAATGAGGACTGAGACAAAAATACTGCGGTTGAAGGCGCCCTAAACAGAGTCTAGAACCACCGATGATTATTATTATTGTTTTAGTTCTTGTTAATGTTATTATTATTATCATCAGTCTTCTGGCTTCTCTCTCTCTCTCTCTGTTTTCATCCCCCTCTCAGCATTCGACGTGGCTCTGATGGAGGATTTCTTTGACACCAGTGTCACCACTATCCGACGCTTTTTCCCGCCCAGCTTTGCGTTTGATGAGTTTCAGGTGGATGGGAGCAGAAGGTACATGAGCTACACCAGGGAGGGGGGCTCGCCTCCATGTTTGCATGTTGCCTCTCATTATACATTTATTATTATTATTATTATTATTACTATTATTTGTCCTGATTCAGACACACCCTGGTTCTGCCTGACTCCATCACAACCTGGGAGATTCAGGCTATCAGTCTCTCCTCATCTCATGGTAAATGTGCCCCCCCGCTCCCCCCACTCTCCCTGTGAATCCACCTGCTCTTCATTTTGTTCTGTTCTGCTACAGATCCCTCCACAATGACTGGCATCCTTGCCAGAGGATCAAAGCTGTTATCCTGGCTGTTATGAATAGGTGGCAATTATTGTGGCACACATATATTAGACAATAGTATTTGTTTGATCTTTTTCCTCTCAATTATATTACTTTAATAGTTGGATTTTTGTTTATTTTTTTATGAAAGATCAAAATTTTAAACAGTAAAGACTGTTTTCACAGCCCATTTTGCTTTTATTCACCGGGGGTGCCAATAATTCTGGAGGGTGCTGTATATTCTGTATATTCTATACCAGAATCAAAAGTGAACTGTCCTCACAATACAATCAAAATTTCTGTTATTCATTATTCGATGTTATTTCTGTTTGATTGCCTAGTCTTAATTACATACATTTTTGAGTAATTAAGAAACGAAAGATCAAGATAGGTCGCGGTAAACTTTAACTAGTAGCATCATATAACAGTCTCCTGATCTTTGTGTCTTTTGCCAGGAATCTGTGTCTCGGATCCCCATGAGCTGCTCACCTTCAAAGAGCTGTTTGTCTCACTGCGCCTGCCGTACTCT
>JAODLD010000426.1:0-11228 GCA_026781065.1 Mormyrops boulengeri | reverse complement strand
GGGAATATGCTGCTCCTTTCAGCCGGAGCTAGCGCTCACTGATCAGAGCAGACACAGGGAGATGAGTAACTGTACCGGGAAAGCAAGACCTCGCGCTTACAGGACAGTACTGGCGACATTTGGAAAGTTGCTAAAGTTTGTCCAAAAGTCGCTAGATTTGTCGCTAGGCGCTTTTTTGAAAAAAAAAAAAGTCGTCAAGGGGCCTGAAAAGTCGCTAAATCTAGCGACAAGGTCGCTAAGTTGGCAACACTGCTCGCGCCGCTTTTTGATAAAACAGGATATGACGTCAACCCAAGGGTCATATTTTTTCCTCTCCGTACGCGAAAATAATTCCTAAAAATAATGAAAAACTTTATTAAATAATAAAATGTATTTATGGAAAACTTCTATCCATTTGTAACCATGTTATTTATGGGGCTTACACAGACAACAATATGGCTACTGTAAACACTGCAAAAAATGTTTAACTGTTTATTCCAAAATTGATAAGTAAAAGAAACTTGAGCATAGCCACACAAAACGGGTTATACTAATGCGATGCGCCATATGCGATATTCACACTTTTAACATTTTCTGATGTCAAAGAGCAAAACTATGGGGTGAGAGCAAGAAATTTAAGAAGTTGATTTTTAAAGACCACCATGATGTCTGTAATGAAATGAAATGCAGCAAGTAAAACTATATTCAAACATATATTCAAGTCTTTGCATAAGTTCTGTATGTGTTATAGCTAATATTTTGTAACTTTGAAAATACATGTATATTGTCCTAATTGTAATTGAAGTTAAATATTTTTACCCAAATTATCTTCACTGAAGTATTTCATTTACAAAGGCAGTGATATTACTTCCCGAAAAGTTTAAATGCTTTTCCAGCAGTAAGTGTTACATATTACGTATGGAACATGTTAGGTCTGAGCATGATGATCCGATCTCTGGGGCTGTCTTTGGAAGTTAGAGATGTCTGCCAGTGTACTTCACAGGGTGCTCACCTCCACCTGTCTGTTACGGAGAGCGGTTGTGGGTCCTGGGTAACTGTCCAGCCCCATTTCCTTTCAATCCAGTGACCACATGTGTTCTCATTAAAACTCCTTTTTCAGAAATCCATGTGACCTGTGTCTTTTCTGAAGTCTGTGTGCTGCCCTGCCAATTTACCAAAGGTAGAGATGAAGTCATCCACTGGTACAAAGGTACAGCTGTGGTCCACAGCTTCTACGACAACAGGGACCAACTGGACCTGCAGGATCCAGCATACAAAAACAGGACCTCTATGGACAAGGAGCAGGTGGCCGAGGGCAACGCCTCACTCAGCCTGTGGGGGACCAAACTCCAGGATGGCGGCACATACAAGTGCTACTGCAGCACTGCACAGGGCAGCCAGGAGTCCCACGTCATGGTCAAGGTCGAAGGTCAGATCATTAAAGAACCTTCTACATTAGTGTGCCTTCATTTAGACATGATTCTGAAATGCTCCTGAGTGACTCACTCTCCTGGTTCCCAACATCATGATCCCAGTCAGCATCCCCATCAGTCCTGTAACACTCTTGCTGACAGAGTAGGACGGCATGTCTGTGTTCTGCCTGACGTGATGCCAACAGGCTCAGCACCGTGTGCAGGACACTCAGAGATGTAGCAACAGTATATCCTAGGAATTCACACAGCCTTGACTGCTTGTGTTAAAACACCATAAAAATGATCAAATTCGAGTGTCATCAGTCAAACTGTTCAAAACACCATCACAGAAGTATGCAGCCATTGGTCAAATCAGCTGTCCACTCGGTCCGGGGCTCTGTGATGCTTCAGATCCTGTTTGCAGCGAGAGTCAGTGTGTGTTTTTTTTTTAACCCTCAGTGTTAATGAAAAACAGAAAAATATAAATTAATCTGATAATATAAATGCATTAAAAAGGTACAACAGATAAACACTGCTGTGGGTATGTCATAATAAGGGGTTCGCACACTAATATCCCATGCAGAGATGAAGGTAACATTCATATGTTTGTTTTCAGAGGAAAATTATCAAGTACAGTGAGCTGCTTGATAGTTAATCTGGTAGAGTGTGCCGGAGCCCAGTTATATACCCATTTTCCACTGATAATGAATCAGTCACTGCTTCGACACTTTGTCATGAAAGAGAAACAAGTTTCTGAACCATGCTGTAATTTCTGGATGTTTAGGATTTTAAGTTAAAAATTAATGTTTGGTCATTCATACATGAGGGAATGTCTGTTATACCATATTAACATCCTGAGGCCAAAACTCCCAAGAAGCAGAACCAGTGTTTAGGAGCCAAAATATGGAGCGAAAGATATCGGGTCATGACACTCACACACACATTCTTATGAAAAGATTTCAGACAAAGCACATAGATACCATTGTTCTCACTGAGTTCCTTAACACAAATATCTAAACCATCGACCTCCTGTCAGCTCTGCCTGCCGCTCCAGGTCTAACATTTTCTTTTGCTTTTTTAGCTCCAGTCCGATTAGTAGATATGAAGGTTCTCGGTGAGGAGGTTCACTGCTCATCCCAGAACATCTATCCCAAGCCTCATGTTTCCTGGGCCACTGACCCCCCTACAAGTTCAAATGCATCCAACGAAAGCCTAGTGGAGTCAGCAGGTCTCTTTGCACTGGAGAGCTGGATGAGAATTCTGGGTAATCTCTCAGACTACACCTACATCTGCTCCATCTCCTTAGAAGGAGCATCACAGCTATGGACAGCCTCACTGAAACACCAAGGTAACACAGCTTCATCATTTCAGTCAGACACTGTTGTCTGTTCTGCTGTGTTTGTAACTTCCATCTTTGCTGGTGTTCATGTAACAGACATAATTGAATGTTCAGAGGGCCAAGCTCTGAGCATCCCCTGCCATGCTCCGAATGATCTCCAGAACTTCACCATCACCTGGGCCTTCATGACGACGGGGCAACCCATTGACTTCCTCAGCTTCAACAGTCAGACTGGAAAGGTGGCCAACAACTGGGCTGACCGGGTCCAACTGGACCCAGCCCAGGCTCAGTCAGGAAACGGATTCCTGCAGCTGCAGAACTCACAGGGCCAGGAGATGAATGGAACATTTATCTGTACCTTCTCCAATGAGTACAGCAGACACGCAGTCTACACCAGCATCAGAGTTACTGGGGCAGGTAAGATGTGAGACAGGAGCTCAAAGTCTCCAGCCCTCAGCAGCCATAATGATCTGGGCTGCAGTACAGGGGCCTCCCCTCCCTTTTGTTAACCTACATACAGCCTGGCTCCTCTCTTAGTCACTGAAGGCTGAGGCTCCATGCAGAGCGATCCTGGCCCTTGGAGCCCTTACCTGGTTGCTGATTAGCAGCTGTTCAGGCCCTCGGAGGACCTGAGCCTTGGTGTTTGCTTGTAGCTCTGGTCACTACACTGTGGCACAACCCCAAGGTCACAGGACCCGTGGCACACGCTGGCACAGCAGGCATCAGCAGCATCTGTCATGTGATCCAGCATCCTGCAGATCCACAGTCTGAAATCTCACCCACAGGGAACCGTGGGCATGAATGGCTGTGGGCAGTCCTTGCTGCTGCTGTCATTATAATCGTCATAATTGTGGCATGCATAATCAGGAAGAATCATCTTGACAACGGTACAGTTCTTAACTTATTTATTGAAATAGTTATTCAAAAGTAGAGATGTTAAGATTTAGAAAGACATATCTTGGTTTATGTATTAAAACTATATGTCTGGACCTGAAAAATGTCCCCACAACCTAAAAAGTAGCAGGTGGTAAATACAACACCTCCCCCCCGCCCCATATGCACCCCGGAAGTGGGGTTCAAACCCCTCACCCATGGAACAGTGAGCCACCTGCAGAGCCTCTGGCATTTACTCCAGCTCAAAAACTGTGTACCAGGAGCTTCGTGGAATGGGCTTCCATGGCCAAGCAGCTGCATGCAAACCTCATATCACCAAGCATCAAATGCACATCTGAGAATATCACACCATAATAACGCAGTAAAACATTGTTGGGCTTTGTGTGTGATGATACTGTCTGGCCTGCAGTGTCTCAGGTTATATACTGAGTGTTTATGCCTGAGCAGAGAGTGTGCTGGGTGCTGTGAGTCCCTGAGGATACTCTGAGCTTTGTTCCTGCAGTGTTGTGTGTAGAGAGTGACCATGGATGAGAGGTCAGCTCCAATGATCCTCTCTGCAGTCTTTATGACCCTTCGGAGAGCTCTTCCTGCCTGAGTGGTATTCCCAAACCAGACAGTGATGCCATTTGTGAGGATACTCTCTCTAAGTCCTCTGTAGCCCTGGGTGAGGGGCGGCGGCTGAGTCTTACCTTCCTTAGCAACCTGAAGAAGTAAAGCTGCCGCTGGGCCTTTGTCACTAAAGCAGCAGTGTTTTTGGTCCAGCTCAGGTTTGATGTCACATGAAGACCCAGAAACTTGTCACTGTCGGCCCTCTTCACCTCAGTCCCTTTGAAAATGAGAGGCTGCAAAGGAGGGAGGGGTTTCCTCCTCAAAGTCCATATTTAATTCCTTGGTCATGTCTATGTTGAGGATAGGTTCTTCAGCACAGGCTAGGATGTTGTTGACCAACTCCCTCTAACCCGACTCATCCCCTCCTTGATGAGGCCCAGGATGGTTGTACTATCTGCACTGATTGTGAGCTCAGCAGAGACCCTGGCTCCTATCTTTACCACCTGTGGTCAGTGAGAAAGTCCAGGATGCAGTTATAGATGGGGGTGGGAAACCCAAGATCTGTCAGCTTCCCAATCAGCTATCCTGGTCAGATGGTACTGAAAGCCGAACTGTTGTCTAGGAAGAGCATCCTTGCATATATTCTGCTGCAGTCAAGGTGTTTAAGTATATAGTGCAGAGCCGTGGCCACCAAATCATCTACTGATCTCTTGGGACAGTAGGCAAACTGTAAGGTGTCGGCAGTGTCTGGGATCAGGGAGTTAATATGTGTAAGTACCAATTTCCCCAGGCACTTCATAGCAACTTGTGTGAGTTCCATTGGTCTAAAGTTCTCCAGGGTGGATGTGTCTGGTTTCTTAGGGACTGGTGTAATGATTAAGGAGCTGATAATGCATAAGACAAATGCCTGTGTGAGGAACGGGTTAAGATGTCCATATACACACCTGCCAGTTGTTCAGCACAGGCCTTCAGGACTCCTGGTGATGCACCACCGGGTCCTCCTGCCTTGCAGGGTTTTACCCGCTTCAGAGCCTTCAGGACTCCTGGTGATACACCACCGGGTCCCGCTGCCTTGCAGGGGTTTACCCACTTCAGAGCCTTCAGGACTCCTGGTGATACACCAACGGGTCCCGCTGCCTTGCAGGAGTTTACCCGCTTCAGAGCCTTCAGGACTCCTGGTGATACACCACCGGGTCCCACTGCCTTGCAGGGGTTTACCCGCTTCAGAGCCTTCAGGACTCCTGGTGATACACCACCGGGTCCCGCTGCCTTGCAGGGGTTTACCCGCTTCAGAGCCTTCAGGACTCCTGGTGATATACCACCGGGTCCCGCTGCCTTGCAGGGGTTTACCCGCTTCAGAGCCTTCAGGACTCCTGGTGATACACCACCGGGTCCCGCTACCTTGCAGGGGTTTACCCGCTTCAGAGCCTTCAGGACTCCTGGTGATACACCACCGGGTCCTGCTGCCTTGCAGGGGTTTACCCGCTTCAGAGCCTTCAGGACTTGTGTTTAACTTCTGTTAAGCATATGATCCTTTTTCTGGGATTTTACTGTAGTTTTTGATGTCTTAAGACAGCCATTTATAGGTTGTTTCATGGCTTTTTAAGTTTTGTCCTGGAGTGTAAACAAACTACATTCTTGCTGAATGTCTTAAAGTGTTAAAATATAGGGTCTACCAAATGTACTTTATGAATATTACTTCCTAATCTAGGAATATTTTATTTAGTTGTATGAGGCTAACTTTCTCTTGCAGATATTGCATATTTCTGCCTCATACTTTTCTAAATTTTTGTTTTTCCTTAAATGCACCTGCACCACCACTGAGGTCAGTTTGCAGGGCAGCAAAGTGTAGCAGGACACCAAAAACTAATTCCTGTCTGTTATGGATTGGTCCGGGGAAACACCGATGATGTTACGCTTAGTTCCCTGTCTCTGCACCACGCCCCCAGGGAAGCCTGTGTTGCAAAACTGGCACCATTAGGGAGGTCTCTTCTCTGTCTCTGCCTGCCTAAGTTTCCTGCCAGCATCGGTTGGACACACCCTCTCCCAGTTGTGTTTAATTGCTCTTACTGTCTTCCCTACAGATGCGTGTCTGGCAAGTCTGCCAGACACAAGATATTCTTAGCTGGCTGAGAGTTTGAGTGTTTGTTGCTAAGTGCCCTCTTCCTGACTGCTTGTGTTCTAAATCCTGTTTCTGTCCTCTCTGTTTGCATGGTCGTCTGATTGTCTATGCCCATCACCCGACCTCCTGCCTGTCTACCAACTCCAAGTCCTGCCAAGCCCCTGATCTCCGACGCCAATCGCCTGACCCCTGCCCGTGTCACAACCACACCCACGGATCAAGATTTGGATTTTGTTGTCTGGATTTTAAGGGCAAATAAATTGTTTCCCTTACCCAGTGAAAAGCCATCTATGCATCCATTTATACATATCCCATATGGTTTTAACTTATTGTGCCCATCAATGTGCCAGACATTATTTGGCCCGTGACTGTTATATACATGTCATCTGAGGCGGTTCATAGCCCACAGGGCTGCATCTTCTTCCTCCAGCAAACAAAAGATGAGACAGAGAGTCTCTAAATCAGATATCATTCCAGACATCCAACATTTCTGTTGCATCCACCTGTCACCATGTTGTTGACCTGATGTTTGAAACTGATGCTGGATAAATGTAGCAGCATTTGCTTCATCTGTTTTATTCTTTCTCCTCCAGAGATGATTCCTTCTGTGTTTTCTCTCCAGAGTTCTAAGGCTTTTTCTTATGTTGTGTGATACTTCAAACCACATTAGAATTTGCTTGTAAAACCACAATGGAAATAGCCCTCTATTATTTCATTCATGTTGGCCCCATGAAATCTGAAATGATGGCACTATTTAAATCTGATTATTTGCATAAAAAAACATATTATCTCAAAATGATGCCATAGTATACTATCTTAAAAATATGACTTAGATTGTAGAATTACGACACAATATAATTATGCCTTTCTCACAATTTTGACCCATGGTCCCAATTTCCATTGATATGCTGATGACACACAGTTATATGTTATATTATAAGTGCTGACATAAGTAGGGCGAGTATTGTGAAAATGGGACGCCTGGCGAAATAGGACAGTTAAACTTTGAAATTAATATAAGTGTTCAGCAGGCTAATACTTTATTTTCTCTTCTATGAAAAATGGTATCAAGTTGGGATTTAAGACAAATTTTCAGAAAGTGTTCCATTTTAATAATGCTCACCCTGCATCCAGTCCACCATCTTCACTAACTGACTGCATCTGTGAAATCAAACACTGAATGACTTAAAACTTTTATGACTTAAGTCTGATAAAACTGAAATTCTTCTGGTTGGTACTAAATCCTTGACCGTATCCTTGCACTGAGGTTCTCATCGAGTGCAAGCGCGAATATCAGCAGAGGTTCTTTGTAGCCTTTGTCGATTTTCGTAAAGTGTTTGACTCAGTTGTTCGAGTTGCCCTGTGGGACATCCGGAGACTTTGCGGGGTCCCCCGAAAGTTGCTGAAAATCATGGCCAGCCTGTACACTGGTGCTGTGAGTGCTTTGTAGAGAGGAGAGAGAACCTCTTTGTTCTTCAAAGTTGATTCTGGGGTTTTCCAGGGGTGTAGTCTTTCTCCTACTCTGTTCAGTGCTTGTATGGACTTAGTGTTGGGCAGGGTTGTGGGGTCCAGCAGCTGTGGGACGTCCATTGGTGAAGAAAGATTTACTGATCTTGACTTTGCTGATGATGCGGTGATCTTAGTGGAGTCAATGGAGGCTCTGATTGGGGCTCTCGAGAGACTGAGCAAGGAGTCTGAGTGCCTGGAATTGCGAGTGTCTTGAATAAAGACCAAGATCCAGGCCTTTAATGACTTCTTAGGCACAGCCATCAGTAGTGTGTCTGTCTGCGGGGAGAATGTCAACCTTGTCGAGAGGTTTACCGACCTCAGCAGCGACATTCATGTCTCTGATGACTCTTCCTATGAAGTCAGCAGATGGATTGGAAGAGCATGGGGGTCATGAGGTCTCTGGAAAGGGGTGTGTGGCGTTCCCAATATATTTGCAGGAAGATGAAGGTCCAAGTCTTTAGAGTCCTGGTGCTCCCTGTCTTGCTGTATGGCTGTGAGATGTTCTCCAGTGAGCTGAGGGGAAGACTGGACTGTGTGTCTTCAGAGAATCCTTGGGTACCATTGGTTTGACTTTGTGTCGAATGAGCGGTTGCTAGAGGAGTCCCGAATAAGACACATTACCTGCATTGTGAGGGAACGTCAGTTACGGCACTACGGCCATATGGCGCGTTTCCCTGAGGGTGATCCGGCTCGCAGTATCCTCATTGCTGAGGACTCAAGCGGCTGGACCAGGCCCGACCATGTAACACCTGGCTGCGGCAGATGGATGACCAATTCCGGAGGGTGGGACTAGACTGTGTGTCTGCCTGGGGGATCGCCTGCTGGGATCCCGAGGAGTTTGGCCATGTGGTGGGTACAGCAACGTGCTGCATCAGCGCATGTGCCCCAACCTGACCTGACCTGACCTGTAATAAATCACTCCTCTCTGCTTTGCCTGAGATACAAATTATTGTTAATGGTAGAACCATCATGTACAGTATAACTTGGGCATAATATTCCGTCAGTTTCTCACCTTTCAGTCATATGTTGGTACAGACTGCATTTTTTCAACTCCGCAACATCTCTCGCCTCCGTTCATCCCTTAGTGTTACTGATACTGAAACACTAATCCATTACTTCATCGCTACCCACCTTGACTATTGTAATGCATTGCTCTCTGGCCGCCCATCCAAACTTCTCAACAAACTACAGTATGTTCAGAACACTGCTGCCTGTTTACTTGTGTATATGAGAAAATCCACCCACATCACTCCTGTTCTTCATGATTGGTTGCCTGTTAGTTATAGAATGAAATATAAAATTTTATTAATCACCTACAAAGCTCTACATGGATTTGGCTCTCAGTAACTGTCTGACCTTCTTCTTCCTTGTACTAAGGTCATCGGGCTCCAACTTTCTTACTGTACCTAAATTCAGATTATCCTCTGTGGGTGACAGGGCATTCTATGTGACAGCCCCTACACCCTGGAATGCACTTCCTCACAGTTTGCAAGAGATAAAGTCTATATGCAGGCTTCAATTGAAAACTCATTTATTTCAGCAATGCTATAATGTGTCTATCAGTACGTAACATTCTCATTGTCGTTGCTTTGCTGTTAAGGTTGTTGCTGTGTGTGCACTGCCTTATTGTATTGTATTGTATTGTATTGTATTGCACTCTATTGTCTGTATTTTAAAGTACAGTAGCTCCACCCACCTTTCAAACTTTAAGGTACATTTTAGTTATAACCTTTGAACCATTTGCCTGGGGTTTTGATCTTTTTGCTCCCTGAAACCTGGTCATCTCAGTTCCCCCCGCCATATTAGATGTTCCACCATTTTGAAGTTTGGGGTTCTCTATCTTTGTTGGACTAGTCCTAGATTGTTGATCCTATCATGACCATATTTGGTATGTAACATCTACAGATGATTCTGACCAAAAGTTATTCAAAGAATTTGGTAGGGAAGTGAGCCACATGTCAGCAATGTTTGGTTGTAGGGAGATGGAACATGGATTACTTGATTGCTTGGGGAATATTGGGTAACTATCTCATTTCATGAAATATGTCTCCATCGGATGCAAAATATCAGAAACATTTTTTTTTTAAATCCAGTGCCTATCACTTCGGAACCAAGGCAGGTGTTTCAACCAAATATCTTGTGCATCTTCACAGTAAAGGACCCAAGCTGGGAAATCATGAACAGACATAACCTACATAAGGTTAACCTTATATAAGAAGGCTTTATTTTTCTGCCAAGGTTTCAGTAGAGGGTATTTGTTTCTTCACTGGCATTTGTCTTATTCTCTGCTCTGAAGCCTTGCTATTGCAAACACTTTCAAAGCGAATCCACTGTAAATCACACATAGCAAAAAGCTTCTGCTGCACTGCTCTCTTAAAGAAACAAAAGTCAAAGAGATACGAAATGGGAAGGGTTTTGCTGGAGCTCAGCGACAGCGTTGCCACTCCGCCATTAGTGCCATGTGACCCCCCCTTTACTTTTCAAACAGTAGATCTCAGACTTCCAAGACGTCGGTGAAGAAACAGTAACACTTTATCTGATGAGGCACAAGTACTTTGGAGTAACTCAGTCACCACTGAAGTACAGATCATTCACTGTAAAAGAAAATGAAATTTTATAGAAAACAGCAAAATTTATAGTAGGTTTCTATTTTTATTTAAACTGTCTACAAAAGTCTAAAATTATGGACAATTACTGTAAATTAACAACTGATTTTTAAGTATTATACTAGTAATGACAAATTACATTTATTTCTCTTTTTTGTAGAGAAATTACTATATAATTTATATGGTATTTTTTCATTTTTTCTTAAATTATACTGTCAATTTAAGATTCTTCTTGTAGTTTTAAGGTAAACCTTACTAGATTTATATTCTATTGATATTTTACTTTTACATTTAAACGCTGTAATTCTGGATGTAAACTTAGCAAACTCTTCATTGCATAACACATGGTCTATTTTAAAGAGTAGAAAGCTGCATTGCTTTCGAATGAAACATCCAATCAGTGATGTCACAGTGACTAACACCAGATACAAAGCAGAAAATGAGTCCAGGTGAAGTCAGGAAAACAATGCAGTGTAACAGGCCAGGCAGTGGAAGCAAGAACGATAAGCTCTCAGTCCTTCAGCACAGCAACATACTTGAAAGTTTCAGCCTTACTGCTCTGTTTCAGTGGTGATTAATGTAGGTTATGTCTGGACGTCGACGAAGTCAAACTATGTGCTAATGACAAGACCGGAACTGATAGTATCCCTTCCACAAGTTATGACACTGCCGTGCACCGACATGACAGGCTTAAACTTGTCTGTCGACTAGACCGACGTGTTGGTTAAGATAATTACTTCTGAAGTACTGGCAGGAGGTGATTCTTCTTTCAGTAACAAAACTGAACAAGTCTGAATTCGGAATCCTACATAGCATTG
>JAODLD010000425.1:0-11236 GCA_026781065.1 Mormyrops boulengeri | reverse complement strand
ACCCCATAGATGTTCCATTTGTGCTCTAACCTGCAGCACTCCTGTTTGTAAGAGCGTGTTTGATCATTAAATCATGGGGAATGTCTGGTGGTTTTGGCTACTTTATTTTTCAGAGGAGTCATCTCATCCAAAACCTGACTCACCATTGTATTAAAGTAATGTGCGCTTTCGTTAACATTTGCACTAAAAGTCTGTGTGACTTATTGCATTCATAAATCGTAGCGAATTTCTCCCATTTAGAGAACATGTCATAATAATGGTGAAAATCAGAGACTGAATCATGAAGGGGATTAAAAAATGGATAGAGGAGGACTTCTCCAACTGATAGACAGATACAAGGTCAACATTTGTTTTGTACTATAAAGTGCTGGTAACATCCAACAGGAGGGACAGGAAACTTTTGCTGAAGTCATCAGTCTCTGTCCATGTGTATGATGGAATCTCCAACTATTATAATATTCTCTTAAGTTAATGATTAAGTCAGTAAGAAGTTTTGCAAATTCAGTTAGGAACAATGTGTATGGTCCTGGTGGTCTGTGTACTAAAACAATGTACTAGAAGGGCAAGTCAGACACCATTTGAAGTAGCATTGCTTTAGAATAGATGCTGTGAAATCAGTTATTATTTTCAGATCAGTTTTTGAGACCGAGGTAAAAATAGCTGCCAGGCTGCCTCCAGGCCCGGAGTCCTGAGGTTTCTGTACAAAACTAAAAGGGACTAAACCAGGTCTCTGTTAGAGAGCACCGGTGCAGGTTAGTGACAAGCACCATGTTGTTGACAAGGATTTATTTGTTTTATAGAGGGTAAACTTTCATAATGACCATTTAATAGTAGGTTTATGTTGTGGCTCATTTAATCTTATCAGTGGATTTGATATTAACAATAGTATAGATACTAACAATAGTAATTATATTCATTATAGGTCCATACAACTAATTTTCTAAATAGTTGTTAGATTTAGGGGGTGGCATGTTGTAGAGCAGCCAGATCAATGCCAGTCATGAACTAAAGGAGGGATTAATAAACAGCCTTTGGCTATGATCTCAGGGCCGAGACCTGGGAGGCACTCTTACGAGTCAGGCAGGCAAAGAGTTTACCATGTTTAGGGATAGCATGAGTGATCCTCTCCCATTAGGATGGAGGATCCAGTTTATAAAAGTCAGGCCGTTCCAAAATATTAATAAAGGCTATGATTTGAGATGCACTTCAAGTCTCTAACCAGGCTGCTATTGGTTGTATCCCCTCTGGGGGATGGATAAGGGACTGGAGACAAATATATTCTGACAATTTCTTTGTACTTTCATGCACATAGACATGAGGATCATATTTAATATCTCAGTCCCTCCAGGTCAGTCCCCTCCACTCAGCATCACCACTAGGGTTGCAAAGGGATGGAAAATTTCTGGTACATTTTCAGAAAGTTTCCATGGCAGTTTTAACAAGGGACTTTTGATAATTTATGATGCACTGCCTACTGGTGGTTATTTTGCAGAATGCAATTTTGTAGTTCATTTTGGTTTTGAATTCTACTTCATGTTCCTACAACAAATGAGATAAAAGATCAAGCTGCGGTAAATTTGTTTTTTGGTTATTGTTTTAAATATGAAACTGTAAAAGTGGACATATAATGTTCAGAAAACTAATTAGCTACCCCTCATTTAATCCAACAAACAGCCTAATGAGTGAGAATAAATAATTTAGCTAGCTAGCAGTCTTGTTAGCTAATAGATTGCACTGACATTTTAGTAAAGTTAACGAAATGATGTAACCAGCACCAACCTAGTGGAAGGTTCTGACAGATTTTGTTAATCCGATGCCTCGCCCACTTCAGATGTAAACAACCCCCGAAGTCTACACATCTCTATTGCACATCTCTGTCACACATCTCTATTGCACATCTCTGCTACACATCTCTATTGCACATCTCTGCTACACATCTGTATCGCACATCTCTGATATACATCTCCATCGCACATCTCTGTTACACATCTCTATCGGACATCTCTGCTACGCATCTCTATTGCACATCTCTGTCACACATCTCTATCGGACATCTCTGCTACGCATCTCTATTGCACATCTCTGCTACACATCTCTATTGCACATCTCCGTTACACATCTCTATTGCACATCTCCGTTACACATCTCCATTACAGCACACTCAGGATTTCTCGACAAATACAGCTGGGATGCTTTTTATTTCTCAAAGATCACCCTCTAGTGCTTAAGTGGGTCTCAGATGGTCCATGTGGAACCAGCTCACAGCATATGAACACTGGTCTTTGAAGATGTCATTGTCTCCATGATGGCTCATATGTTGTTGTTGGTGATGATGATGAAGATGATGATGATGATGATCAGGCTTTCGAAGGCATAACTCCACAGAAACTGCTCTCCGTAAAGCGTCTAATGTCCTGTTAATGGCTGCCGACGCTGGGGTTTGTTTATTAACAGCGCTGCTCTGTTTTCTGAGAGACTTAATCATAACTGTACTGGCCTCAGTCTGAACCACTCTGTGGCTTCAAGAGGAGAATCTGTCTCCTGCATCTAAAGGATTAAATAAAGATTGTTCCTGCTCTTAGACTGAATACTGCAGATTCTAAATATTTGCATAAACTTTGCATTAATTAGATTTTTATCACACAGCCAAGATTTATTTTATTATGTTTTTGTTTTTATTTAGAAACAATCATTTATGAAACGGAGCCATTATACCGAAGCTATTATACTGAATGTTTAAAGTAAGAATGTACATTATTTAAGACATAATGCTAGAAGAATATCAATGGACAGCGTAAATAAATGTTTATAGCACCATATTCTTGAAAATCAGGTAGTGGTAAATTGGACTGAACCGCCTTAAATGGCTTTTCGGACGTGAACTCTGTGCTGCCCTCCGCAGCCAGCCCAGTTTAAGATTAAGGGGGTGAAATGGTTGGTTTAATTACTGTTATGTTTTCACCCAGATGGCCAGTTTGTTGGATGGCATCTTGAAGACTTTTTTCCCACATGGTCCTTTGCCAGCAGTTTTCTGAGCCCGATAAGCCCTCTTCAAGGTTGACTCCCTAATGTCATGGAAAACTAAAAAAAGGTGAAGCCCTGGGAGATTTCTTGGACCCCTAAGTAAACCCATGGCTAAATTATTCCCCTTCACCGAGATCAGAAAAAAATCTGTGTATCTCTGTCACGATGCTATTGTATCTGACCACCAGAGGGAGCCTCTGCGCCATCCTATAGGCGGCACCCATCCCACCATGGGCCTGTATCACAAAGCCAGATTTCTCGCTTAGCTGAATAACTTGTTGAATTTAAGGTACCCCAATTTAAATGGATTTTATCATCGTTCACTTACATTACAGACTACCTTAAATCAGACAAGTTATTCAGCTTAGCAAGAATTGTGTCTTTGTGATACAGACCCCTGTTCCTCATTACCCCTGTTCTGTTTACCTTACACTGACACTGAACCACTAGCATACTGCTATTCCTGCCTGCTCTTTAGACCATGGGTTCCCAGAATTTTCAACTCGCAAACCCCAAAATCAACGTGCCACCGACTCATGTTCCCCCTTTTCCGACCGGGGGGGCATCCCCTTGGTTGATTTCACTGACCAGGGGGAATTACTGTGAAAATGGAATATGTTTTCATGGCTTTTTAAATTTTAGAAACATATTGTGGAAATCATGTCGCGACCACCCATGTTTATCTTGCGACCCCTCTGGAGGAGTTACAACCCCTTCGCTGGGAACCTCTGCTTTAGTCGGCTGTGCCTCTCTGATGTCCGATTCCCCTCCGTTATTGCCGGTTTCCTGTGGTCCTGACTCCCAGTTACCTCACTGCGGTTCACTTCCTCAATCTTCTCCCTGTCTCCTACTCTGTCGTTAAGGTCTGCCTTCCTGCCGTGTGCATTACTACCTCAGCACAGGTATAAATCACAAAATGGAACCAAACGTCCTCATTTGCTCTCCAAATCAACACATCCATGTATCCAGCCAGGCACACTGTAGACAAGACCCAACTATGTTCAGGAACTCAACAGATGCAGCCTGAAATAGTTTCTGGCAGATAATGGGGAAAATTTGCATGGTAGTGCCATAAAATTCAGATATGTACTGTTTCCACAGCAAGACCTGCTTGTGTCCAAGTGAGTCTCTCTCCCAGCCAGTCCCAGGACACATTTGGGTTTGTGTCTAAGAGCATGTTACATTTTATCTGGTTCCAGCCAGAGCTGAGGGCACAGGGACAGGGCCCCTAAATTCAAGAGACCCGCACACACTTGCCTCCTGCATCATTTCTCACCCTGCTGCTCAGTGGGCTGAGCCTCAATAACCAAGAGCTGAAAACTGAATGAAGCATCGCTGAGCTCAAGGGATTAATTAGAACATGATCCAAACCCCACAGCTCTCTCCTTCACTGCCAAGCTGGGCCTCCACCATGTTTGGGGTTTAGAGGACAGAGAGTGTTTAATGCCTGTGAACCCCCCCCCCCAGAAATAGCCGCTTAGGCTTCTGTAGGTCATTCTGGAGAGAACGCAAATGAGAGTATCAGTGAGAACAGCAGATTCCCTGGGGCTGGTTCTGACCACGAATGCGTGTGCCGTACAGCCGTGGCTGAAAGTTTTGAGAATGACACAAATATTAAAGTCTGCTGCCTCTGTTTTTATGGTGGCAATTTGCATATACTCCAGAATGTTATGAAGAGTGATCAGATGAATTACAATTAATCGCAAAGTGCCTCTTTGCCATGAAAAATGAACTTAATCCCGAAAAACTAATTTCTGCTACATTTCAGCCCTGCCACAAAAGGACCTGCTGACATCATTTCAGTGATTCTCTTGTTAACACATGACCATGTTGATGAGGAGAAGGCTAGAGATGACTCTGCCATACTGATTGAGTTAGAATAGCAGACCGGATGCTTTAAAATGAGGGTGGTGCTTGAAATCATTGTTCTGTTAACCATGGTTACCAGCAAAGAGACACACGTAGTCATCATTGCTTTGCACAAAAAGGGCTTCGCAGGTGCTGCTAATAAGATTGCACTGAAATCAACCATTTATCGGATCATCAAAACTTCAAGGAGAGAGCTTCAACTGTGGTGAAGAAGGCTTCAGAATGTCCAAGAAAGTCCAGCAAGTGCCAGGACCATCTCCTAAAATTGATTCAGCTGCGGGGAACCACCAGTGCAGAGCTTGCTCAGGAATGGCAGCAGGCAGGTGTGAGTGCATCTGCACGTACAGTGAGGCGAAGGCTTTTGGAGGACGGCCTGGTGTCAAGAACGGTAGCAAAGAAGCCCCTTCTCTCCAAGAAAAACATCAAGGACAGACTGATATTCTGCAAAACGTACAGGGAAAGGTCTGCTGAGTTTTGGGGTAAAGTCATTTTCTCTGGTGAATCCCCTTTCTGATTGTTTGGGGCATCCGGAAAAAAGATTGTCCAGGGAAGAAAAGCTGAGCGCTACCATCAGTCCAATGTCAAGCCAGCAGGAAAGCATCCTGAGACCATTCATGTGTGGGGTTGCTTCTCAGCCAAGGGAGTGGGCTCACTCACAATTTTGCCTAAGAACACAGCCATGCATAAAGAATGGTTTCACAACATCCTCCGAGAGCAACTTCACCCAACCATCCAAGAACAGTTTGGTGATGAACAATGCCTTTTCTAGCATGATGGAGCCCTGTGCCGCAAGGCAAAAGTGATAACTAAGTGACTCAGGGAACAAAACATCGACATTTTGGGTCCGTGGTCAGGAAATTCCCCAAACCTTAATCCCACTGAAAACTTGAGGTCAATCCTCAAGAGGCAGGTGGACAAGCAAAAACCCATAAATTCTGACAACCTCCAAGCATTGATAATGTAAAAATGGCCTGCCATCAGCCTGGATTTGGCCCAGAAGTTGATTGACAGCATGCCATGGCAAATTGCAGAGGTCTTAAAAAAGAAGGGCCAAAACTGGAAATATTGACTCATTGCATAAACTTAATGTAATTGTCAATAAAACCTCCTGGCTGTGTGTGGGTTATAGAGTGGGTTTGGACCTCCTACAGTAGCTGTGTGTGGGTTATCCCCTGCTTTAAGTTACCTCACAGACCACTTCTGCAGATTTCGGCTGTAGTGTGATTTATCATTCAGTTGTCAGCTTTGAATACCATTATTAGCTGCAGTGCTTTGGGGGTGGGGGCTGAATGCAAGTCGGCAGCTCTTAGGATTCTTTTGTTGCATCTCCATCCCTTCTCTGAGCCCCCCACTGGTCTCATGGTCACCGCCCAATGCATTCCTCTAGCATCGGTGAGGATGAGGACTAGAGCGTCCAGTACAAGAAAGAGAGCGAGCCTGGATACTGGGTTCTGGAGGTGCCTGACCTGACCCCTTTCATCCACTACAAGTGAGCACCAGCTGTGACCCCCCCCCCATTCAGACCTGTCACAATTATTACACAATCATCGCATCGTGATTATTTGAGCTAACTGCTTTTAATTTAGAGAATGGAATCATTTCCAATCATCTGTATAAAAATTGTGATGACCGGTGGGAGGAGCAGGGAATAAGAAAGGAGGACGATGAGGAATCAGGAACTTGGGGTTTATTCAGGGGAACAAGCACATACTGTAGGGGATCACACGGCTAACAACGTCAATGACAGACCTGGGGAAACAGACTAGGACACGGACTGAAATACACAAGATAAATGGCAGGAAATGTAGAACAGCTGGCAAACGTAGGGATTCCACATTAACGAATCAAAATCAGAATATCTTTATTGCCATTGTAATATGTACATATATGTGCTGTGTTCTTGCATAAAAGCATGGAGCATCTCCACTTCAAGAACTCCTGAGACAGGACACCTTCCTCAAACCAAGGTATATGGGCAACATCGGAGATGCGGTGGTTGTGGATGGTACTAAGGACCAGCTTTTATGGGAGACAATGCAAATGAGGGAGGATGGAGGTAACAGTGACGGAGGTGAGGACTGTAGCAGTGCTGTGGCAGAAGATGAAGGTTCTACATCTCCTGCACCCAAGAGGCTGTGTAATCTGTTACAGAACAGATGAATCCAAACTGCTACCTAGGCTGTGCCAAGAAGAGTGCAGACTGATACTGAATTGATACAATACTTGTAGGAAGAGGCACTGGATCTCTTGGACGATCCTCTGATGTGGTGGCATGACAACTAAGCAAGGTTCCCATTGATGGCAAAGTTATCAACTATATGCATTTGTGCAACAGGTGCTACTCCTGGGCAAATGTTCAGTACGGCTGGCAACATTGTGAGCCCAGGTGGGAAGGAGGCAGATAATAAACAGGAGTGGTCCCGAAACTGAAACCTGGGGGACTCCCTGCAGAGCTCTCAGAATGAAAACTTTTTAACTGAACAAACTGCTTCCAGTCAGTAATGGTCTCTAATCATAAGAAAAGGAACCCGTCACAAAACAAGGGGAGATTAAGAGTTACATAACTCTGACTTAATTAACTAAACCAATTAACCATTTTGGGTGGAGGATTATAAGTGTGTGGTTGTCCCCACATAATACAATTAAGTTGTGGAGTGTTAGATGGCGTTAGTCATTTTCCCAGGTTTTGCCAATGGCAATCCAGAGAAGATGAGCTATTGGGTACACTTTTGGCAACCAGACCGGCTCAACAAGCGGAGGAGCCATGTGGTGAGCAGCTGCATTGAGGGGGAGCTCACCCTGGAGAGCCTGGAGCAGTGGACCAAATAGGTGAGCCAGTGTGCACCCTCCCCTTCACCTCTCACTGGATCACCCCAAACAGGAATCCCTCCTGTAGAAGGAAGGGAACTCCACTTTTAATTCAAAAACTGGCCTTTATTTTCAGAAGGTCAGCTGCATTACACGTCCAGGACAAACTTGACCGCCCTTGCCATATTTGATCCTAGTATGTAATAACCTTTTTATTAGACTTGTACCTTAATTTGATGTCTCTTAACAAGGAGCCCCACTGCTAGACTGCTAAAGCACCTTGCATTCAATCACATGTTTAACTTCCAGGCGAATTTGATCCATTATGCCACCACCCCATTAACGAACTCATCCATCGTACGTCTTTACCATCAGCCTGCTTGCTCAAACACAGCCTGTGCTCTGCAGGTGGCTGAAATGAAGATATTAATACGTCTCCTTCTTCCTTTCCTGTCTATGATCATTTACTAGAGGTTCTGTTTTATTTTATTATGACTGTCCCTAATGTTTTCCCCTGCTTTCAAAAAACATTTTGTTGGTTTCTAACAAAAATGAACACTTTCCCCAACTTTGCAAGGCCTCCAGCTTTTCCCATTGGGCTGAAAATCATGTCAGATTAAAGGTCTCTCCTCAAAGGCCTCTCTGATGGACATTGCAGAGTGCAGATCACCCTTCCACTAGCTTCATGCTGCGGACTCCTCTCTTTTATGTCCTTTTGCAGGACGCCCACTGGGGGCTTTGTTCAGATAGAGGTTTCTCCTCTCGAGTCGGATGTTGGAAGTCAGGTTTTTCATTAATGCCATTCATAAAGGTTCTCTCCTGCCTTCAGATCATAGTCACACCTTTGTGCTGGCCTAGTGACATCACTTGCTATACTCTTTCTCTTCTGCCAATTCATAGTGATTACTTAACAATAGCACTCATTTTCCAATTCCTATTCCAATGGTAAAACTAGATGCTGCTGGAACAAGAATAATGTCCCCAGACAGTATTGTCACCTAATCCATACTCCTCCAACACCCCCCCCCCCCCCACACCTAAACTCTATCTCTAGCTCCTCTACGCTTGGCTTGGGTAGTGTGACCACCTAATCCAAGTCAGGAGAGACACTATGAGCTACTTCAGGTTTTACAAACTACTTCAACACTGAAAGGCTTCCATGCTCAGCTAAATTGTTTGGTTTGTCTTGTACTTTTACTGGTTTGTCTCCTTGATTGACAGACTCACCCACCGGCCACAGATACAAGGATGTGAACAGAGACATGAAGGTACTTGGCAGAGGCACTGAGTGGTGGGAGAGCCTTGCAGCTGACTGAATGCGGTGAAATACATTAACCAACATCTAAAAACTGGGGAAGTGAAACTGATGTAGGCAGCAGCAGACAAGCAGGCATGCTGGAAGGGGCACCACAACTCCAACAGAGACTGTCACTCCCTCGTTGGTCTATCACCTATGGCCTGTCCTAACCGATGGAGGCCTATTATTATTGTGAAATGCATTGTATGGGCGAAGATTTGGACCGGGGTTGAGTTTCCTGAAGCCTTCTTAATGCTACGTTGTTCGTAAGTTGTATGTTAAAAGAAAGAATTTATGAACAACATAGCGTTAAGGAGGCTTCAGGAAACTCACCGCAGGTCCAGATCTTCACCCATACAATGCATCTACTAAGTTTGAAGAAAATCCGGAAATACTTTTGGATGCTGTTTCAATTTTGGGGTGAAAATTTGATTACTTCCAGTTCTTCACCCATATAGTGCTGTACAGTATGACCAAAAAAAAGATTCTGCCGGTTTCACGGTATATCACGTATTTTTTTTCTTTTTGCATG
This sequence comes from Mormyrops boulengeri, assembly GCA_026781065.1. Lineage (NCBI taxonomy): Eukaryota > Metazoa > Chordata > Actinopteri > Osteoglossiformes > Mormyridae > Mormyrops > Mormyrops boulengeri. The sequence continues at coordinate 1,706 of JAODLD010000425.1, read as the reverse complement.
ACTTGCCTTTTCTATAGATTTGTAGTGACATTTTACTGTCAAGGGTACATTGAGTATAACAGTATTGTAATTACGTCATGTATATAATGAAGGATTTGTTACTATAAGGTTTGCTTGGCCCCACAAAATTACGAAAAATATGAGGGAATCAATATGCATGGAACAGTTGCAGAGTATAAAACAGATTTATTGTGTTTTTATGTATTAAAGTTATTTTGGTATAAGCTGTGTTGTGGTATGGTGGCACATGAAATTCATACTGTGTGGAAAATTAAAACTGGAATGCAGGATGAACCAGTATACCCCCCAGCACTAGACCCATTCAATGCCTCTGTGAAGCTTGAAATAGATCCGTAAAATGCATTTTTTTATGCTAATAGCCTTAAGTGTGTCTTCTATCACTATGCAGCACTACTTCAGTTTTGGTGCGATCTGACTCAAAGCTTACCCAGTACCTGAACTTCACACATATGATGTATCTGCAAAATTTGAAAGAAAAAAAAAAACATGAAATACTTTTTGAGTTGTCACACTAGCAAGAAAGCATCCACAATAGTGGGCCAATCCCAGTTCCATATGTATACTGTCATGCCGTGCCTTTCTACCCCTCTAGTTCTCTCCCTAGTGTGGCTTATTGTGCTTGTTTTGTCTTACCTCTTGCTTCAGCCCTCATGTGGATCACAGGAAGGAATTGTGGTTGCGCCTGACGGTGAGGTCTCCACTGTATCCCAAGATCCTTGCTCAGGAGGAACTATTGCTGCAACCAGCCCCAGAGAACCAGTGGCTATGCCTGTGTCCAGCCCCCGTAAGAACTCCGCTGCACTTCTGACCCCTGTCAGTGCCTCTGTGGTGCCCCTGGAGTCCAACCTCGCCTCACCCATGCTCCCAGCTCCCAGACCAGAAAAGGCCTCCTTTCCAGTGCTCCCAACCCAGGGATGGGTATCGCTTCAAGATGTCCCGGCTCAGTCCCATTCGCCTCAAGGTACCCCGGCCTCACCCTGCTCGCCTCCAGATGCCCGCCGTATTGCCTCCTCATGGAGTCATGGAAGAAGGATGGGCTGCGTCTGTGTCCCGGAGGGAGAGGCGAGGACATGCCATCCGGGCCCACCGCTTAGACCCTGATCTGCCCAGCACCCTCTACCTGGACTCAACAGCTGCTGCATATAGGAGAGGACGCGTGGTACTCTCTAGCTCCTAGCAGCGACCCCCCATCCTTCCGTCCAAGCCTGCTGTCCCCAATACTGTTACTTTCTTTAAGTCCCCATGTTCAGTAAATACCCCGATGACACTCTCACACAGATTTTGTGAATTATCATACAGAAGCATGATGAAACGTCATGTAGCCATCTAGCATGTCATCTAGCATTCTTTTTTTTCTCTTGCCTTTTCCTGTTTCATCAACCATTTTGTATCTATTTAACAGTAATGTATTGCCAAAAACATTGCAAAACTGTCATGAAAAGCACTATATAAAATAGAATTGAAAAGTTGCTGACTCAAATTGAGCCCAGACCTTCTTGCCATCTTTCTCTCATGTCTCAAAGACATGACACCCACGTATGATGAGGATTGTACACCGATCTCTGCATGTCAGTAACACAGACTGGCTGCTATTCTGGCATGATTTACGCCCCGTAGGATCCCCACGATCGGCCCTGGACTGAATACACCAATAGCATGCCATGCCAGCGAGGTCTGTCTCTGGT
>JAODLD010000424.1:0-11243 GCA_026781065.1 Mormyrops boulengeri | reverse complement strand
GTCCCATTGTTAGGCTAAACAGATCTGAAGGTTGCCTCCACTAGTTATCTATAGTTTCCAACCTTCGAGGCCAGTCTTCCTGCCCTGCTGGCACACTTGTCAGTTCTCGTTTCTGTTAAATGCAGTTTTATTAAATTAACCCCACACTACCAAGGCATCCTGGAGAGAAACCTACTGCCCAGTGTCGGAAAGCTCAGCCTCAGTTGCAGGTCATGGGTCCTGCACCAGGATAATGACCCAAAACATACAAATAAAAGCACCCAAGAATGGCTGAGAAAAAAAACATTGGACTATTCTTAAATGGCCCTGCATGAGCCCAGATCTTAATCCTATTGAATATCTATGGAAAGTTGTATGGAGACGCCGCCCTTCAAACCTGAGACAGCTTGAGCAGTTGGCTCAGGAAGAGTGGGCCAAATCACCTGTTGGCAAATACAGACGTCTCATTGTGAAGTACAGAGATCGCTTGTTGGCAGTGATTGCTGCAAAAGGTGGTGCCACAAAATATAAAATTAAGGGTACCATCTTTTTTGTCCGTGCCTTTTCATTTGTTTGATTATATAAAATATAACTTAATTTATCAAAAGCAAAGTCTGATTTGTGTTAAATATGGAATAAACATTAAGGGATGCCATTAAACTTTTGTCAGTTTCAAGTTATTTCAGAGATAGTTGTCTTTTTTTTTTGGAAGGGTACCAACAAATTTGTCCACGTCTGTATATAATGATCCCAGGACCATAATGAAGAACCCCAGGAAATTTATCATTTTTCCTTTGCTTTTTTGTGTCCTTCCAATGCCAACAAAATAAATAAACATGTGAATACCAAAGCATTTGTAATTGCAACAATGTTCTTGGAGAATTGGTGCATTTTCTGCCATAAATGCAGGGGTGCCAATATTTTTGGCCATGACTGTACAGAAATGCTCTACATACAAACCTTCAAGATGAGAACTTTCAAGGATGCGAACATGCATGTCCAATAAATTAAAAAATGTTTCAATAAAATTATAAGTTCATTTCAAATTTCATGGCAATGCATAAGTTAGTTCTATCTCTGTCACTTATCGCTGATATTCTTCATATAGTAGCACAGGCTCACTCACTAGCGGCAAACTCAGCACATTCATAAGTGGCATGTAAGTATACCATAACATATCTTAACAGCTTTAATATACAATGGTACCTCAGTACTCGAACTCATTAGAACTCGAATTTCTTAAAAGTCAAACCAACTAGTTTGAAAAAATGACCTAGAACTCAATCTGAATCTCAGAAGTCGAACCATGAACGGCAACCTAAGATAACTTATATGCGCGGGGAAATGAGTCACGCGGCACGTCTCTCAGCGGAAACAAAGGGTAACAAATGTTACAACCTAAACGTTTTCGATTTACGAACAAATTAACGAATACTGAGTAACAATTAAAATAAACAATGGACCGCATGGCATAGTCTAGTGTTGGCACAGTGTTTGAGCATGGGTAGTGTTGGGGTACATCCTTTATCATTTTGGAAGCCATTAAGAAAAAAATGTTACGCACCGCATACTGTGTTGGCGCAGTGTAATTTTTTTTCAGGTTAATCTTTTATTGGTAGACATGGCTCCAAAAAAAGCAGCAAAAGAAGTGGTAAAGCGCAAGACTGTGCGAACCACAGCTGAGTTAAAAAAAAGATTTATTAAAAATTAAAAATGATTTTTTAACTTTACATATTGTTTGGATACATTTATTTTCTTACTTTACAAATTACTGTTTTGATAAATGTGCTTAAATGTGTTTAGTATATGCTCTTCTTGTTTTATCCAGTTCATTTTGTGTTTAAATGCTAAAAAAAACATATTTAGATGTAATTTTTTGGGGCCGGGAGCCAATTAATTGGTTTTCCATTATTTCTTATGGGGAAAATTCAATCAGAACTTGAACTTCTTGAAGTTCTGAATGGATTAAGTTCGAGTTCTGAGGTACCACTGTATATTAATAATCCACATCCAATAATAAACATGATATGATAACAAACATTATAAGTGTATACACTTATAATGTTTGTTATCATATCATGTTTATTAATGTATATTAAAGCTGTTAAGGCATGTCAAGATGTTAAGGTATATTTACATGCTGTTTATGAATGTTCTATTAATGCATAATAAATGCATTGTGAAGGTGCAGTTAAAGTGTTACAATTTATATTATATTCTGCTTCTACTGGTGCTGTAGATATACATCAGAAGCCAAATGAAGAGCGATAGAGGATTTTATCGGGCATCACATGGAGTTCCCAAATGCAGCGATGTGGTCAGTAAGGAAGGACAGACATATGCGCAGACTCTGGCAGTCAGTCAGTGGCATTTTCATTTTCAGCCACTTTAGAGATTCTCTCAGTTATTCAGATTCATAACTTCAGTGAAATCATAGGGTCACTGAAGTTGCATTATATTGCATTATGTTTCCATTGTGATAAATAAAATGGTCCCAGAATCTCTCTCCCACACCATAGCGTTCCGTGTACTGTACAGGTATGTATTTGTAAGTCCGTATACATGTGATTAGGTATGGACAGGTGTATAGGACTGTACAGATATATGTAAGGTTGTACGCATATGATTATGCATGAACATAATTTTCCTCCCTACTTTCAGCACCTCATGACTAACAGGCCCTACAATATGGCCACCAGGCTCTGTGGTATGTTTTTGTAGACTTTGATACTCAGGAAGCTAACTCTAGAAATGACCCTAGCTTTAACTTTACATCATCTCCTGATGTACCCAAAACAGACAAACCACCATGGAGAGCTAACAGACAAAAAGAGATTTCAGTGCATAAAACTGATGTTGTCTCCTGCTCTAGCTCAGACATACACAGACATCAAAACAAAGCTGCAGACAGTGACAAGCTTTGCCCGATTCATAAGAAACCTCATCCTCTTCCAAAGTGTAGGACATTTCGAATGAAAACACTGGAGGATAGGAAAGCGTTCTTAAAAGAGAATAACATCTGCTTCAAATGCTGTGCCTCATCTACACACATTGCAAAGAACTGCAAAGTCAAAGTACAGTGTTTCGAGTGCAGCGATGAGAAGTACTGCACCGCTCTCCACCCAGGACCAGCACCCTGGCTAAAGGAACCTGAACCTGCAGCAGGGCATGGCGGAGAGCCCGACTCCCCTGAACCAGAAGAGATTACTTCCAAATGCACTCAGGTTTGTGGTGTGAATGAAGCAGGTAGATCATGCTCTAAAATCTGTCTTGTTAAAGTGTATCCAGCAGGCCGCTTAGAACAAGCGGTAAGGCTCTTTGCCATCCATGACGAACAAAGTAACAGATCGTTAGTATGGCCTGAGTTTTTTGAACTGTTTAGTGATTGTGGCCCATGTTCTCCTTACTCACTTAAGACATGTGCAGGTACTAAAGAGACAATGGGTAGGAGAGCTACAGGTTATGTGGTGGCCACCTTAGATGGTTCAGTCCACATCCCACTGCCTAGCCTTATTGAATGCAAAAATATCCCAAATGACAGAGATGAGATACCTACTCCCAGTGCAGCTATGCATCAGAGTCACCTAAAGTCAGTAGCTCACCCCATCTCTGACCCGGACTCTAATGCCCCTATACTAATGCTTCTTGGACGGGATGTTATTAGAGTTCACAAAGTCCGTAAACAGATAAGTGGCCCTAATAACGCACCCTACGCACAAAAAATTGGACCTGGGATGGGTCATAATAGGAAATGTGTGTTTGGGTGATGTCCACAAAACTCCAGCAGTAAAAACTCTGTTCACGAATGCAACTGAAAAGGGCCGTCCCACAATGTTTGAGCCTTGCCCTAATGTTTTTAACATAAAAGAGAGACATTGTGAAATACAAGTCCCATTCAACTTCAGCACCCAACTGTCGGACAGTGCTTGCGAACCCGATCATTTAGGATGTAATGTGTTCAAACAAACTAGATACGACAATTACATCTCACCTACCATTCAAGACAATGCTTTCTTAAAAATAATGGAGGAAGGACTAACAAAGGACACAGATAACAGCTGGACAGCTCCTTTACCCTACAAATCACCACGCCAAAAGCTCCCTAACAACAGACTACAGGCCCTACACCGCCTAATGTTTCTAGTTCGCAACTTCGAAAGGAAAAAGGAAATGAAGGAACATTTCATCACTTTCATGGACAAAATATTCAAAAACAAACACGCCGAGATTGCCCCCCCACTAAAAGACGGAGAGGAATGTTGGTATTTGCCGCTATTTGGTGTTTATCACCCCCGTAAGCCCAAACAGATTAGGGTCGTCTTTGACAGCAGCGCGAGGGTGTATCACTGAACGATGTGTTGTTAACAGGCCCAGATCTGAACAACTCACTGCTAGGCATCCTAATACGCTTCAGAAAGGAAGCTGTTGCCTTTACAGCAGACATCAAACAGATGTTTTACTGTTTCAATGTTCGAGAGCAAGACAGGAACTACTTGCGCTTCTTGTGGTTTCATGACAATGACATTTCCAAAGACATTGTAGATTATAGGAGAGGATGAGATATATGGATGAGAGTCCATGTCTTTGGGAATAGCCCATCACCAGCAGTGGCCATATACGGCTTGCATCAGTCTGAATTTGGAATTCAGAATTGAGAAAGCCCTCTGGATGAAAGGGTGAAACGTCTTCAAGGAACTAAACAAGTCCAGTTGCCACTGTATAACCTTTTTTTGGGATAACCATGACCTGGATGACTGAGAATCTTCACAGATAACCCACTCATAGTTCCTGGCCACCACCATGTTGCATCTCTTCTCATAAAGCACTATCACGAGCTAACCCAACACCAAGGTCACGTTTTTACAGAAGGAGCCGTTCGCTCTGCAGGATGGTGGATAGTGGGTGGCAAGAGAAAAGTGAGCACAGTCATCTATCACTGTGTAACCTGCAAAAGACTTTGTGCCCCTCTTAGCTCAAAAAATGTCAAACCTCCCTCCAGACCATCTCACAACAGACTCCCCATTTACAAATGTGGGCTTAGATGTGTTTGGCCCATGTTTTGTGTCTTCCCGACGCACAAGAGGAGGCGTCATCCAAAACAAAAGGTGGGCTGTCATATTCACATGCTTGAGTATTAGAGAAGTTCACAATGAGGTCATAGATTCACTTGACACATCTAGCTTTATTAATGCATTCAGACAGTTTCTGGCTATAAGAGAACCTGTAAAAACTATTCACTCTAATCGAGGTACCAATTTTGTCAGTGCATGTAAAGAACTGAAAATTCCCTCAAACTTAGACAACACATCTGTACAGACCTACCTAAAGGAACAAGGATGCACATGCACATTTAACCCACCACATGCTTCCCACTTTGGCGGGTTGTGGGAAAGGATGATTGGACTAGCCCGGAGAATATTAGATTCTATGTTTTTCCAGCTCAAGACCACTAAACTCACTCACGAAGTTCTTGTCACCTTTATGGCAGAGGTGGCAGCTATCATAAACTCTAGACCTCTTGTCCCAGTTTCATCTGACCCAAGTGACCCTTTCATCTTGACCCTAGCTACTGTTCTGACTCAAAAGGTAACCCCTCCTCAGGCTCCAGCTGATATCTTCACGACATTGGATTTCTAGAAACACCACTGGCGCCAGCTCCAGCACCTGTCAAACACCTTCTGGGACAGGTGGAGGAAAGAGTTCCTGCCTACTCTCCAGCCACGTTGCAAGTGGGAATCCACCCAGCCTAACGTGAGCTTGGGAAGTGTCGTTGTACTCAAAGACAGTCAAACGCCAAGAAACGAATGGCCTCTTGGACTCATAACCCAAGTGTTTCCAAGTAAAGATGGTAAAATACGTATAGTAGAAATTAAAATAGCCAAATCAGGTGGTACAAAGGTGTTTACTAGACCTATTTCTGAGATTGTACTTTTGGTTCCTTCATAATATATTTGGTTTTCTTTAATATTTAATAGTGGTGTTTATTCACGCCAGGCGGGGAGTGTTCTGTTATGACTCAAAGTTGTGAATCGTTGTTGCAGTGGAATCCCTTGTCATTTATTTCATTATTGTATATGTGTTTATAGTGCCATCTAGTGGGTATTGCAACCCAAAAAGTCCTTTATTTATAAAACTTTATTGAATGGAAGTTACGCCCAGTCAGTTAAGGAAAGTGATGGTGCCAGGACAGAACGCACGCACTTCACAGTGACCTTTCTAAGAAAATACTGCATACATCTTGTGTTTTAAGGTTGCATCGCCGTTTCACCCTTTTGAAAGTCAATAAACCTGCAGACAACGTCCATCGGTCTCTAGAGTGGTGATATAAGAAAGGTGTTAGATAGCCCCCTGCATCAGGCATGCACCCATAACGGCACAATAACCGTACATTCCATGGTTAGATGAGCTAAATATAGAATTGTAATGAATAAAACATAATCGCCATTTGAACTAAATAATAATAATAATAATAATAACAACACTTTTTGCGAATAATTTGTAATCGTATTTTATTGACATGAACTGTTGCTGCAGCGGTAAGGGGTAACTTGACACTTACTGGGGGGTATTCCATGAAAGTAGCTAAAGAAAGCTACACTTTCCCGAAAAAGTCAGATTTTAAAGGAACCAAGGGTTTTAGCTTGCACTACACTAGCAGGAAGACTATTACATACTCTAACTACACGCTGTGTAAAGAAGTGTTTTCTCAAATTCAGTTTAAAATGTTCTCCTGCTAATTTTCACCTATGGCCACGAGTTCTAGTATTTAAACTAATATTTAAGTAGCCATTTGGCTGTACAGCATCGAGACCTGTTAGAATCTTATATACCTGGATCATGTCCCTGTTTATTCTCCTTTGTGCGAGGCTGAACAGATTCAGCCCAGCTAACCTCTCCTTATAAGACATTCCTCTAAGGCCAGGAATCATTCTTGTAGCTCTACATTGAACCTTTTCCAAGGCAGCAATGTCCTTTTTAAGTAATGGTTACCAAACCTGCACACAATGTTCTAGGTGGCCCAAATGAATGAAGTTTTGAAGTTTGAAGTTTATTGTCATATGTACAAAGTACAGCATACAGAGCACAATGAAATTCTTACTTGAAAACACCTCCCTCGCAGACAGAACATAAGACAAGATACACAGAAGAAATGGAAGACAGAGTGAATGAACGATAGATCGGTCAAATGAGTCGGAAAGCGTGTAAAACGAGAGCGGTGGTTTTTTTCGCCACAGAACAAATGCTGCTGATGGAGCTGTATGAAAAATGCAATGATGTAATCGCTAAAAAAGGCAATACCATGGCCATAAATAAAGCCAGGGAGTTGGCTTGGCATGGTGGTACAGTGGTTTATGTTGTCACCTTACACCACGGAAGTTCCTGGTTCAATCCCCATAGCCAGCGGGGCTCCTTCTGGGCTGAGTTCACGCGTCAGTCTTATTGTATAATGTTATTCTGTATTATTTGATCTACATAAAATAGTGTGGTGACTTTAGTTATTTGTTTTTTTGTTATTTAAGTTATTTGTTAAAAATGTTGAGTTGTTGTTCTGTTCTTTAGCGCTTTTATTATCAGTGCTGAGATTGGGGTTAGATGGATTATGGGGAGTATGGGAGGGGCATGTCTGAGTGCGCGTGCATGTGTGAGAGTAGTGAGAGAGTGAGTGAGGGAGCAGGAGTCCGGAAGGTTAAGCTGATTTGGTTATGAGCGGTGTGAGTTGTGGCCAGAACAGCAGCTTGGTTCTTTTATTTCTTTAATAAAAGACACTGTTGGAGTTCAGTCTGTGTGTCTGTGTTTAACTGGCGGGTTACTACAATACTTTCAATCACCCGTCACGATCACCCGTTCAGCCCCCATGTGGACCATGCCCCGGTCGTTTACCTCGTGTGGAATCCTTCCGTTTTACCTTTTGTTCCACTTTTCCTGCCAGTAGTCTTGTGTATTTAGTCCGCATTCTAGTCAGTCTCCCCAGATCTGTCATTGATGTTAGTCGCCGTCTGCCCTGGTCTTTCCCGTTCGTCCAAAATAAAACCCCGTTTCCCTGATTCCCGGATTTCTGCCTCGTCCTTCCCCGTTTCCTGCTTGATCGCCAAACGGCGATCACAACACGTGTGAAATGTTACGCACAAATTACCGTCTTTTGTCTTTGCTATTTTACTAATAAACTTTCAAAGTAGACAGTGACTAAACAAAATATAAAAATATCTTCCTGCTCATAACGGAAAGATCTTTTGGGAATCTGTTCCCACACGTCTGACGTTCTTTGAGACAATGCTTAACTAATTGCGACAGTTATCCTGGTCCGGAGCAGACTTGTTCACTCGCCTAAGTTACCATGGTAGCTCAGCGGGGATTCATTTATGACATGTTGATGGTACAGAACTCGCACTTAAATGAGCCCGACCTCTCGAAATAAGTCAGACTTTCCCTTAATCCTGCTTCGTGGAATAACCCCCGGGTGCCTTGAAATGGACGGGGTAGCATGACCGCATCATCGCCATTGCATCATCGACCAGCTGAGTGATACGTGACAGGGGGAAGGAATTCGGGTGGCGGAAGAGATTCGGTATGACATACCCCATACAGGAGCGGATCGAGTTTTTGTGGGATTTTCCAGTTCAGTTCGTCGATATTCAAAATGCTTTGCGGGCCGGATCAGAACTTTAATCCTGCCGGATCCTCGCGGGTCATATGTTTGACACTCCAGATCTAACGCAAAGCGGAAAAACCAGACTTTGCACCAGCGTAAGGCACGAAAAGGTTATCCTAAATCTCTTTATTATTCAGAGACGTATTTTGGGCATAATATACAGTCAACTAATCGAAATGGCGAGACACCTCACCTTTAAAAGGCAGCAGTGTATGATCTACGGAAGATTGCTATTTTAATGGCGCATTTGCCCGCCAAGCAAGATCTCTTTTCACCCAGGGAAACGAACATGCTTGTTCGCGAAGTGAAAATGCACAAGCATGTCATCTATGGGAGCAGCACTGTTCCACCTAAGCCTTTCAAGGTGAAGCAGGCATGGGATGAGGTAGCAGCGACCATTTCTTTGTTTTCTGGCATCATTAGATCACCCCAGCAGTGCCGAAAGCGGTGTAATGATTTCAGAAGACGGGGAAGCTCGCTGCTTAACGAGCACAGTGACTGGAATGGGGACTTAATTATGCTTGTGTGGTTTTTATTTTAATTTTGGGTCTGCAGTTTGCAAAATATAAATAAAATTGCAATCGTTGTTCAAACAAAACACAACCTACCATTTTAAGGTGTTTTAAAAGTTCAAATAAAAGGTAATAAGGCTGTTATTTTTCTCACCATTTAGATTCCTTCCTTGACATGCCCTGCATCCCTGCCCTTCTCCATCTCTCCCTAATGTGGCTCTGACAAGCCGCGCCTGTTCATCATTTGTTTTACCTCTCATTTCAGCACTCGTGCAACCTTCTGAGGGCTGTATTGTAATATTCCACCTGATGTATCCAGATACCTGAAATGAATTTTCAGCAATCCAAATGTCCTTTCAGTTACAGTACGTGCTTAATTCTGATAATGAACTCGGAAGATATTTTTAATGATACGGTTTATTTTTTACTTTGTTTATATTTTTTTTCCTTTTAGTTTTTCAATAAACAGTATGACTAAGTGACAATAATAAAGACCAGATGTACTCTACAATAAAACATATAAATGAAATAAAGTAACAAAAACCATTAGTGCACCTCAAGGGCGTACCTGCGTCTGTACACTGTAAAAAATGATTTTGGAGGGTGGTAAATACAACCTATTACAATCATTTAAAATTTACCTTAATTCATTAGTCAGCAGGTAAAATGTATTATTATGGGTAAATTGTACCTACACTACCCATTTGTTAACAGTAATAACTGCAACATGTAATAAAACGTAAAATTTACCCAAAAAATCTGGGCTTTGCGTTACAACGTGCGCATGCGTCAGCACCTGCATCACCTGAACTTGGGCTTTCGGCGTGTCTACCTGCTGCCATTCCTTTTGTATGGAGCTGCTGCTTTGAATGTAAGTAAAGATTCCAGTTTAATATGTTGCTGTGTATCCTATCGAGAATGCAAATGTTGGCTTATTTAATGGGAAAGAGTTGCACTCTGCGTACTTTTCTGTAATATCTAATGCCGTGCGTGCCGAAGCCGGATCGAAAGTTTGAATTGGTGACGTCGGCGTCGTCTTGAGTTTTTAGACGGTAAAATGCATGAAGAAATATCATGAACTTTAGGATTTCGATCTAAAACGGGAAAGGTACCTGAAAAATGTGTTTACCGCAGAATTATGCACATGGACAAGACGAAATGAATAAGAACTATTTGGCGCTAACTAATTCCTGGCGTGTAGTGTTACCGACTCAGCGCCAAAAGCAACCCGAATGCGTTCTATATCCCCGTACGACCGAGATCAATATGATTACAGCTATGATTATGCTGTAAAAAGACGGGGAACTGAGTGGCTTTAACTTTAATTCTAGGGATGACAATTAAGTTTCAGGCGTTGCTCCCCTACGTTAGTTCGGGCCAAAGATTTAAAAAAATAAGTCCTATACATGCAAAGCAGACTCTTACGGTTCCGGTGTGCTGAAGGGTAAAACGTTTCTGTCCATGGAATAAAGCAAAAATATTTTTGATGTCGTTTATGGTACTGTGTTCAGGTGCTAAAGTGCATATTATTGATCGCATCTTTCAAAAACTTGATGAACCCTTTAGGTTTCAAGATGGCATTTAAGCATGATAATCACAGAAAAAATGTCCATAACCTTTCCAAGTCGAAGAATGGAGGTAGTGACCCTCAGTCCAGCTGTCAGTGTCTTCAAAGAGAGGTGGCCTGCATTATTCACTGAGGCTCAGGTAAGAATATTTGAGAAGTATTTGTTTGTACCAAGAACAGTTCATCTCATTTGTCTACTTAAATCTGGGAATCTGTCTGTCATTGAAAGTTTCTTCTGATGTTTGTTCCTTTATTCATTTACTAGATCAAAGAAGAGTTCCGGCGCATCACAACAATTTCCCTGGAAGAAATGTTCATGCTGAAGCTTGATTGGTACACATCACGTCTTCTGCAACTGATGCATGCCAAAGGAGGAGCTATTGGTTCTAAGATGCGTCCCCTCCTGGCCACTGTAATGAGGTATATTATTGTGTTTTTTTTTTGTTTTTTTTAACCAAATTGCAGAGTAAATTTGGGAAGGGAAATTTGTATACTGGTAAGTTGAACTCATTATAATGAGTTAAATACTCCACAG
>JAODLD010000423.1:0-11262 GCA_026781065.1 Mormyrops boulengeri | reverse complement strand
CATTAACCTCCGGGGTGGTATTTTGTTTATTTTACGGATGAGGCGCCTTGGGCCCCCCCCCCCCCCATGTGTTCATGAAGTCATTGGGAGATAAATTGGCTCTTTTCTCATTTATGTTCTTCTAATTATTATTGACCAGAATCCTTCGTACCTTGCAAAATAATTTACCAGAAATTGTGGCTTTTGGAAATTGGCTCATTTTTTCTCCAGTTAAACCACATGATAGCAGAAGATGAAACACCGAGCATCAAGTTAGCAGGCAAAAGAAAATAAAGATTGATGAAAGCTGTGTTTATGTGCCAATAGGCTGTTTTACTTGAGGACCTTGTAAAGCCTGTACAGTGTAGTACAGTTTACACTGTACAGTGCAGTTTATTCTGTTGTGCAGTTTGGCCCTGGGCTAGTTGAGCATAAGTTGGGCCCTGAGAGCTGACACACAGTGATGTTTGTAGGATGCATACATGCCCTGAGATGGTCCAGTATCCTGACCAGTGTCTGGCCTGGCTCTCAGTTCCCAGTAGCAGCAGATGACCATTATGACTGTCACTCAGCCACAGTCATTTACGTTATTAAGCACTGCTTTAAAAATATTAAACTTTGGGTTTTCATGGAAATATTACTGTAAATAAATGCAATGCACTTAATGCGCTGTACTTGAATTTAACAGGCTGACGTAACACTGACCTCCCTAATCATGCCTGGTTCTCCCTTACACTCTTCATCTTCTGAGATCTTTTTGCTGCAAAAGACCTTCAAATTTGAGAGATCGCCTTGTACACTCTACCCCTACCCCTGTATGTCACCTCCCCTTCAGGATACTGGAGCGTGCTTAAAGAAAAATGTTTTATACGCCCCCATACAAATAAATAAATAAATAGTTTCAGGTAAGAGGTAGTCACATGTCTATCCACATTTGTTGTATATTTGCTGCCATGCCCATGTGGGTTATATTATAATAATAATAGATACTTTCATTGATCCCTGTGGGGAAATTGTCTTTTTTTTGTTTTTACGCCTCCCTCATCTTGCTCTTTGTAGAGTAAGTTGTCCGCGAAGGGCTGCCACCCGTAGCGGCGCCCCGGGAGCTGGGGGTTAAGGGCCTTGCTCAAGGACCCGCAGACGTGCTGAGGCTGGGTTTGAACCGGCGACCTTCTGATTACAGGCACAGCCCACTGAGCCACACGCTGCCCATTATCAAAAAGACTAAGCGACAACTTAAAATCAGAATATGTGAACAGAAATGTGCCATCGCAATAGAAATGAGTCAATGGGTCATGACAGTAATTCCTTACAATTGAAGGGTTTGGAGATAATCAGTGAGTCCCCCAGAGGAGGGATTTAGAGAACTGTCTTCTTAGAGGGGAAGCCTGGTATACTTTTGCCTTAAATACTGTAGCACCAAATGACATGAATGAAGATTTCTCTGTACCATTTTTATGAAATGTCATATGATATACATATTACCAATTACTTATGTTATATTTAGTATATAATGACAGCAATCATCTTTGGGGTGTAGTGTGGTGAAGCCCTCGTGATGTCCTTTACACTTGGTGTGTTATCATTGATTGTCCCACTGGTATGTGTCTTTTTAAATGGGAACTGCACATGGTCAGTAGCACACTGAAGAAGTCATTGTGCCAAAATGCGCCTCTAAAAAAATCGTACTGGAGGATAGTCCGACGTCTTTTTCTTACACTTGATAGATTCTCTCAAAGCGGTCCAGTGCTCTGATAATAGTGCTATATTACCAGGAGTGAAGCCCGTTTTTCTGTACTATATGAATTCTCCCTTACTCTGCAACTCCTGTCTTGATGCAGGCTCTTTGGGGGAAAGCCAGGCAAGCAGGCAGACGCCATGAAAAGCTCCACAGTCATCTCTAACCCTCACGCCACCATGGCTCATCAGGGAAGCCTGGACTCAGCCCCTGGGGGTGCCTGTGGCGAACCCGCCCACTCCTCTCTGGCTTCCAGCCCAGGCTCGGCCTATTCGGCCCCCACCAATAGCCTGACGTGGGGCACCACGGCCAGCAGCTCCTCCGGCATCAGCAAGGATGGTCCGGCTTACCCCTCGCTCAGCAGCCTGCACACCAGCTGCGAGTCCATAGACGTCTCCATGGGCAGCGGCGGTCTGGGCCACCTCAGCTCCAGCAGGGACGACGCGCTGGGCACCTTTGTCCGCACCAGCAGCGTCAAGACAGGCATGTCAGAGAGGTGAGTGGGGAGCTGTGCAGACTGATTTGTGACCAGACCATTTCTCCCATAGTGCCCTTACAACAAGGCAGATTTTTGAAGATATATTATCACTGCATATATTATATTTAGTTTATGGGATTATATGTCACGGCTGGCCTGGGAACACCTTGGTATTCCCCCAGAGGAGCGGGAGGAGGTAGCTGGGCAGAGGTAGGTCTGGAAGCTCTGTTCAGATTGATGCCCCTGCGACCTGGGCCTGGGTAAGCGGTGGATGCGAAAATTAGCATATAAGGTAAGGCTTTACATTAAGTGCACTTTCATAATGCATTTATAACATTGATAAACAGCATGTAAATATATCTTAATATGAAGGTGCCCATAATGTTCTGTATATAGCATTAGCATTATGAAGATGCACTTAATGTAAAGCGACATCTAATACAATAATATGAGCAAATCACTCTGACCGAAGGCTAGTCATTCATTAATAAACATCTTGAACTGCGAGCATTAAACTAAAAGTTTCACACTAGGTGCCTTTAGTCTTTCTTTGTGTTTTGCCCACTTTTTGGGGACACTAGTTAACTTTTACATCTTCAGTGGGGTCATAAGCAGTGATGAGCAGGTAGCCTTGTTGTGTCTCCGGGGCTCTTAGAAGGTGGTTTAGCATGTAGCACAAGGCCATCGTCATGTTGATCTCTCCATCTCCCGCTTCCGCTGACTAATTCTCTCTGTTGTGTCTGCCCCCATCCCACAGTCCCCTCTCCTCCCCTTCCGCTAGTCCCAAATTCAGCAGAAACACTTTACCCCGGAAACAGGACAGGTAAACACATCTGTGGCAGAAGGGGCCTATTGCTCCTGGTACCTTTGTGGCTAACACTATGGCTTCTGCGTGTCCTGTTGTGTGAAGTGATTTGTCGAGCTGAGCTTAATCCTCAAAGGCATCTCCTTACTGCTGTCTGTTCCATTCTCAGCTTGGTGTGTCACCACCTGCTGACTTGAGTTATTTTGCAGCCAACATGTGAAATAACTTCAGATCGATTTTGGACTGAATATGATGATTTTTTTTCATCTTGCCCTTCTATGAAACTATATAGCATGATTGCAGGGGTTTGAAGTGGGATTATGACAAATAAAAATGGAAGCTATCTTCCATAGGGTCCACAGTAGCATAGCAGATCCTGCTGCATCCAGTTCCCTGCCCTCGCATTCCTTGTGAGAAGTACAGCTCACTAGCTTGCAGTACATTTAAAAGAGACAGAACCTGCTGCTCTTGCCGCCTTTACCCCCTTGGCCTCCACCTCTCACCGTGTGACTCCAGGACTGTGTGGGCCATTGCCTTTAACTCTCTGACCTTCTCAGGGAGCTTCACAGCTCCTTGTCAGCAATCACTTCATTGACTTCCTGATGTCATGCAAGATGTCTTCACCAAGCGTCCTGCTGTCATCAGGAGCTCAATTCATGTACAAGGGTGGAAGTGCCGGTGATGGAGCACACCGCTAAGCCCCGCCCCCCCCCCCCCCCCGTTTAAGACTCGCCCTCGAAGAGTCTTAAACATCTGTGAACGACACGCTGAAATTATCTGCATGTACGGCTGAACACGTGTAGTATCCTGAGTGTCGGACTCTACTCTTTGACCCTAGCAGCTGCAGCAGTAATGGCTTCCTGACAGTGACACGTTTCATAAGAACAGAGTTGAGAAAGCGTGGACTTGCATTCCAAAGTAAACAAACTGTTGACTCAGCAATCGTTCATCTGAAGTCTCTAGCAGCCGTCTTACATTACTGCTGAACAAAGGATCCCATATATCAAATCCTGCAATTAGCTCATAAAATCATATTGTTGACTAATAGGGCTGCTTTGACTTGATCCCACATTTTTGTTTGATTAGTAGACTCTGTGAATTTCCCAGAAGGGGCAGGATGGCAGGTCGAAGCATATTTGCTGTATTTATATGTTACATGCTGACCTCATGAGTCCCTTCCTTGTTTCCTCTTAACTATACACTCTTTTTCCAACTCCTGTCATTCTAAGAAGTTTCTCTTTTTTGCCTCAATCTTCTTTCCTGCTCACCTCTATAGTGACCCCCACCTTGATAGCAACAGCTTGCCTAGAAAGGGACTCAGGTACTAATGAACCCTCCCCCCGCCCCAACCACTAGCCCTGTTTTTTGCTGAAATTCCTGCTTTTTCGTCGGCTTCACTACGTTTCTGTTCAGCTTGGACGTGGGAGCATGATCATTGTGTGGCCAGTCACTGTGCACTGATGTAATGAAGTCTGTCACACTGAAGTGCATGTTTGCTTAAGCATCATGTTTTGTTAGTGTTTGGCTTTCGTTTGGCTTTGTTTGTTTCTGGCTCTTCGTTTGTGGTGTGTGCTGCTGAAATTTCTTTTCTATTTTGCTCTGCTGCTTGTATGCGTACCTCAGGGATCTCTTCACTCGTGTTCATTGTTCCATGTGTCAGAGGCGGCTTATCGTGAACCCTGTCCGGCCTGTTTGAGTAAACACGGAACTCCAGCTGTTTGGCTTCCTCACACCCTTCAGAGCACCCCCCCCAAGCCCACTGGCTTTCTAAGGAGCCAGCAGACGCTGCTGTGAGGTGGTGTTGGCCACACATTTAGGTTCTGCGTGACTCACCCTGTGCATTACCCTTACCTCCACGCCAGCATGCTGAAGCGTGTGCGAGAGGGTGCCTCCCTTGGCCCCCCGGCTAGGGAATTATCTTTATTAGAAGGTTTTAGAGAGTTGCTGCTGCGCGACTCCACTAGGTGTGACCCAGAGAGGCTCTACAGCACCCTCCCCGCACCCAGTCAGCCGAATGCCTGCCTGTTCATTAGCCCGATGCTATCCGTAGGTATGGCCTGCCAGCCCAGCTCCGCAGCCACGAGGATGCCAAGGAATGGCTGCGCTCCCATTCCGCGGGAGGCCTGCAAGAATCTGCCAGCAACTCTCCCTTCTCCCCCGGGTCCAGCCTTAGTTCGCCATCTGGGACACGGTTCAACTTTGTCCCTCTTGGTACGTGTATGCCACCCCCTCAGCACTCGCCGGACACACATACAGGCCTCTTTTCTAATAATCAGGCAAAACAACATTAAACCTATTCAATCTTTTTGAAACCAGGCACACCATTGACGGAGGGTTGTATAAAGCAGATGATAATATCATTATTTTACAATTCCTTTTTGTGCCTCCCTTTTGAAAACGCCTCTCATGATGTATACATGAATTATAACTATGGCTCATCCTTATTCAGTCTGTCAGAGTTCCTTCACAAGATGATCTCTGTTTTCTTTTAAATGTGTCTGTGTGTGAAGGTGTGTAGCCCACGTCAGTGTATGAGCACCGTGTGCCTTGTGTGCAGGCCTGGCCTTGAGTGATTCTGAGCCATCCGTCTCTCTTACAATGTGTCCCTGGCAGGCAGCCCCACAGCAGCCACGCAGATGAGCCTGGCTAACCTGTGTACCAGCAGCATGTCCAGTCAGGACGGCCCTTACGACCCATATAGCGATGTCCGTCTGCGCAATTCCTCCATGTCCTTGGATGAGAAGACCCGAACCATGAGCCGCTCCGGCTCCTTCCGCGACGGCTTTGAGGAGGGTCAGTACCAGAAGCCCATCAATACTGAGATCAGTGTGGCACTAAGCGGCTAATAATGTTTCATACAAAGTGTGAGGTTAAGGCAAACACCACTGGATACTTTTTTGTATTTTGCCCTTGACTAGTAGGAAAGTCCTCCTGATCTTTTGATCTCACTGTTCTTTCTGATTTTAGCTCCTGACTGTTTTTTACAGCTCTTGCTCCAGTGCTATACTGCACTTGTTGCTGGTCACCCACTGGACGCTCAGCTGGGCTTGCCGCCATGCTGGCCCCTTCACAGCTTTATGCTTTTTTCTGCTTCACTTGTGCATCTGCTGATTAAATGGATGAGAATATAAATTTATAAAAATGGCATGCCGGCATTTGGAGATGTTTCTACGAGCGAGAAGTGGGCCTTTGGATGCCCCCCCCCCATCCTAGCAAACTGCTTTTATCATTTGGACTGAGGCCAGGCCTGAAAGCTCCGTTTAGTCCGCTTAAATCCAGACGGGCTTCTTGTTTGACTGCGAGCAGGTGTTGATTTCATGTAGTAGCTCAGGGATTTGGTGTCTGAATGTGGGTAAAATCCTGCATCCCTCCCATTAAAACTCGGCTCAGCGATGAAGACATGCTCTTTCCTTGCACCCCAGTGTTGATATGACTGTCTTACCTGCAGTCATGAGGCCATGGCCACAAGCATGGCGATTCGGTTCGTACATGGACGGTACCTGAGCTTAAGGTCCCAGTCTTTAGCCCTGCACAGCTTGGTGTTCACTAGCATGCTTCTCCTTTCACCCTGCACCTAAAGGCAGCCCATTATCCCCCTGTAGAGAGATGGGAAAAGGAGGCTGTGAACTTGCTGACACGATATAGCTGACTGGTACCTGGGGGGGCAGATCGCTTATTACACGCCTGGCTGTTGACTCTGCCGCTTTTGTGCTGTCTTCTCTCTGGCTGGCCTCTTTCCTGAGGGAGATATCTAATTACAGGCCAGGTTAAAAATGGGAAACTTTTATGGTGAGGAAATATAATGAGACTGAGAGCACACAGCGTGAGGGAACACCTCCCGCAGCAGCTCTCAGGAGGAAAACGCGCAGTTATCTAGTCATGCGTGATAGGGCTGTTGACAGAAGTTTGGTGAAGGATTTCATAATGGTGCTGCTTCCCTTTCTGTGCCATTTGACCTCAGAAGCACACTAATTGGACATTTTATATACATTTAAAAATGCTTCCTAATTGCCCATGTTTTATATAAATTTCATTATATACACTCATGGCCATTTTATTAGGTGTACCAGCTGATTAGTGCAAATAGCCAATTATGTGGCTGCAGCTCAAAGCAACATGCAGGCGCTCATGGGAGTTTTGGTTACACAAAAATTTTCTGAGGGCAGAACAAAAAAATATATATATGTATAAAACTTTATGACCACACCTATGAAGCATGTGTTAGTGTAAAGCAAGCTATTCGGTACTCATAGTTGACATCTTTAATGCTGTAGAAATGGGCAGGGAGGAAGACCTAAGTGACGTTTGACAAGGGCTAAATCATTATGGCCAGATGACTGGGTCAGAGCATCTCGGAAGAGGCAAGGTTTATGGGGTGCTCACAGTCAGCTATAGTGAGTGGGATACCTCTGGTCTGAGGATGGAAAAACCGTGAACCGCCGAAGGGGAACGGGACGGCAAGGACTCTAAGATGCGAGGTGTGATCAAAGGCTGTCATGTCTGGCACAAACCAACAGAAGGACTACTTTGGCAAAAATGGAAGATAATTTTGATGATGATCACAGGAGTATTTTGTTATGACACGCGGGCCATCGAGCCCTGCTGCATCAATCAAACCAGTTCCTTTACTGCCTCCGAACTCATTAAGATGCTTTTTGTCTTTCTGCTCTTTCCAGTTAACGGCTCCTCCCTCTCTCTCGTGTCAAGCACCTCTTCGATCTACTCAACGGTGAGTTTCCATGTGACATGGTCATGCGCATTAGTGAATATACATTATCCTATGTCATTTCAACTAGAAAATTACGTGAAGTGCCAGTTTAATAGAGTACCAGCTTCTCATGGACTTTTTAGGCCATTTGCATTGCCTGATTCAAAATGCAGCACACAGGAGCCCTGAAGACCTGTTTATGGCTGGAAAAAACTGTATTAAACTTGTTAAGACTTGAGGTGAACTGAATAATGAATCACAGTCCAATAAATGCACGTTCTAGTGTGTTCTACTTTATTGAATGTTTTGGCAGTTGTGGCGCTCAGAGAAAATCCAGAAAAGGAGCAACTGAATGCATTTGGCAAGGCTGCCTACTGTCGCTCAGCTTTTCATAATAGCTAGTTATTATCCTGATTGAACGATGTTATGCCGACTGGTTCCAGCACCCCAAAGACGTGGCCCATTGGCTCCGCCCACATGAACATGAGCCGCCGAAATGACTGTTACCCTAACTGACTTCGCATTGCAGTCATCAGTTGTTCTCAGAGCGAGTTTTGGGCTGTGTAGGTGACTAAGATTGCTCTATCAGGTCTGCTGAATATTAGCGCTGCTATAGAGCCTGAAGCAGGCTGTGGTGGGGGTGGAAATGATGCCTGCGGTCTCCGTCACAGGCGCATTCAAGCCCTGGGATGCCACGGTAGGGCAGCTTTGCTTTGGAGATTGAGATCTAATCGATGTGGCTAGGTGTAGTGTTCGGGTTTTACGTGTTTTATGCATTATTTATGCTTTGGAGTTATTATTATTTAGCTGCAGTCTAAATAGTTCAGTGCATTTGATGAGCTTATAAAAGTACTTGAAATCTAGTTATCACTGAAAAATGATTTACCTGCATATATTTATCAGGAGGTTATTCAGAATTAATATTTAGTTTAATTATGAGAAGCATTTATGATTATCTCAGACTAGACTAGAAACTGTCTAATATGGAAAATGTTGAAAATGATACAGAAATGTGCGGTAAGTGGCGTAACGCTTATGCTCGTGTGAGTCTGTGGGTTTTTGTGCCGTCTTGGCATGTTTTCAGTTTCCCATCACAGATGGTGTTTGAGGAGCCCAATCACAGTCATACCTGCATCTGAAGCTATTGTTGATAATGACGGGGGGGCACCTTGGCTCGATGGCACCTTAGATAGCATCTTTTTGCCCTGCCCCCCTTCTCACGCTATTTGAGCTGGATGGAATAAACCAGGGAGGGTGGTAGGGGTTGTGATGGGGATTCGCAAAGCGGCTTTAAGCTGGCCCTGGAATGGCACACTCCCGTGTTTGGCTTTGGTGCTACTGGGGCCTGTTTGACAGCTGCTCCGAAAACTGATCATTTTGATATAACATTCATTTTTATTTTGCAAGCTGTGAAGTGTCATTGTTACCAAAACAGACGCAGCTGTTGTGATAATCATTCCCGTATTTTTAAAACTCCGTGAATCTCAATATGATGCTGTCCTGGTGAAAAATGATGTAGTGGGTAATCCAGGCAAAGAGTACGAATGTGTCCAGGGGGTTTGTCATCTGAGCCGTATGGGGGAGGTGTATCATACGGGGTGGCGGTGGGGGGGGGAGTGTTTCAAAAGCCATTCAAAAATGGTTTTGTATGAGTTTTTCTTTTTCTTCTAAGTTTTATCGTTCAGTGAGGGACCTGATAATAAGAGAGATCGCTGTAAATCTCACCCCTCTACCACAAGCAGATATGGAATCAGCAGATCCACTAATTATGCTGTGTTCTATCCTGTACCTATTAATTAAGAGGAAATATTGCACCCGGGGCGTCAGTTTAGTGCTAAGTTACAGTTTGCCTGGGCTGCTGTACTTTGTGTGCTTCTGTAGCCTGAGGTTGAAATAGAATATGGCGTGTCTGTGTGTGCAGTTCCTGGAGCGCGCTCCTACATGCGCTGTCCGTTTCACATCTCTTTCCACCTGTGTCAGTGGGATAACCTGTTTTCTCTTTTTTTGCAGCCTGAGGAGAAGTCACAGTCAGAGGTAAGTCTGTTTGGATTGGCTTTTTCATATTCCATATATTTTTCATAAAAAAGAAGGAAGCTCATCTGAAACTTGGGTTTTCCTTTCTTTGTTCCAGGCTTGCCTGTTTGGCCACATGGGCTCATCTCTCATGGCTGTGTGTCATACAGATAGCATTTCAGACCTGTGGATGTTTACTAAATGTGCGTGACTCTCACTTATAGATCCGCAAGCTCCGGAGGGAGCTGGATGCTTCCCAGGAAAAGGTGTCTGCCCTGACAACTCAGCTGAGTGCAAATGTAAGTAACAAGAGCCATTTAGTAAATAAGTGGAACCAGGGCTGCACGATATATGATTTCAGTATGTAAGGAAAATAAGATCAAACACGTCATGCTACAACTTTTTTATGCTTAACAGAAAAAGAAAACTTGTGAAAACACCACCAGTAGTAGATAATAAACTCTATTTTGCTGTGGTTTGTTTTGGGTAAATTTTTAACTCCTGTTTTACTTCATAAACGTGGCAATATTGCAAACAGTTCACAATGTGATCCTTGACATTTTACCAATATTGTGCAGCCCTAAATGCAACAGCAAGTGACAGCTCATGGTCAGTGCCTTACACATACATGAGTGCTGCTGCACATCACACATGTTGCCAGATCAGCCAAAACACTCAGACACAGAATAATGTTTGTCTTTGTGTCTGTATTGCCTGTCAGTGTACTGGGTGTAGCGTTTGTTCTGGGATGACTTGCTTCTGACTGGATGATGAATTATAGGGTAGATTTTATCAAAACACAAGGAACACTCAACAGTGCCAGAAAAATTCAATTAATCTTTACCTTGTAATGATACCTGTCAATAAAATGTTTCTTTTTAATGAACATGTAAGTGTATGTTACCATCTCAGCCGGTGTAGCAGGTGGTGTAAGTAACGGCTGTGCTGACATAAGCAGGCTGAAAGTCACTCCCCTTGCAGGCCATCCTCTCCATGAGACAGGTCTCTGGGTTCACACGGTGCTTGCTGCGTGCGTCACTGACATGTATGATGGCACATTGCGTAACCCAGGCTTACCTGTCACCAGATTCGTAACTGCGGTTGTATGCTCCTTTGAGCTCAGAGTTAAACCTTCAGCAGTGAGCATTATCAGTCCTCTACGGTTTTTCGATTATTCAGAACTGGCCAGTTTGTCTCCTGGCTTATGCATGAATCAAAAACCAGCCCCTCTCGTGTAGCCCATCTGCTGTTTTGAGTTGATAATTGCGGTATTTCAGGGTCAGTTGATATATAACCACTGTTTATAGTTTGTTTATAGTATGTTTGTAAAGTGCCATAGTATAGTGCTTTAATCCCTTTGACACAGCGAGCAGCTCGATGCCTGAAAGGTCTATATTTCCCCATCTCTCTGGGCCATTTTATTCTGACGCACCTAGATTATGGGAGCATAAAGGTGAATCACACGGGGGGGGGGGGGGGGGGGGGGGGGGGGGGGGGGGCGGGGGGGGGGGGGGGGGGGGGGGGGGGCGCGGGGGGGGGGG
>JAODLD010000422.1:0-37262 GCA_026781065.1 Mormyrops boulengeri | reverse complement strand
GGAGGGGGTCCTCCCTCAAGTGGAGGAGTTTAAGTATCTCGGGGTCTTGTTCACGAGTGAGGGAAGGATGGAACGGGTGATTGACAGGCGGATCGGTGCGGCGTCAGCAGTGATGCGGACGCTGCATCGGTCTGTCATGGTGAAGAAAGAGCTGAGCCAAAAGGCAAAGCTTCCGATTTACCAGGCGATCAACGTTCCTACCCTCACCTATGGTCATGAGCTTTGGGTAATGACCGAAAGACTGAGATCGCGAGTGCAAGCGGCCGAAATGAGTTTCCTCCGCAGGGTGGCTGAGCTCTCCCTTAAAGATAGGGTGAGGAGCTCGGTCATTCGGGAGGGACTCAGAGTAGAGCCACTGCTCCTCCGCACTGAGAGGAGCCAGATGAGGTGGCTCGGGTATCTGTTTAGGATGGCTCCTGGACGCCTCCCTGGTGAGGTGTTCTGGGTATGTCCCACTGGGAGGAGGCCCCAGGGAAGACCCAGGACACGCTAGAGGGACTATGTTTCTCGGCTGGCCTGGGAATGCCCCCGGAGGAGCTGGGTGAAGTGGCCGGGGAGAGGGAAGTCTGGGTTTCCCTGCTGAGACTGCTGCCCCCGCGACCCGACCTCGGATAAGCGGAGGATGGATGGATGGATAGTGTAGGTTTCAACAAATGGCATGTCCAAGATTACAATGTCTGAAATTCTTTAATTATAAGGCATACATTATATAAATATTCTCAGATGTTTAGCTTGCAAATGTACAAAACATAATTAATATTTACATTTTTATGGTAAAAAAAGATCTAAAATTGACAAAGTAACTTCAAAGTTAACAAAAAAAGAAATAAATGCCAACAGCTGATGCCACGGTTATGCTGATAATTAGAGATATTCCTACTTTCCATATTCAAGAACGGTTGAAATAAAATAGAGCAGAGAAAAGCTGGAAAGTCAAGCTCATTGTAATTGTAAATGTATTGCTGTATCAGCATTTCCCCTTCACTTCTGTGAGATTTCATTGAATGAATGAAGTATATAAAACCTGGAAATATGTGAATCTGCTGCTCTACAGGGAGATGTTTGATATATGGCAGGATTTCCTTAAGATGGCATGATCAAACTGTCTGCCATATTGATTGCTCTCATTAAGACAGCACCTCTACTTATCCCGACTTGGCACCGCCTGGCCATCTCATTTCACTCTCACTGACTGACTACATGACTTCAGTGCCCACAGCCTGGTTTAAAAACCATGGTTTAAATATGCTTCTGTTTTTTTACTTACAACCTTGTTCAGGATGATATTTCTGCTGCCAAACCACCCAGAGTGACCCCCACCTTGCGCTGTGTGGCCTGATGCAGGCTCCAGGTCCCCTCACACACCTGTCACGCATGCAGTTGGGCAAATGGATATTATTTCTGATTGAGGTCACTAAGAAGCAATTAAAAATGGATACATCATATTTAATAATTACCAAAGGTGGACACTGTCAAAGCTTGGATGTGGAATTGGTCATTATTGTATATCAATTAATTGTTATTCATCATTTTTGTCACCACATTATGCTGCTGCATTACTTATTGTTTCCATACCTACACTACGTGTATAGACCTTTCCGTCCGCCCCCGTTTCACACTGTCCTGTTTTGCAAGTTAAGTATTGTGAAAACCCTCCCCCTGTCACTGCTGTTGTATGTTGCACCTTGGCCAATAGGAATGCTGTTTCATTGTAATATATACTTACATATGGATGGTACGACGATAAAGCCCAATTGACTTGACTTAACTATGACCTTATGCTACGTATGCTACACAAAGCAATCGCTGTTACAGAATATGACAAAGTTTGAAACCGCTGCTTCCTCCCCTATCATTTAGCCTATATCTGCTTCTCTGTTCCCTTCTATCTCTCTCTCTCTCTCTCTCTCTCTCTCTCTCACACACACACACACACACACATACACTCCCTCCCTGTTCTCTCTCTGCGTATTCAGATTAAATGGTCATCTAAAGAACTATGGCATGGATTTCAATTTATTGTAAATGTAATGAAAATTATTGGAAGTTGATTATTGGCAGAGTGATTATAGGCTGTGGAGCAAATGAAGGGACACAAGCTGCAGATAATTTCAGAAAGCCTCGGCATTTGGTACTGTACACACTGTACACACTGTAGACACTGTACAAACTGTATTTACTGTAAATACTGTACACATTGTAAAGAGTGTACACACTATACATATTGTAAATGCTGTACATGTTGTACACCCTATACACACTGTAAACGCTATACATGTTGTACACACTGCACACACTATACACACTGTAGACACTGCACACGCTGTACACCCTATGCACACTACACACTGTACATGGTAAACACTGTATTCAATATACACACTATAAATACTGTGCACATTGTACACCTTATGCACACTGTAAATGCTGTACATGCTGTAAACCCTGTACACACTGAAAATGCTGTGCAAGCTGTACACACTATACACACTGTAAAAGCTGTAAATATTACAAACACTGTAAACACAGTACACACTGTGAAAGCTGTACACACTGCAGATGCTGCAAACACTGTACGTTCTATAGACGCTCTACACACAGTACTCACAGAACACGCTGTACACACTATACTCACTGTAAATGCTGTATACTAGGGCCACCACAATCAATCGACGTAGTTGATGATGTCGACGCTTCCATGATTTAGCAAAACAATATTTTGTGGCGTGCTCCGCGAATCAAATTTAATAAGCACGTCGAATTTATACAGATTTCTGGGCATTACAATACACCTCTCATTAATATTTTTGCCGTACTACTAATCTTCTTATGAAATTGTGGACAAAAGTAATGTCCGTAAATTGCCATCTGTTATCTAAAGCCCTTCAATGACATACAGCTTGTGGTTGTCAAAATAAAATTAACTTAAATGAAATGGTCAATTAGATTTTCTGGAGGAAAATTTAGATCAATCGACCAATCAATAAAGGAGTCAATAGATTAATTATTTGAAAAATAGTCGTTAGAGGCAGCCCTACTGTATACGGTTATCTTATCCCTACTGAAAACGTTGTACATGCTATTCGCGTACACAGTATACACACTACAAATGCTGTACACTATAAGCACTGTAAAAACTGACATTGTAGATGCTGTACACACTGTACATGCAGTACGCATGGTAAAATTTGGGCACACTAAATGCTGAACACACTGTAAATGCTGTACACATTTTAGACGCTGTAGACCCTAGACACTATGTAGATGCTGTACACACTGTAAATATACACACAGTAAATACTGTACACACTGTAGCTGCTGTACACACTAAACATACTGTAAATACAATACACACTGTAAACACTGTACACACTATAGATGCTGTACACACTGTAGACACTGTACACGCTATGCACACTGTAGACACACGGATCCAATGGTAAATGAATACAGGTGAATACATTTCCTTTGCTTCTGTTTTTCTTTCACTTCTGTTTTGATACTGCTCACTCCGGGTGTAACAAATCAACAAATGTCAGACATTTGACACACCATTATATGCCCTCTAAATATTAATAATTAAAGTAATTCAATACTTAAATAAAATGTAGTATAGCATCTACACGTTTTTTATAATCATACATTTATTCTCCATATATATTATGATTACTTCATAGTTTTAGCGTCAAAAAAACAACTAATATGATCAATAATTGCTGAAAGGACCAATTAAGAGAGTTCACAAGAGAGCCATCATCGTGTTCTGAATAGCTGAGAGAATGTTGGTTTTCACTGCAGCCCTCTCCTGGACATAACTGAACCTGTAATTAAATAATTACCTGTATTATTTACACCCTACTTCCAAATAAGGCATCTAAATATGGCATTTCCAGTAGATTATGCTGGAGTGTTCAGCCTTTTCAAAAAGCACCCGGATAACGGAGCTAATGAATGAATGGAGAGATGAGGACACAGGACACTTGGCCCGGGTGTTTCGCAACAAGACACTGCGAGCGATGCTCAGCTTACTGGCAAAAAAATAACACTTGTGTTCACACTTTGTGTGTTAGCCGCCATGTTTTGGAGGCAAACTAAGAACAGCTGTAATACAGTGCGTCCGTTTATCCTGCAGATCTTTAGCTAGTCGTTCTGTCCATTAGTCAGAGAGTGGGAATAGCATTTCAGGACTCTTATTTCAATATCGCTGCTGAGAATGAGTCCGGCTTGACAGTATCACAATCACATATTTAAACCAAAATCAAAAAACAATAACAAACCTTCTTTGACTCTCAGTGGGTTCATGTTTGCAGCTATTTTTGATTCTGGTTACCAACAGCAAGGTCACTCACTGGTCTTTAAATACATGATGGATATCTATTATGTATGGTTTGCACAAAATGCATCATTCAACCTGCTATGGCTTTCCTGTATTTATAAACATACGTCACACGCTGGGGTGTTTTGTCATCAGCAAGTCACATTTAATCAGCATAATGTCATAATGCAACGTACGCCAGATCCGAATATGTCATATAAATGACAGCACAGTGTGAAAACAGCATTCAGAAATAGGGCTTAAAAATGTGCACGCTAATGGTGCAAAAAAAAGCACAAAAAAAGTTTTAGATATAAATAAAAAGAAATCCCTGCTGAAAAATTTTATCCATCTGACCTGCTATCAGTGACTGATGATGCCCAAGCTGTTACTTCATTACTGCAGTTACTTTGCAGTTGGCTAGTATTCTTTGAATTATTATCATTGATCATCACGAGCTTATTACCAAATATGGAAATCCGGTTGTGGAGGCATACAGTTTGGCTGCAGAGTCATTAAATGTAAAAAAAAAAAAAACTTGACAGCCAATAAATATTTTATATGCCATTTATAAGCCCAGTTCAGTTTATTTTGAATTCAAAACAATGCATTATTTCTGCTGCTGTTGTCAGACCGTCCATGGCCTGTGTGTAGCTTGACTGTTTACACCTGGCCATCGCTGACGTAAGGTGCCCAGCTCTCAAACACGTCATCCAGGCGGGGGCTCTGACGAACCCGACAAACATGGAGGCTCTCCAAAATAAACAAGTGTGCTTCAGATTTATATATATAAGTTTCTGATTTATATATAGACACCATGTAGTCTGGGCTAAAGATCGCTGATGTCGTACCGTCACTGGGGGCTATCTGATAGCACTGCCGGGGAAACGCAGAAATGTTGATATGAAATGTAGGTGATGGATCACACTTTATTATGATGCCTTCAGCATTTGGGAGGGCATTAGAGATCAACACTCAGGAGGTGTGAGCTGTAAAGCCTGGGTATTTTCATCAGCGCTAGCTGTAACTCACCTGGATCCATTTCTATATACCCTTGAGAGTCACTCAAAGAATTTCTGTTTACAGAAATAGAATCTAAACTCACACAGCCTCTCTTCTCTGTTATTTCATTTTAAGATACACATAATGGATCGAACATCCAATGCATTGAGAGGTAGGAGCTGGACGGAGCAGGTCCGTGATCAACACTAATGGACAAGCAGTGGTTGGGCATTCACTGCTCTTATAGTAAATGAATTGTTCGCAGCGTAAAGGAGCCCCACTGGGCCCTCGGTTAAGTCACCAGTCATTATTGCACGGAGTCCATTACCGCAAAATACATTTACTCTCGGGTTCCGATTGCTACTGACATCCAGCATCGTGGGAAGCGATGTCAGCCCAGCCAGCATAGATGAACGAGAACTACGGGAGAGATTATTACGACGATAAAGGCAGCCACAGGGATGAGTTTTGGGGCGTAGACCTCAAGCTGACTTTACAAAATGTTTTGTTCTCTCCTTCCTGCTCTCAATATCATCATAAGCAGACTTGCGGGTGGGGACGGCCCTACCTTTGTCATCTGATCGCCCACAGCTTCTTAATTAATAACGCTAAGTGTGTTTAACTCTTTCTGGTTCATTATGAATAAGGGCTCCTGGAGCTGGTGTGAGATTCAGTTGTCCAGGCTTCCATGACAGTGCCTTTTTTCACACAAGTATTAAAGATTCAAATACTGCATCACCTCCCCCCCCACACACACCATAAAGATGAGTAGCCAGTGAAATACTACTGACTGATTTGTCATATTATATCAGGAACCACCCCCAAATGCATACATTTACATTTAACAATAAGGAAATGCATATTTTGCAGCCGATTTTGTGCCCTAATTTAGTGATGCAGTTGGGACATAAACAGCAGCTTATTCCTAGGGGCACCTGTTTATTTCTGGCACCGGTCTGTTACATTTTCACTTTACCACAGTTTACCTGTGTGAGTCTTTAATTTGCCACCGACACAGAAAGTGAACAACGAGGAAACACTCTCGGCAGACCATCTGTCGAAAGTGTGCTCTTGGTTATTAACTGGCACAGCCAGGCTTTGGTATGAGTAAGCCTGATATAGTACCGCTTCCAGACAGTCTTACTCTATGGCTTTTGCACTGTGGAGAAAAAAAGAAAAACAAAATCCAAAGTGGCTCTCATTAGCACTGTCCTCAAGTGGTCAGAGCATGAAAACATAGGAAATTGCACACTTTTCTTTTTTAAGTGGGCTTCGCCGCCCGGCTATTAAAGCGCTCCTTGGTTGACATTCACTTGAGTGATATTCAGTAGCTTTATATGTCAATCGGAACATTATTGACTGAATTTTTCCCTGTTGTAATGCATAAATGAGCACACTATAAGTCAATATCGAGAATATGCAACCATAAATGCTATTTAAAGATCCGCCAGAAAGAACATAAATATTAAATACAATTCAGGTCACTCAAACCTAAATCCCTACCATACTTGTCCTGTTTCAATGCCACCCTAGTTCCTGCTCTTCTCAAAGGCATGTTTTTCCAAAAATAACCTCTTCAATAACACAGTTTTGGTTTTTGACTGCCACCACATTATCTGCTTTTCAACATGGTGATTAAATGTTAAAAAGTAAAGAAAAGGAAGGGACAAAACGACTTGGAAACAGTTTGTCCAGTCAAAGACCACCTTTCAGCACTCAGTATTTGCTGCTTGTTGTCGGATGGTATTCCCGTACCTCTATTGGTTAATTCCCTTAAAAATTGCTTACGTGTGGTTGGCTAACCCTTCATGAGTCAGTCCTGCAATACCGGCAGTGAAAGACTTCTCATTCACGCATTTTTAGAATACATTTGAAAGTGAAATAAGCAAAGCAAACCAAGTAAAAATATACAAATTATTCATTGTGCGGGGATATTCACAGGTTCACATATACATGACTGTCTCTCTTTCGCCGGGTGTTTACTGTGATTTTGTAATTTCCTAGCCAGTATTAAATGCAGAGCCCTCGAGCCGGCCCGAGATGCCAGGAAGTCTCTATAAGACGCTCCCTGCCAGGCTGATGTTGTTCCTTACACACTGCAGGTGACATGGCACACAACAATGGCGATGGTACCAATTGGAGAAGTGGTGTGTTTCCCAAAGTGCTGGAAAACGCCAAGCTGCAAGTGTCTGACAGGTCTGCTGGAGGCGCTTTTGCTGCAGCACACCAAGATATCAGGGCCAACTTAAAAGCTCTCCCCATGACAGAATAAAGCCAATTATGAAACAGCACATGCCATGTCCCACGCTCAAACTATGAGCCACAGAACTCAATTTGTGGAAAATTCCAGATTGTTTCTGAATGTGGTAATCTTCATAAAAATAGATAATCATATGGTGAGGCACATGAGACATTCTTAACGGTAAACATTGGGGAAAATGCCATCCAGGACATTGGGGAAGGTGAAACAAGTGACAAAGATAAATGGAGAACATGACCTTAAATGAAACAGGACAAGTGTGAAGGTGCAGGCAGACATGACAGAATAATGGAGGAAGACGGAGGATGGATGGAGGAGAGAGAGGTACAGCTTTGACCTCAGACAACAGATGACTGGCAAAGTTTTCCACAACAGAAAGGCTATCCCAGATCAGTTTTGCAGTTTGGGCATGACAAGAGGAAGGACAACAAATGAGCTAGATAAAAATAGACACGCAAACTACCTTCCCACTGCCTCTGAACTAGCACGGGAAATATTGTAGGTCAGTCATTTTCCAACCATAGCCTCTTCAGATATTACCTTTGGCGAAAGGGGGCTAATTTGGACACACTTAGCTAGGGAGGGATATGAGGAAGGACGACCACAGGATTTGTGGGATGCACTATGACTGATGGGGTGTTAAATGTGGCTCATCGCAGAGCTGCGGGTTTGCTTATTTCTCATTTACTTTAAAATAAATCTAATTTTAGAGTTGGTGAGTTGGTGCACTGACCTCAGTATGCTCAGTCAGTGAATCAATACGTAAGCTGGTACAAGCTAGTCAACTGCCCCCCCCCATCACCGCACCCCGCCCCGGCGAACAGCAGGAGTTCAGCTATGTGTTTTAAAATGTCATGAGGAAAGGGCCTCAACTACAAAGGCTGAGCTGCTGCTGGTTCCCTGACAGACCGGTGGATAAAAAAGGCAAGGATGGGAGAGAGATCAGAGAGAGGCAGCGCTGGGTCTGAGCACCCGCTCGGGCTGCGGGTGGGGGAGGCGACGGGGAAAAGAAAAAAAAAAGTTTATACATGTAGGCGGGGCCAATGAAGCACAAAACAGACCGTTTGGGAGACGATCTGCTTTATTAATGTCTCCCTCAGTGATGTAATTCTTAGCTCTCTCTTTTTCTGCAGCAGATCGCAACATGCCTCTATCACTCAGCTGTAACTACACCAGCATCTGGTCTGACCATGACCCACCCTCTATTCTTCATATTGTGGCTTTACAACTTTCATTTCTCTCCGTCTGTTTCTTCCATGCTCCACTTCTCGCTTCGGTCCTCTTCTTCCGTCATCCAGCTTTATCTCCCTTAATTCTCTGATTTTTATTCTCTTTCTCTATCCACAGTCATGCAGGTTTCCCCTACAGATACAGTATACTCTATCAGTCATCGCTCTCCCCACTCCATCCTCCTGCCTCCGCTCTGCTGTGGAAAGGCACTTCACTGTATAATTATGCTCGCCCCATACAGTGACCCAACTACAGCATGTCCATAGGCGATGTGTACAACGCTGAGTGCGACAGAAGGATAATGAAAGATGACAAAGACATAGGGGCCAAAAATAGAACACATTGGCCGTGCATACACTTTTAATCTCATTGCCTTAAATTCTCACCTTCCAGCCAAACTTAAAGTGGGAATTCCTGGTCAATACTTGGGCACCTTCTTCCCACATACATGCATATAAAACTGTGAATGGATTACAAGAAGGCATTTTGCGAGACAGTTTGAGTAAAAGCCCACTATATAATTACACACTCAGCCACTCCGCATCTCTGACTTGCCTTTACCTCTCTTCCACCCTTTATTAACTCTAACTCTCTTCTGTCGCTCTCATAAGCGATCCCCTTTTTCTTTCTCTGCACCTCACACTCCTCTCATCCTTTGCCGTGTGCTCTCACTATAAATAACCACTCTCTCCAGGGCTCTTGCAAGAGCTTTCACATTTCCACTGTTTTCTGTGTCTGTCAGTAGTGCTTCGGCCCTGAAATACTTAACGCTACAGCAGACAGCATCCGCCTTTTCTTTATTCTGCCTTCATCCCTTTAACCAGCAATTAATTCCATAGACAGGTTTGGGAAAACTCCTAATCCTGAAATCATTTAAGTGACTCCAACCAATGCTCTCTTGTTCCAAATGTATCAGTGCAACCACACACACACACACACACACACACACACACACATACATGCATATGCACATCCAAACATGCACAGGCAGAAACGCAAACTGGGACTCCAAAATTCCAAAATCGTTGTCCCCACTGCCTCCCTAAAGCAGCAGTTCCTTTTCCATCATCCTGCTCGTCTGTCCCTCTCTCCCGTTCGCTCACGTCTTGTCGCTCTCCCTGCCAGCAACATTTCCCAGCGAAAGGAAAAAAAGAATCAGCCTTCTCTTACTGCGTGCAGTGCTTCCTTCTCCTCTTCGTCTCCCGAATCACACAGCCCTGCTTCCCGCACAGAGGGGGTGACAGAGTGGAAGGGATGGAAATAGAGGGGATCCAGCAGCTGGTACTTGGGAAAAAATGAGAGTGAGAGACAGACAGAGAGGGGGGGAGGAAGAGAGAAAGAGGTAAATTTAATAAAGAACTGATGGGGGGAAAACAATAAGAGGCTGGAATGAATCTGCATTAAAAAATTACATTTTGAGGTCTGTCCCCTCTATCTAACAGTATGTCTCTGCATATCCTTAATTCTCAGCAGAACACAGCGGTAATTGCTGTAGTAACAGTTCAGATTCCTTGGGCTCTCTCTCTCTCTCCCTCTCCCGTTCTCTCTCTCCCCCACAGTAGCATGTTCAAACAGCCCTGATCTCTCTTCTGCTCAGCTGGTTGGTTGGTTTCTCCCATTCATCCCCTCCCTCCCTGCATCTCTTTTCACTCCTGCTCCTCCCACTTTCCTCCTCTCTTTTTGCTGCCCCTCTCCCTCCCTCTCTGTCTACATAGCATCCAGTCATCCAGCTCGCCCCCTTATGTTGCCGATGTTATAAATGATTTTAAATGTTCAAGACACCGTAATGGACTTTGCACACATCGCTTTTCGGAGAATTGTTAAGAAAGATTGCAAACGTGAAGACACTGAGTCTTAGCAATCTGAGATGTGATTTTGGTTTAAAAATATATTAAACACTGTAAAAATGAAATTATGGCTTTTAAAACATTGCATAACAGCAGAAGCACTATAATGAAGGCATTATCGAGAAACAGGAGCCAGTTGGTGTATGATTTTGATGTCTTGGTAAACATGTATCTTTATGTTGCAATAAAAATAGAATAAAATAACAAATGAATGAACACAACAGCTTTTTGGACATCTGACTTGTCTCTTCCGAGGCGCTTACCATTAGCCATACCTTCTGTTATATCACTACCACACATCTACACAGCATGAGCACTGCCAATGAATTTAAGATCTTGCAAACTAAAATGGCAAAACACGCACCGCCGGTTGCTATGGGTCTAATTCATGTTTGTCTTTCCGTAGGAATGGCATAGAGTTAAACGAATTTGTCTCCTTATTTCGTCTGTTCTTCTAAGATTTTCAGAATAACTCTGTTATTTTGGTGCCTTAGCAGTAAATCCACAGAAGTACATATACTCCCCGAACCCCAGCTTGTTATTAAGTTTGGCACAGAGCGGTCGGTTTTCAGATAATTCTTTCTTTCTCCCAATTCTATTACATCTCCTTCATTTTTCAGAGTGACAGATGGGCCTGTCTGCTCCCAGACTCTCCCCCCTCACCTCTCTCCCCCCTTGTAGCGGGCAAGGTTACTGATCTCCAGACCGCCGCTTCCTCGTACTGCCGGCGATATGGATCCACGGCACGCGTACTTACACCTCAATATGATGTGACACGGGGTCTGTGCGCGCGGAGGCTCCGCTATCCAACGGCGCGCGACGCTGTCGTCCGGTTGCCCTCACTAAATAATATCGCGCGCCGTTAGCAGAGGAACCTCCGCGTGCAGAGGCCCTGCGTTACGACATGACCTGCCTGCACGCGCCTGGGATTCAAATAGACTCCACACGTGAAACAAGACCCTACCAGCTTATATGTAAAGATACGCCAATTCAGCTAAAAGTGCACAGCTGCGGACAGATCCCGCACCTTACCGACTGACGTGACCCCCGCTATCCGCTGTGCCCTGCCACGGTCTGCTTTATCATCCTCTCTGTATGTATACGACCCAGCAGCTGGGATTTAGTTGAGCCTTTACATCATTTTGCTCCGTGAAAAATGAACCCGTTTTTATGCACCGGCACTACGCGTATCTGCGAGGTGAGCAGGGCTCGGGTCACAACACGAGCTTGTACAAAACTTACAGGTCAATTATGAATAGACACTGAGCCAAGAAATGATTCCTTTTAAAGCAATAAGTGGTTATCTGAATTTAGAGTAGCAGGTTGAACGGATATCGTAGTTTTGCTATATTGCATCTTAAGCTTGACATTCTCTGTCTTCAGCTGTAGTCATAAAGAACCTTCTTATAGTATAACGTTGTATATGCTGTGCGGCTTCATCTGAAGTAGCTATTTAGTTAAAGAGAGCGCTTGATATCCTGTTCCGAGTGCAGGATCACGCTTCTTCGACTCCGCTTGGCTCAAATAGTTGACTTTGTTTTAATATTTCCGTCACTTAGCGCTTCATGCAAAACACCTTAAGAGGAAACAGAAAGAGCGAGAACTAATGGTGACGCTGTCAGAACCTGACATTAATTAGTCAGCATCAAGTTATCCAAATACAGTAATTAGCCTACCTAAGAAGATAACGACAGAGTTTTCTTTATTGTTTGTGTTACATTAAACAAGGAGACTACTTAAGTTAGTGGAGCAAAGCAGGTTGCTTCAAGTCACAAATAAATGAAATGAATGCAACATTTGATTAAAAAAAAGAAGAAGAAATTGATTAAAATGCTCAACATGGTTAATCGGATAATAACAGTAGGGCCTGTATAAATAGTGGTTCATTTATTTGTTTGTGTTTATGTAGTTATTAATTTATTTATTGAGGCCTTCGGGGCTATTCTGATATTAGCAAGCCAAGTCATGCAGTTCATTTTACCTTAAAGCTAGCTAAATAAATTTGGAAAACAGTCTTTTAAGCACCCTATTCACTCCGTTGAAGGAAAAAAAAAATTATGTGTATATATATATATATATATATAAAGGGAAGCTTATTAGCAATTTCATCTCGGATAGTGACTTGTTGAGGGTGGCATGGTGGCTTGTTGGGCAGCACTGTCGACTCAGTCTTCCAGCATTAGAATTCTGCCCCAGATCTGTGCGAGTGGAGCCTGCTTGCTCTCCCTGCGTTACACAGGTTCTTTCCTACAGTCTAGAGATGTGTATTTAGGTGAACTGGTGATTTAAATAGCTTGTTGTGTGTGGCCTGCACTAGACCGGTATCCCATGCAGGGTGTTCTCTGCCATGTCCTCTCCTCTCCCTGGGATGGGCTCCAGGTGGCCTTGCACTGGATCAATGGTTGGAAGATGGATGGATTGCAACCGGTGAACTGTGCCATTCTCTTATTAGAGAGGAAAATCATGCAGGTGTTTCTGCTAAATACCAAGGGAAACAAATTACTAATGCAGGCTTTATTTTAAGAATCTCTTTGGTTTTGGCTAAAATCTTTCTTCTGGGTGGCTATTCAATAGCAGTTAATTAAGAACAATCTAGACGGCTATCAAGCAAATTATTCATTTTCGATTTATCTTTTAATTTATTTCTAATGTTATTTATTAATAATTTAATATTGCAGGGGGGATGTGCAATTATCAGTTATATGGGGTTTGTGTGGTATTTAAACTTTTAAAACTAGATTTATTGAGGAATTTGACTACTTCTACATCCAAACAAATGTTCACAATGAGTTAAAGTTACCATCCATCCACCCATCTTCCAATCACTTATCCTGGTCAGGGTCATGGGGAGTTATCATTCATCTGTCTTCTAATCATTATCTTATTCGGGATCATGGTGAGCTACAAAGTGGGGAATCCGTGGGATGTGTATCATAGCACGTATGCACAATTTATACACACATATATGCCATACAGACACTCACATACTGTTTTTGGACTGCATTCCATTGCATAGCATAATATTCACTTTCCTGCACGCACAGATCTGAGGCCAGATCTGAAATCCCGGCAGTCCCACCCACTGTGTTATCTGGCCGCCCAGGGTAATACTCACATTAGCAGTATTAACTGAGGAGGTTGCTGCAGCAAGCCAAAGACAGTAACGGTAACACAGCCAGGCTTCGGCATC
The DNA here is from genome assembly GCA_026781065.1 of Mormyrops boulengeri. Taxonomy (NCBI): domain Eukaryota; kingdom Metazoa; phylum Chordata; class Actinopteri; order Osteoglossiformes; family Mormyridae; genus Mormyrops; species Mormyrops boulengeri. The sequence goes on along the minus strand of JAODLD010000422.1, from coordinate 23,418 downwards.
TGTGCCGCACCTGATGAACCCTCAAATGCTGTGGAGACAAACTGGCGGGAGCTCACCAAAGTATAACCAGCATAAGCATCAAGCTTACACGGCATCGCGCTTGCACACAAAGGTCGCAAGCGGCGCCACTGAATCGAAGCCAGGCACGGCACCTATCTGGAGCAACAACCACTTGGGAAGCCTGGAGAGAACACACCATATTTAGGGAAATGGGAAGATTCTGCTGAACCTTTTACAAATGAGCAAGATTCCGCCACTTCTCTCTGAAAAGAGTCCCGATTTAGCTACAAGCAGTCAGAGCTGGTGCTAGACACGAAGGAGAAAATGCAGTAAAATTGCAGCTTCCGAGGAAGCCATTAAAACTGCTAATGTGCAGAAAAAGCAAATGCTTCTTATTGTGCTTATTCCATGGGAGTTTGCATGCATTTGACTTAGTAGGCATTAAAAACGTACACGACTTGCAAAGAAAATTAGTTTCCTGCAAAATAAACAGCATGAAATGAATTGCAGTTGAAACATCTCGCTGATATTCATACTGTACATAGTTCTGACATTTCTTGAGCTTGCATGCACATGGCACAGCAAAAAAAAGAAAACATATGAATTGATTGTGAAACAGAGAGTGATAGGATCTATATTTAGCTATACATTACATTTGTATGGCATAATGAAATCGTTACCAGAATGCTTTGAGTGTTTAAATCAGAAAATTTATAAAGTGTCTTCATTGAAGTAGTAGCATTGTTTCATTGCGTATGTCATAAGAATCCTTGTCTGTCTTTGAGGTTAGTGTTGGCTCCCATTGGCACATTGCTCATGTGGAGGCTTTTTGAAGCACTGATCATCACATTTTCCTGCACGCCCCTCACACCTGAAATTGATGCTGACCAATAACTGTCAAGTGCCCCCAGCTTCGCCATTAGTCCTATCTTGTATTACGGTATTTAGCGCGGAGAGCTAACTGATGGGGCTAGCAAAATAAAGTCAACTATCCATCCATCCTCTGTATCAGCTTGTCCCATTCAGGGTGGACATGCACAGTCCTCGCACAGACCCATGGCAGAGACTCAGACCCTGGTCTTAGAGGTGTGAGGCGACAGCGCTAACCACTGTGCGACTCTGCCACCCCGAGGTCAATTATTTGAGCCTAATGGAGGTCGGCGGCAAAGGGAAGTGATCTTTCATTCAGAACAGGATGTTAAGCACTAGGTTTTTAACTAACATAACTAAATAGCTACTATATCATTATTATTAGTATTAGTATTATAACATGGCAAGCAGCAATGTCTCTTGTACAAAAAACGTATCCTCATGCTGTTATTGTCCTAACATTATAGCTGAATGAACTCTACTTTTCTGTACAAGAAAGTGTGTGTGTGTGTGTGTGTGTGTGTATGTGTGTGCACGCGTGAGTGTGTATGTGTGGGTGTGTGCACGCGTGTGTGTGTGTATAAATACATACACAGACATATCTGCAAGAACCTATTTAATTTCCATCCATTCAGTCATTTTATTGAGTATTGCAGGGTCTAAATCATTTCCATACAAGTATACAAAGAGAGACTTTATTGCAGGGGTGTCAAACTCCAGTCCAGGAGGGCTAGAGCCTTAGTTTTTTCCCTGTTCCACCACAAATGATTCAGCTCGAGAGCTGTGTGGCAATTAGCAGAAGGAGTTGAATGAGGTGTCTTAAATGAGGGGAAACTCAAACACGTGCAGGACTCCGCCCCCCCAGGACTGGAGTTTGACACCTGTGCTTTATTGTCTTGTAATTAGCCGCTTCACAAGTTTGATTGGTCTTCCGCAACAAACTCATGATAATGTATGTGGTGTGTAATGAAGGGTGGGCAGTAATGACTGTGATTCTTTGAGATCTCCTTAAAGGAAGGAGCAGATCTATGGATATGATGAAATCCAATTAATAACACAGCATTGTTTTTCCAGTTTCATATATGGTCACCAGAGGTGGACCTGTTGGCATATATAAATCAGTGAGTGAAACTCAGTAAGCATCAGTTTGAAAGGTGATGTGAAATTGAAGATTCTCGCATGCTGAAAGATTCAGGGGGTCCAGCACCGGGTGCCACAGTCAAAAAATAACTTACTGTTGGAAATGTTAAGGCTGTAAAGCTGGTGTGATTGAATGTGTTATCACTGCAGCGGAGAATAGCTGAAGGAGCGGGCGGTAACAGGAGCAGGACAACAGGCAGGCATGTCTGCACCTTTTATGCTTGCAGCACTGGAGGCGTGGCGGGGACAAATGTACACGGAGACTGGATTGGGGGGGGGCAGAGGGGTGTGTTTAACTTGGCAATATGGGGGAAGAGGATGAGGAGGCAGGCTGGGTGAAGGCTTAGGTCCATTTGGGATTGTTGTCACATTTCTTGTGTCACCGGGCAGTAAGGTCTAGAGGCAGCTCTCCCATTCGGACGTTTGTCCTCAGAGCTGTCTGCTACTGGGGAACAGAAAATACAAGAAGGTCGCACACAGCTTTCACCTCCTGTCTGCCTGCACCGTGGGTTTCAGCAGCACTGGTGAGGTGGCCCTACCCTCTTTCTGTGGTCACCAGCGGCCGCCAGCCATGTCCTGTCCGCATTCCTCGCAGGCAGCCATCGCTGTCCGTAGAGAGATTGCGGACACTGTCCTTTGGCGCGGTGCTGAATTCCACCACCGCACTCCGGCGCATGTCTTTTTACCTGTACTGTCACAAGGGCTATCTGAGATCTTGGGAGCAGAGAGCGGAAATGACTTTGCAAAAGAGTGCTTACCGATTAAGGCTTTCTTTTGGATGCTGGCAGGGCTATGAGTGACAACCAGAAAGTTGATGTAGTGTTAGGAGCGTTGGAGGAGAAGCCAAGCGTGAAATCAGTCTTACATCCTGCAGTTCCAACAAACTAGCGAACAGGTGTTTCGTGTGCCGTAGGCATTATGTGGTGTTACATGGCAACAGAGTTCCTGTTGATAAATCATAGTGTCCGTATTTTTTAAATGTAAAACAGGGTGACATAGTGAGGTTGTTTGGACTCTAAGCTGTAGAGGAGGAAAGTCCAAACATAATAAGACACTGCCCTGTAGCAGGAGAATCAAATTAAAATTGTTTACCATGCCACTACCCTTTTAGAGGGCTCCCAATCCTAGTTTTCGAGCCATTCTGCCTGCAACCCTCCCCCAGTGTGCTTTTCTTTAAGGGGGAAACAATAGACCATGTCACCTATGCAATCAGAATGGTCGTATTACGAGCTACAGTGTGTTTCGTTCCTCCTTAAATTTAAACACCAGCTTATCACAAGGCACATACACACCATAGACATTGTAAGGCATGGGAGCCTATGGCAGCCCAGATAATTAAAGTATTCGATGTATGGCGTTCATGCTAAGGGCTTTGCAGACATGGGGTCCAAGCAGTCCTTTTCAAGGCTTACATTTTCAAGGAATACCGCAGCCATAAGGTGAAGGATGCAAATGACTTCATGCAAGTTCTTCTGCTGGCAGCTGCCTTGTATCAGGAATGACGTGTAACAGGATGGAGTAAGAGGAGAGTCCGCCTGTTGGGGGGAATTAGCAAACCATCATGTCGGCCCCATGAAGAGCAGCTGGAGTCTGGGTGCCAGAGCTATGAATAGTATCTGAGGCATGACTCCTGTAAAGTGGGTCGGTTTGTCAGCTTGAGGTAGCAAATCTGGTCACAATTCAAAAGCAGCATGGATATTCAGTTTATGTCATGAGGATAGCCCTTGCGGATCACTGTGAGGTCTGAGCATTTCCCCAGATATGGTGTAGCAGGGCATTTTAACCTCTATATTGTGCCTACAAAGCAATTTCTGCATATGTTATCAAAAACCGAATCAGTCATAAATGTGTATCTTGTGTTGTTATCAACAAAAATGAATCTGAACTGAACTGAACTCCACTTTAGACCTTCTAGTTGAGAATGGCAGGTGAAGGTCCCTTCCAGATACCAGGGAAAGGTGGCACTCCTGATCCATCAGGGTTTCTTGCCTCAACACAGATGCTGTATGATATCTGCAGTCCTCTCACAAAGCTGTAGCACCTTACACAGCCCAGCCATGCCTTTCTGTTCATTATTGTTATTTTCAGATCATAGAACCATTTGCACTTCAGTCTTTCTCCCCATCTACGCCTATGAAAGGAATGAGAAGAATTCCATGGATGAATGGATTGTTGCGCATAGAATAGACATTTAGAACTACAAATATAGTCTTTAAACCTTTTAGTTCTAAATGTCTACTCTATGCACAACAATCCATTAGTCCATCTCAGACCTACTTTCTTAAGGTTGGTGGAGTTCTATTAGGTTGTAACAGTGCCTGATTATGGCTGAAGTCAGTTTGGGTTTTAGAAATGCAGATGTCTTACTATACTGCAGGTTTGTTGAATTGTTCCTATAGAGGAGGAGTCAGTGGAGTTAATCGTCTGCTGCTAAAAGGTAGCTAAATTACAGCTGGAACGGAGCTGGACTCCAAGGAGCTTTTGGAGCTCATTCGTCGTTGAGCGTATAGTGATCTTAATCCTGGCCCCAGTGCCAAAGGAGCAGACAGTGTGTAGCGAGTGTGGGAAGCTGCTGTTGCGGCATTATTTAGCGGCGATATGGCACTGTCACAGGTGAGGCGCACCGGCGGATCTGCATCTGGCGGCATCCAGCTGAAAGGCTTCGGCAGGAACGCGGACAGGCATGGGGGGGTCACCTGGGATGTGGCACGGGAATGTCAGGAGACTGCGGGAGAGAAAGCAATCAGCTTAAGCGGGAAGTATGTCGGAAGTGTGAGCACACAGGCTTTGGAGCCTCTGGGCAGACAGAGCAGTGTCACACATTGCCAAATGTAATGGCTGCAAAACCTACACCTCGTATGGCATTACGTTACGCAGCGGTACATTATCGGCTGTGAGAAGTCCTGTCACATGCTTGACAGTGCCACCTATTACCATGAATTGTACCACAAGAAGTATTACTCTTCATATCTATATTTCCTTTTGTATAAATTGTCATGTACAAGAAGCCTGCACATTAAAAAAATAAATGGCCTTTGAACGTTTCCTTCTCCTTTTTTTCATCCGGAATTCAGGCCTTTTTATGATTTAATAGAGGGGAGGTGGTGATGTGCATGCAGCTCTTCAGAGGACATAATGAGAAAGTGTGCAGGTTCCTCTGTTCTGCCTGCTCTTAGGGACAGCGGATATGATAAGGTTCACAAAGCCAGCCGATAGCAGCACAGGGCACAATCCTCATGCCAATGTGTCTCTCTAAAGAGTGCAAATATCATTTTGCCCTGCAAAATCCTCCATTTTTCCTCAGAACTCAGGCAAGTGAGAATCACTGAGGATCTGAGTATGTATACACAATCCTCAGTGACCCCTTTTGTGTCTCTCAGCCTGTGCCCTCATTATGGGAAAAAAGACTGCTCTACTTGCCTGTGGAGTTAACCCCTAGCCTCCTGAGCAAAACTGGGACATGGAGTGACAGAGGAGAGAGAAGAAATGGAGAAAAAGATGGAAGGGAAAGCACGGAGCTGCAGGAAATGAAGGGGAATGGGCGAGAAAAACAGGGGCCGCGGAATGACCGTGGTAATGGGGAGGGGACAGGGCAGGAGTGACGGAAAGGGGGAGATTTAAAGAGGGCAAGGATAAAGGAGACAATGTGAAAATAATCTGTGGAGAAAAGGCACAATCATAGAAAGATAGAACAGGTGGAGGTCTGGCCTGGATTAAAGCAGAGAAACTGTAAAGTATTTTCAGGAATCGTGAGAAATGCAGGAAAATCGGGCTGCGGAAATAAGAGGTGAAACAGGACAAACACGTACAGGAATATATAGATCGACATACTCAGTTTGAAGTATGCCTAATATCTGAACTACTTAAGGAATGCTTTGGAAGTACACCAGCGGATGCAGCAGGTAGCATGGAAGCTAATGGACAGCTCTGCAGTCCATTTCTACTTTGCTCTCTAATCGGTCTGTTCCCCAGCCATGCTTTCACTCCTGAAGGCTCAGTGAGGTTAAATTCCACTTTAAACAACAGAGTCATTATAATTTTCATAAAATATAGTATGTAGATGCACACAGATCTGTATCGATTCATCTCTCGTCCAACTTCTTCTCCAGTATGGACTCTGAGGCCTATTGCGGTGTTAACATACTGATCCTAAAAAAGGCTGCCACTTTTTTGGAATTCTAAAAATAATGATAGAAAAAATAACACTTTATGTGTGAATGTAGGGTACCTCATCCACGGGGGGGTAGTGCATCCCCGTGGTTGGGGGTTCAAATCCCACTCTGCTGTTTGCATCTCCTCCCCATATTGTGTGGGTTTCCACCCAAAGAGCCTAAAGACATGCAGTTAGGCTAAGGGCCATCTCTACCTATAGTGTATAATTGTGTAAGTTCCCTATAATGGGCTGGCATCCCGTCCAGGGTGTACCCCAGCCTTCAGCCCGATGTTGGACTGACATCCCATCCAGGGTGTACTCCAGCCTCGTGCCCTGATATGGACTGGCATCCCATCCAGGGTGTACCCCAGCCTCATGCCCTGTGATGGACTGGCATCCCGCCCAGGGTGTATCCCAGCATTGTGCCCTGAGGTGGACTGGCATCCCATCCAGGGTGTACCCCAGCCTCGTGCCTGTGCTACTCTGTGACTCTGATTGGGAAATGCAGTTATAAGATGTATAAATGTATTGCCTATGTGTGTTTTAGTAGTAATAATATGAAAATATAATTATAAAAGCTCATTTGCATTGTAGTGGTTCAGAAAATAGATGGATGCTTCTGACTTGTAATGGTTGTTTTTTCCATATGAAAGAAGGTATCAAATAGTCAGACTCATGGTGCATAATTCATTTCTGTGTAATAACATTTCAGCAGCAGTGCCTAATGTTATAACTATTACGTCAAGCTGTGAGTTAACTATTATTCTAATTTCCGAGGATCTGCCGTGGCTATCAGCATACCGTCCTCCTCCTACTCTATGAACCCACACCATAACTCATTCTATAATCAACACTATACCTTCTGTGTGAAGGCAGCAGCTGTTTCGTTATGCGTCTAACAAAGCCTGACTGGAATATCCCAGGGACTGAATTACGTATGGGATCATGCATGTGCGATTACATGACTTAGGCATTACCGAGTGCTAATTCTGTTTGGTGTGTCATTGCAGACGCAGAAACCTATGCATTAACATGTTGCCAAAATGCAAGCAGATGGATATATATAATTCATATCTGAGAAAGTGGATAAAAATTTCATAATTTGAATACATGTCAAAATGAGAGAATATCCGCCATCGTTCACAAGGGCTCCACCTTGTGGCCATAGTCATTTATTGCTTATAATTATCGAGCTTTAAAGTGTATTGTTTGTATCACTTAATTTATTCATAAATACTGGGGTCTCATCTATAGTTATTTAATAGCCTTGACATTGTTGCCAGTATTTATGTAAACTCTGAGATGCATGAAGCATACAAACCTGTCATAACCACTAACTCACAAATGTGATTATACGCTATATGAAAACCATGTTCAAACTGGTGAGATAATGTTAGCATGTTGCAGGTAGTTAATTACAAGACTCTTGACGAGTAAAATAAGACTTGATACAAAGACAGCTGTCATATTTGGCTGTCTGATGAAGAAAGATGCCCCCAGAAGTTAGAATTACAAAGTCAGTTTGTCAGTGGACTCAGTATTATTGAAGGCTGACTACATTTCTGGTTTAAGAGGTAATAAGCAACTGAACTGAACACAGGTGACATAGCTGTTGGTGGACAGCAGACTCCTGCTTGTCTGATGTAGCACAGTGAGTGACAGTGAATTTATAATGTGACAGTAACTCAAGAGCCACAATGTTTTAAATGGTAGGCAAATTAATTTTTTATTCTTATCAACATGACAGAGAAGTGATAGCATCGTTTCTGAAAAGAAGACCAGCTTCCCTCGCAAAAACGGAACCGTATTGTAACACACATTTTCTTCAAGGAAAGTATTTTTAAAATCCAAAGTATCAGAGCCAGGCATGAGAATTACTGTATGTGAAATGATGACCTCCAGCCTCGTCAGCACAGACATCGTTACGAGGGCTGGTGCGAATGTGTGAATCTTAACAATGCAGCGCGAGGTTTGAAGAACAAAATAGCTTGGTAGCAAACTCAGGCCAAATTTTACTCTAGGACTGATAGCTTGCAGTTTGACTGAGCTGATTTTATTCTCTACTCATTGACCAGACAGTATATGCTACTGTTAGTGACCCCCAACTTTTTAAGTTTGGTCACTTTGCTTGGCAGAAAGTTTCTAATTGGTTCACTGAGCTGTATTCCTTGAAAGGTTAAATTCTGCCCAAACATGCAGTATGGATTTTCCCACGTTCAGGGTACTGATGCATTCTTTTGTACTGTGGAAAGAAAAGTTTTGTGAGAGATGAGGGTCTTACACCGGTCTTCAAAGTTTTGCTTTCTTTTTGTCTCACAAATCAAAATAGGCGAATTGTACAGTATTTGTTGTGCTGAAGTCAAATATCCATTCGGAATTTAATGCATGGATTTTGAGTGACACACAATTAAACGTTATGCTATATGTATATTTACTGTGTATGTGCAGGGTGGAAGTGACTCATTTAAAAGGTAGAAGTGTATAATGTTCTGCTGTACTTGACCTCAGGAACATTCCTCTTAAGGGTCTGGGAGAAGTCAGCATACTGGAACTCAATTGGCCTTCATATTGTTTTTACATTACAGAGAGAGCAGGACCCTGTCTCAACACGACCAAATATGTTACAGCCTAAACTCTCCCAGAACAGACTTATAGTACTTTAAAATTTTCTCTTGAAATTAAATCATTTTTCCTAAATAAAATTTTTAACAAACCCATACATCCACATACACCATCAATATAGGCAAAAAGCCTAAAAATTATGTCACTAAAAACTCTGGGTGATAGCAAAATTGTGAGGGCATTTCTGAAGTCAGCATAAAAAATTACATAAAAGACACCCCTTAGTTGTTCTGTGACAAAATCGTGGTTGACCAGTGTAACCATCATCTGAAAGTAGGTGAGATCTATGCTATGAGGTTTATGATCACACTGACTATGCCTATGTTTAAACTGAATGGAAGCTTTTTACTGCCATTTGTACAAGTATTAGCAGGAGTACATCCAGGATTAAAAATTTGGAATATACTTGGATGAGTCTGGCTTGCGGGCCTAATATATATGCTTTCATAGGGCCCAGATCTCTAGCAGCACCCATGAGTATGAGAACATGTACTTTGGATGCTTCTTTGCACATACTCCATCTTGCTCTCCTTTGAGTCACACACACATATACTTACATATGGGTGAGAGTGAAGCCTGGGGTGCGAGCACAGGCTAAAGACCAATTCATATTTCTCTGCACGTGTAGACACATCCACGCGTCCGTGTGCTGCTTTACGTCATCGTGCGCCTCTGCATGGACAGTGTACTGTATGCGCAAGCTCTTCCTCCTTGATATCCATATTGGAATGGAGTGGTTGTAAGCAACGTGCGCATGAGCACAAGGTGTTTCCTCTATAACACGTTGTGCATATGTGCAAAGTGCGCGGCTTGACCGGCCAAGTATGAACGTTTCTGATTGCGTATACACAGTGTGGATGCACGAGTGTCACAGGTGTGCGGAGAAGTACGAACCAGCCTTTAGCCAGCATGTGACACTCCTGGAGCTGGGAGGTTAAGGTCCTGCTCAAGGGCCCAACAGCAGCACCAGCCTGCTGCTCCCAGAAATTGAACTAGTGACCTTCTGATCACAGGTAGAGAGCTCCATCTCACTGAGCCACCCACTGCCCCCATATGGTGAGAGTAAAGAAGGGTTACCCATCTTCGCTTTTGAAAATGTCAAGATGAGAACAGCCCTCAGGAAATGGTGTCACATCCCACCTCTTAAATTTTTGTTCTTGCAATTGCCTTATTTGATTATTGTCTTTCCGATCGCGCTATTGATTGATGACACGGCACAGCCCGGCTACCCGCTTGCCTTCCTCTCCTCATGTTCCCACCTGCTTTTTTTGCCTTCAATATTCTCTCAGCCTCTGCATTTCCCTGCACTTATATGGGCATGAGATACGGCCCAAAACACTTCTAATCAAATCCTCACTTTCTTTTTCTGCACATTTTTCATTACCTGCTTCTTCCGTAAATTGTTGTATAATTAGTTTATTTCCCCATTTTTCATTCTCACTGTCTTTATTAGTCATTTTCTCATTCTGTACAATTTTCTTCTCACCCGCTCCTTGTCACTTTCTTTGCTGCTGTCTGTCAGCAGTTTTATTTGAGATGGGTATTGGGGGGGGCTCGTCCCTCACCTCCCGTTTTGCTCATTCTGTCTGCTGCTTGCTCTGCTTGTATCACAGCCTAGGGCACACCCGGGTAATAGCCGCGTCCGGCCTGCAGAGATATTCTTACAGGGTTGTGCAATCATCACAATAAAAGCAGGTAAAATTTCTTTGCATTAATAATACATATTTAAGTTTAAAGTGAAAAATGCAATAGCTCTATTGATTTGTGCATGTATTATGAAAAAAGGAGGAAAGTTAAATATAAGATTTGTATTATTGTTCCTTTCATATGACATGAAAATGATCCTTAAAAGTTGGCTCCCACTGACGTGAAGCTCAGATTTGGCTCACCACAGAGGATCATTTCCCTGACCTGATCTATGGCTTTATAGTTTTTTTGTCCACAGCGTCCACCTTATCTTCAGTTTTATTATTCAAATCAGGTTTCTTTCTCTTCTGTAATGTGCTAATCTCAAGTTGCCTTTCCCTTCCTATCCATTTAGCTTTCTTTTGTTACCTTTCACAGTCTAATCTTGATCACAGCTTGTTCAACTTGTTCCTGTTCCTGGTCTTTTCTCTCCTTATTGTCATAAGTCTCAGATTTATTGATATTCCAGCTATGCGGTCTTGGCAACTTGGAAAACATGTGAAATATGTTCATGTGTTGTCTTCGTCACAGCGCTGTCAGTTTGAGGGATGCTATGATGTCTTGACACCTTTAGAGGTAAAGGGATCTGAACCCCATTTCTACCTAGAGGTACTCCAGTTTGTTCTCATAGTCCATAAACATGCATCTTGAGAAACTTGAGAAATTGTGTCTCTGAATTGCCCACAGTGTGCGTGAGTGTGTGTCTTGCGATGGGCTGGCATATCGTCCAGGGTGATCCCTGTCCTGTCCTTGGAAGAGGCTCCAGGATTACCACAAGCCTGTACGTGGCTGCAAGATGAATAGCAGTTTCATAATGACATTTAATGTTCATTTCTGTCTGTCTACAGTGACCAGTCAATTTAACTTTTTTTCCTCACCTTTTTTCCACACTTTCCCATCTCCCTTCCTTATATTTCATTGGCCTGCTTCCCTGATTGGAACTGACAGTAAACAAATACATCACAACTTTTCTGTAGCTAATGTGACTAACTTTAAGGGGACTAACATTAATTGTATTTATTTTACAGTTAGAAGGCCTTGGTATACTTAGGAGAATCTGCCTGATGTGTACCCAGGCAGCCCTGTGCATCCAGTGCATGGTGTCATTCAGCTAAATAAGTTTCGCTAAGAGCCTGCAATGACTTACAAAAGTTTAGCATAATAACAGAAAAAGATAATGCAATAAAGAGTGACTAGAATCAAATGTACTGTATATGAGCTGTGGATGCATTTCAGCTATCACCAAGTAGCCCTGTTCCTTAACCTAATTAAATTTATTATTAAATGTTTTACTATGCCTTCATATCCATTTTTGCACCTCGTGGACATATTCTCTACTTATAGCTGTCCAGTTTAATGGATTATGGAAAGATGTTATCAAAAGCTTAACAGTCCACCCTCTAGTCATCAAATATCTTGTATGGTGGCGATGGATTATAATGAAGTCCTAAACTTAGCTGGATAGCTGAAGATGATTGCTGTAAGCATCAGGCAGCTGTGACCAGGTACAGGTGATTTTAAAATGATCTGTCTGGGTTTACAAACTGCTGGGGCAGTGGTGTCTTGATGGTTAGGGAAGCGCACTTGTAATTAAAAGATTGCTGGTTCGAATCCTTGACCAGCAAAGCACACTGAGGTACCCTGAGCAAGGTGCCGCCCCCCAAACACTGCCCCCTGGGCGCTGAATTAGCTGCCCCCTGCTATGTCACATATAGGTTAAATGCAGAGGTCACATTTCATTGTTGTGCTGTGGAGTGTCAACTATGACCACTGATCACCAAATTCTTAATTCTCTACAGTCTAAATGAAGTGATTCATCTGTGACCATTTCTGCACTTTTTGCAGACATTGTGGTGAGCGTAAAATGTTTAGTGAAAATACATGTAGCTTAGCTAAATGTAATTGGCACATACCAACAGTAGGAATATTAGCATATTTATTTGCATTTAAAAGTCGGAGCAATACTTGGGTGGTTAAGTTTTGTCTTGCCAGAAGACAAGCTCACAGCACAGTGTTTCATAGAGCAAGGACATCCCAGTAGTACATAAACTCATAGATATACTCACAAGTCAAAGTCAAGACTGGAAAGTAATCTGCTTAGAGTAAAGAAAAAATGGACATGAATAATCAAGTGAATTAAATGTGTATAACTTGGGAAAGCTGAGGATGTTCTATGAAGTACCTTCCCCGGATTTGCTGGCATGTAGGTAGGTCTCTGTAACTAGGAATGTTTGCTTACTTAACAAGGCAAAGTTGCTCTGCATTACAGACCTGGTCATCAGACCATCTGGCATGAGCTAACAGGAAAGGAGAGTAGCAGGCCAAGGAAGTGTCCTCCAACATGACTGCATAAATAATACGTTTAGCGTGGATTTGTCCTTAAGGGTTTTCTGTTCTTTTATATTAATAAATGAAAATGTGATGAATTTGCATAATTACAAATAAATTGCAGTATAATAAATTAAAATAAACCAAATCAATAGACACCTAAATATCCCTTCTCTGTCTTACATTATTTAAAATTTTATGCTCATCGGTAGTATATATGGATGGATGGATGGATGGATGGATGATTTTTATATATTGTTAGCAAGATACTACTCACAATATTATTTTCCTTTTACCCACACTATAAGAAAAATTGAGTCAATACTTGTTTTCAGTCTTATCTATCAATCTTAGCAAATTTAAAAGAAATTTGCTATTTCAGTAAATAAAAAATGATAAATAAGTGATCAAAATCATAGCTGTGGAGCACACCAGTTAGCCAAAACATGCTGTGAGCTGCTATGCAGTAGTAGCCCGCATAACAGCAATGTAGACATCCCTGTCTTACAGAAAAAAATGGCCTCATGCAGCAATGAGGAACATGTTTAAGCCTTTCTTAGTCTCAGACAGAGGAAAAAACTCCTGACAGAACCCAGGTGCTCTCCTTGGAGAGGTCTGCACCATCTGGTGGCTTCACAGCAACACTGATGAGTCAGGCTTGACTACTACTGCAGAGCAAGACTGCTGATATGCCCCAAGGGAACATTTCTGTATATCCCGATTCCTTTCATTATATATGCCAAGCACATCCCAACCAAGGAAAGAAGATAAGCCTCCGCCTCAGCCGGATTCCAAACACCTACAGTATGGCTGTGGCAGGAGAACAGGACAATCCTGAAGAGATGCAGACGTCTTGTTTTAGTGATTACTGACAGGTCTTTATAGGATGATGAAATAAAACAGAGGAAACATAAGGGAGTCCTACCCAGGGCAGGGAAGGTCTTGAATGATCATCTGTAGTTATTTTGCTTTAGTTACAATAAGAGTTAGCAGTGAACTGATACCTACCTTAAAGGATCTACCTGGATCTCTTGATCAGAGATGAAGTCTGTCCTACTCTCAAGTTCCCCATGGCAAAAGACCTCAGGCAAGTGTGGGCAAACTCAGAAGTCCTAGGCTGAGGGCAAGTTTCAGGGAAGGAAACTGCCTGCTGTTTGTGTGCGTACACAAAACAGCATTTTGCATTACTCAGCCTTCGTGGAGATGGTGGGTGAGGTGTTCGAAAATGTACTCTCTATGGATTCTGCAGTTCTTCTGGGTGGTTTCAATCTGATGATGGCTTGCAGCACACACCTGAGCGATCCAGTGCTGAGTGTGAAGCAGCAGGGATGAGAATTGGCACCTCCAAATCCAAGGCCAGAGGACTATCTTGGAAACGAGTGGATTACTGTGCCTTTAGTGAAAGACCTCCTAAGGATCTTATTCACACGTCACAGTAAGAGGAAACGTGAGATTGACAGGAGGATTCGTTTGGTGGCTGCATGTTGTTTTGCTGTACTGAGGAGGTCCGTGATGGAGAAGCAGGAGCTAAACCATCGGATGAGCTTTGGGGCTTACTGGCCGATCTGTCTTGATCCTCACCTATGGTATTCAGCTGTGGCTAATCTCTGAAAGAGGTTTGCTGATACAAATAGCCTTGCTGATCTCACTCTCTTACAGGATGAGTTCAGATATCCAGAGAATCCTGGAAATACAACAGCTGATTTTGATGGAGAGTAGTCAGCTGAGGTGGTTTGGGCATCTCTTAGAGAAGCCACTTGGTTGGAGGAGATATTCTGAGCCTACTATCCTACTAGATGGAGACTTCAAAACCAAATCCAGGACACACTGGGAGACACTATCAGCCAGCTGGCTTGGAATTGACAGAAGAAAGAATCTGTACCCAGAGGTACAAAGTTCAGGTTCAGAAAGTAGTAGTACATATATTCAAAAAGTAGTTTGTGTATATAAGATTTCAACCAACCAGTTGAGTACTCTGTGACTGTGACTATGTTCAACTGGTTGATTGAAGCAAAATCATGGTCTGGATGTGTACTTTCTGAACCTGAACTTTCTACCTGTCTGTACCCTTGGAAAGACTACTAGAGGTCTGCCGTAATCTGGAATGGTCTTACAGCTGTTTGCCAGTGAAGATGGGAAAAAAAAGCTGTGTCCAGAATATTCCAATGCAGGTGTGACAAATGTAGATGGCAACAGACAAGTCAATAGACAATACAAATGAGCACTGTTTATTACAAAGCAACGCACTCAATGCAAGAAATGCCAAACTGCCATCATTCTCCCTTGTCCTAAAACAGCTTTGCTGTCATTTTATTCTTTGACTTCCCACTTTCCTTGGCCTCAACTCCTCCCCTTTAACTGATGTTCTTAAAGGGAGAGAATAAATTGCAAGCACATTAGAAAAGGTAAAAGTACCACGTAGCTACTTGGAGGCTATACAGTGGCCGAGTGAAGTGGCTTGGAGAACCACACTTAATTTGTGCAGTATGATCCAATCATGACCCTGATCAGCCCAAAAGATAGATGGATCAGTATTTCTCAAAGAGGCATTCTCCAAATTAAAGTCTGATGTCATCCCTCAGACCTGTTCACAAATGGATACTTGCATTCATGTAGATTAAATATACCTTTGGCTTTACCCAACAGCTCCTGGATTCCTGTAGGTAATGCAAGGTTTGCTCACCAGAAAACAGTGCAGTTTATATTATGTCTAACAAAGTGTTCTTCAGATTGGTTTCAGTAACATCTACCATCCCAACTGCAGCATGACATGACTAATTACATCTCTTTACGCTGAGAAATAAACTCTCATTTCTGTTTAAATTACTGGTGAGGATGTTAAGGATGTAGACTATGAGGTGCAGCAATGAAAATGGACACACGCTGTCTCTTTATGACAAATAGAATAGAGATACTTTATTAATCCCCAGAGGAAAATTCCCTTTACCCCAACTTGCTCTCCATACAGGTGAGAACAAGCTTTCAGTCATAGCCAAAAAGCACCTAGAGAGAACCCCCAGACATATGATTATTTCACAAAGGCCGGGCAATCACAGGCACATAGGCTTAGCCCACTGAGCCACACACTGCATAGCACATAAACTTTCTAAAAGTAGGATGGAGCTCCCAGCACTCAATATAGGAAGCAACTGACTAGCCTACTCTGAGGTCTAGCACAGATTAACAGAATTCAACAAGTTTTCCCTCATTCCTGGTCATACAGATTTAACAAAATGCCACTTACAGTACAGACCTGGACATGGTAGGTAGGCCTCACCATCTGCCCAAGAGGAGAACATAAGCATTTGGTAAGAACTGACAATAATATTAGACATGGGGGTAATTGAGAATTCTCATAACAATTTGAGCAGCATAATGTTACTAATAAAGTATAATGCATGAATTATCACTACCTATCTGCAGTCAAAGTCCAAAAAATAGATGGGGTTACTTATGGGGATAGCTAATTAATTTTAGTGTATTCCCAATTTTTCCACCCCAGTCTCCAGAATTACCAAATAATGGATCCAATGCAGGGGATGAATCTGTGAGAGATGCAATTCTGGCAATGAAACTGTCATCAGTGGGTGCATCTGATTTTTCTTAATTTTTGGACAAGGAAGAAGTGGCCCTTACACCACTGAAAGTACAATGTTAGAATAGGCAGTCTTCGCCCTATTACCTCTCATATTTATATCCTGCGTTGACACTTTTTCGTCTAACAACAGCCCCCTTCAGTGGTTCACTGAAGGGTACAAAGATTCACCTTACAGTATCTAAATTTCCACAGCCATGGCAAGGATTATATCTTTGCTGATTTGTATTCCAGGTAAGAAGCGTGGTTGTCAGGCTTGACCCTTTTTGTATCTGGCAATGGAGGAGTGTGAGGAGAAACCACATTCACTCCTCCAAGAACACTACAGCTCTGCTTACACTTGGCTGTAAAATGCGTCTTGGCCAATCGGACCATAAGTAGACATCTGAGACACATCACCATTTACACGTGTGTCTATCATGCTCCTCCAAGGTGTCCAGCTGACCCCTTGTGTTCAGATTTTGTTACTGTCGTGCACACATTTAGTGTGACATCCTTGTTGGGGACACATCCAGGATGCATTAGCGTTTACATTACAGAAGATATGGGGTGAAATGCGTCCCAAACCACCATGGCAATTGGTTTAAGTGATCGGATCACAATGCATCTTGGTGTTCATTTGCACTAAAGCACAGGCTATCCGATCACCCAAGACGTATTTGAAGGCAAGTATAAACAAGGCCTTAAAGGACAACGGGATCTGTATATCAGCGCAGATCTAAGGAACTGGCGTTTGAGCAGTGTACAGAGCAAGGATTTTTATTTTTTCAATGTAATTTGATAAATGCATAGATTGAATATGGCTTTACTGCAGGGAGGGAGCAGTGCATTAAATTTCACTGCTGCATGAAGACCTTCCAACCAAAACAAGAAGTAAGGATGAGCAAGGATCAGTTTTTCCACATAGAAGGTGCTGGAATGGAAAGACCATGTGGGCATGTGTGCACATCATGCAGCCTCCACACAAGGAGGCACAGCTGGGCTGTCAGGATGTTTTTTGACAAAAGCCCAGGAGTGTTGACTGTTTTTTGTACAGGTGTAAGCAAATAACTGCCTGAAGAAGCAAATATAGGAACACAGGGACATTTTCCTAAAAACAGACGCAAAAGCGATGCTTATTAAAGTGTGGCCATAAGTTTGCTGAACAGAAGTCTCCCTTAGAGAAATCGTACTGAACATTAAGTCTCTTGCAGTACATGAAAACATATTTTCAATCAGTTTTGTCTTTAGTTGAACAAAGTGTAGTTGTATCCAGTTGTTTGTTTTCTCCAGTCTATAAGACAGAAGTCATCCGCATAAATACAATAGGCAGTCTTGCTGTCTTTCAGGATTTGGCCAAGTGGAAACGAATAAATAAGAGGCCCAAGAACTGGTCCTTGCGGGACTCTCCATGCCATGGCAGTTTGCTCAGTTTCATAATTGCCAATAGTTACAAAACAACCATTTTAAGTCCTGAACCATCTAAGGACCATTCCTGAGAGTCCTGCCCAGTTTTCCAACCTGTCTAGAAATAATTTATGGTAGATAGTATTAAGGATGCACTGAGGTCTAATAACACTAGGATTGTTATTTCACCTGCATCAGCAATCAAACGAGTGTTTTGTGAGAGTAGTATCATTACTGTGATGTGGTCAGAAGCCAGACTGAAAGCTCTCAGGATAACTATTCATGTTTAGAGAGTAGCTCGGTTGACTGAAAACTGCTTTCTCAATAACTTTGTCTATGAAGGGCAGATTTGAAATAAGTCTATAATTGTTCCAGTATTCTCTTTTTCAAGAGGGGATTAATCATTTTAGTTTCCAATGACACTAGAAAAAGGGGATCCACAGAACATATACATTGCACATTTTTTAATATATTTAATATTTTTCTGTTGCTCTCAGACATTCTAAGTAGTTCCCATGTTTTATTTGGTAATGACACACCACAGCAAAATGTGTCCTCTGCATTTAACCCATACAGTATGTGACATCATGACATAGCAGGGGGTAGCTAATTCAGCACCCAGAAAGCAGGGTGGTACCTTGCTGGTCTGGGATTCAAACCAGCCAGCTTTCATTTACAAGTGCAGTTTCCTAACCGTTAGACCACCACTGCCCAAATACAGAACAGATGAGACCTTGAACCTACAAGGGTAAAGCTTCTGAGCCACAAGCTCATCAGGCTGAGCTATTTCCATAGCTATGCAGCATATGTAACTGCAAATCTAGTCTTTTATTTTTTTAATTGGTAACACTGAACTTTGAGATGGTATTTCAGTAGATAGCACAATAGCCTCCCACAGTCCAGATCCATGCTGTTTAGTGAATTGTCTCTAAATTGCCTGAAGTGTTTAAGTGTGTGTCCTGAGATGGACTGGCACTCAGTGCTGGACATGCCCTGCTTTGTGTCCTGAGGTGGACTGGCATTCAGTGCTGGATGTGCCCTAAGGTGGACTGGCATTCAGTGCTGGACGTGCCCTGCTTTGTGCCCTGAGATGGACTGGCACTTAGTGCTGGATGTGCCCTGTTTTGTGCCCTGAGATGGACTGGCATTCAATGCTGGACGTGTCCTGCTTTGTGCCCTGAGGTGGACTGGCATTCAGTGCTGGATGTGCCCTAAGGTGGACTGGCATTCAGTGCTGGACGTGCCCTGCTTTGTGCCCTGAGATGGACTGGCATTCAGTGCTGGACGTGCCCTGTTTTGTGCCCTGAGATGGACTGGCACTCAGTGCTGGACGTGCCCTGCTTTGTGCCCTGAGATGGACTGGCACTCAGTGCTGGACGTGCCCTGCTTTGTGCCCTGAGGTGGACTGGCACTCAGTGCTGGACGTGCCCTACTTTGTGCCCTGAGGTGGACTGGCATTCAGTGCCGGACATGCCCTGCTTTGTGCCCTGAGATGGACTGGCATTCAGTGCCGGACGTGCCCTGCTTTGTGCCCTGAGCTGGACTGGCATTCAGTGCCGGACGTGCCCTGCTTTGTGCCCTGTGTTTCCTAGGACTGTAACCCTGTGCTGTGTAAGCAGGATGGAAAATGAAGTTTCAGATCTGTCACCTAAGCTAACCCCAAACATTCCACCACTGTAGGTTAGTAGAGGCCTTAAAGCCTAGTAATATGTGTCTAGAATCTAAGTGTTCTTCTTTGCTGTAGCAAGACATAACATGAATTTTGTTGTGACTACTTCTTGTCTGTGGGAGGTAATGACTACTTTAGTGTACTTTGGAATGTATATTGGCGGAGGCAATAGACAAAGAGATTTACAAAGTGCTGAGACAGACAAATGATGGTCTATGAGATTATTTAATTTAATTAAAAGTACACCAGAAGCCTGGAGGTGAGGAAGGTGGCACTATCCCACTTTACTTGATGTTGCCACCTTATCCTGCTCCTTCTGTGATTCCATTATATATAAGGATGAAGATGTTTGATAGTTACATGCTGGTGCGGTAGGTGGCAGGGGAACAGACCAGCAAAAGCCTGCTTCAACAATGTTTAGGTGCTGAAGACTTGTAGATTTCTTACACACTCACCAATACGGCTGCTACATTTGATAGTACTCTTTCTGCTTTAGAGAGGTAATCTTCTCCAAACGTGGATGTTGTAGTCGAATATCATGCAATTTGGCAGGGAGCCAAGAAAACCAAATGAGTGCTTAATGGACTAGTGACTGTGTGAAATGCTAGTTACAGTTAAGTGGCAAATATACTAATGAGATGTTACAGGATCAGTTGTTGAAGAAAATAATGAATCCAGAAATAGGTGAAACACTATTAATTTAAACGGACCTCATGCTAGATAAAGCTATTATGATTATATGTCAGATCGGATCAGCTATGAAACACACTGAGCCCTTAGTATCCAAGCACCAAACAGTGCTAGTATAGAAACTGCCTGATGAACGGAAGTCCTGTTCTAAATTAAACAACATGCAGACCTGCACACCCTGCAGGCATTATTTCCGATACGGCTCTTCTTCCCATCCTGCCATTCTGAGTGCCCAGGCCTGAAAGTAGCATGCATAAATTGTAAGCACCCAGAACATTTTCCTGGAGTGCGCCAATCAGCTAGGAATGAGATTGCAGTTGTTCCGGAACGTAAAGTACTCTCATTGCAAAAGGAAGATCAAAGCTAAGATCACATTGCACACACTGTCTATAAGCACAAATGATGTCAACTTCTGGCTTACAGATTTACTTGTGGACCCTGGCTCATGTATTTCCATTTTTCCAGATAGTCTTAGAAGCACCACTTAGGAACCACACCACTAAAATCTTCACTCCCGCTACACTTTATGTTATGCAGTCTGGTGCACCATTGGCAGCAGATAATGATGTAATATCTTTCTCCACTTTAACTTTTGCTGCCACTGTTTGGTAGGCTTTAGCCAACTCGCTCACGCTCAATGACAGTGTGCTGGGGTGCACCAAAGGTTTTGTTCGCTGTAAGCTCTTGAGCGTTTCGCATCAAAAAAGCGAAAAAATTGACATTGCTTCCTTTCTCTGTACAAAATGCTGTCTCAGCAGAACTCAAGCAATTTCTGGAAACTAGTGTGATCAAGAGTACATATGCATCTCTCTGGATAACAGTAACCCAGAATACAAATGGGGAAATTCAGACTTGAGACAAATAAAGCAATTGTGGTTGTCATCTCTACTTCACATAGAGGTTTTGTTGCACTGCTGCATAACACGAAGATGCACACAAAGTCGAACATCATCCCTACACTCTTCCACGAATGGAGAGGTTGAACCAAGAAGTCGTTTTGAAGCGCTACAAAGACTCACATTGGTGCCATAAAGGAAGCAAAGATAATAGTGTTTCCAGAAGGGGATTTGGTCCAGGTCTGAAATTCATCACATGCACACAAAGGGTCTTCATGTACCATGGGACCAGTGGGAGGATTACAGCAAATGGAAAGTTCTACATCTCACAGGCATTCCTGTACTGGCTGCTTGATAAGCCAATGCAGCAGTGCAAAGCTCAGCTCGGGGGCCTAATCGATAAAACTTTAGAACGCAAACTCTGAGAGATCTAAACCGGTCAGGAAAAGATAAAGGCCCAAATGGCTTACAGACGTCCTGTCTGTGCGAGGTACAGTGGTTACAGTGGTGTAATTCAGAATGTGTATCTGGTAGAGAAGGAGAGTAAGGAAGTGTTGTTATATGATGTATGGTGAAATCTTAGATTCCATCCATCAATCTTCTATAGCCGCTTGTCCTATGCAGGATGGTGGGGCTCCAGAGCCTATTTTTGAAGCTACAGGCACAAGACAGGGAATCGCCCAGGATGGGGACCAACTCATCACAGGAGACGCACACACCATTCATACACATGTTCACACATACAGACAATTTGGTAACTTCAATGCACCTTAGCATGTTTTTGGACTGTGGGGGGAAACGGGAGAAGCGGAGATTATTTCATTTAAAGGTACACCACACCATTTCACCATCTATAAGCCCAAGAGCTTTATAAATTATAGTCAAGACATATAAGCAAATCTCAGTAGACAGAATTCACATTTGGTATGTTGTGGTTTTTTTTTCAGAGGGAATTAGACAACTGCTAAACATGATTGTTTATCTGAACAATGTTGCAGCCGGCCATTGAGAGTGAGAGACACATGCAGAGTGCAGGAACCTGACCCCCAGCCTAAGCAAAGTTTGATGCTGAGAATCTTTGCAGGACTTGCTGATTATTGCAATTCACATGTTCTAGCCCATCTTTGGGCTGTGCTGCACTTATTTGTTAAAACTGTTGTGAAATGCAAGCTCGAATTGTCCAGGGCCATGCTATTCTCGATACACTCTTCTTGTACATTATGAATTTGCTGAACCCTGGTAATTACTGTAACAGTAATGCTTCCCATATAACACTGGCGCTATAAAGGATAGTACATAGCATAGGAGAGAGGATATTCTGACAATCATAACGGAGATGTTTCAAGTGTGATTTTCGCAGTAGCTACATAAATACGCATGTGGTTGTGACTTTGCTATTAAGACTCAACAAACGCCTCTACTGGAACGCTTAGAAGAATAGAATTTGTATGCACGTGTGCCTTAGGCAGACTGCAATGCTGTACGTATTTGTTAAAATAACATCATCATGCTTTGGTGCATAGACCATAATTCTGCTCAACCATCCTAGAATGTTTTAGTTAGCTGTCAACTATACCAGAAACAGTGAGTAAAAAATTACTTTGCTTAATTTGTCAATTTGAGTTTTAGAAGTGGCACAAGTTGAGTCTATTGCACTCTGGGGTCAAAATGCTAGTTTCCTAGTTCAGGGCCAACAGCATGCAGTGCATGGCAATGTGCCCACTGCAGTTCACATGCATTATAGAGGGACTGAGGTGTGTTTCAGCCAAATGAGAGCACCTGCAACAGCGATACATCTGAGGCAGACATGCTTTCGTCGCCTCCTCAACAACGTCAAAGCAGACGCAACATTCTGTTTTTCAAGTTCTTGAGAACATTTCCATCTGGATACTGGCACTTTGTACTGCCCTGTGTTAAATCACAGGTGTATAGATTTTGTATTTCCAGTTTTAACATTTAAGCTTCTGTTGTTTCACAAATGACAAAATTGAGTCTTAAATTTTTGTTGGCTGTATACTTTTGTACCATAAACCTTCTTTTATTCAAATATTAAAGCAGCTGCATAAACCATAATATGCATAATATTTCTTGTTTGTGCAAGTTCATCAAATGGAACTTCTTAAAAACCTTTTCTCTTTGCATTTTTATAGCATCTACTAATCAGAGTATCTGTCACACATCTTCAAGCTTTCAAAAGTGATCTTTAAAAGATTTTGGAGAAAAAAATGAAACGTCATTAGAAAATGTAATTTCTTGCACAAAATTAACTAAATGCAGCTCGCCGCTGAACAAGGTGACCTGTAAAAGAACTGATTTCACTTTCCATTTTTGGAAGCAGGCATTCAGCTATAACCAGAGGTCACTTTAGTTTATTGTTATTGTGGAGCCTTTGTGATTAAGGTGTGCGGTATAAAATGTGTGTATGAGGGGGTGCGGGGGGGTT
>JAODLD010000421.1:0-11267 GCA_026781065.1 Mormyrops boulengeri | reverse complement strand
ATTTCCAGGATTCAAAATATGTTTTTTTGATTGATCTGGGGCCGTATATGATGGGAAATCACAGTTTACCTGGCTTTGGTACCATATTTCTATCTTTGCAACAGCCCGTTGTCTCACCCTAAGGCCCCAAATTAGGGTTAGCCTGGGGTTAGGGTTAGAAAAATCATGGCATTCGCAGGATTCAAAATATGTTCTTTTGATTGATCTGGGGCCGTATATAATGGGAAATCACAGTTTACCTGGCCCTAATAGCATATTTCCAGCTTTACAACAGCCCATTGTTTCACCCTAAGGCCCCAAATTAGGGGTAGGCTAGGGTTAAGGATAGAAAAACGATGGCATTTCCAGGATTCAAAATATATTTTTTTGATTGATCTGCGGCCGTATATGATGGGAAATCACAGTATATCTGGCTTTAGTAGCATATTTCCAGCTTTACAACAGCCCATTGATTCACCCTAAGGCCCCAAATTAGGGATAGGCTAGGGTTAGGGTTTGAAAAATCATGGCATTCGCAGGATTCAAAATATGTTTTTTTGATTCATCTGGGGCTGTATATGATGGGAAATCACAGTGTATCTGGCTTTAGTAGCATATTTTCATCTTTGCAACAGCCCCATGTTTCACCCTAAGGCCCCAAATTAGGGTTTGAAAAACAATGGCATTTCCGGGATTCAAAAAATGTTTTTTTGATTGAGCGGGGGCCGGATATGATGGGAAGTCACGGTTTATCTGGCTTTAGGAGCATATTTCCATCTTTGCAACAGCCCATTGTTTCACCCTAAGGCCCCAAATTTGGCTTAGCCTAGGTTTAGGGTTAGAAAAATTATGGCATTTCCAGGATTCAAAATATGTTTTTTTGATTGATCTGCGGCCGTATATGATCGGAAGAGACAGTTTATCTGGCTTTAGTAGCATATTTCCATCTTTGCAAGAGCCCGCCGTTTCACCCTAAGGCCCCAAATTAGCATTAGGCTAGGGTTAGGGTTACAAAAATCTTGGCATTTCCAGGATTCAAAATGTGTTTTTTTGATTGATCTGGGGCTGTATATGATGGGAAATCACAGTTTACCTGGCTTTGGTACCATATTCCTATCTTTGCAACGGCCCGTTGTTTCACCCTAAGGCCCCAAATTAGGGTTAGGGTTAGAAAAATCATGGCATTCGTAGGATTCAAAATATGTTTTTTTGATTGATCTGGGGCTGTATTTGATGGGAAATCACAGTTTTTCTGGCTTTAGTAGCATATTTCCATCTTTGCAACAGCCCCATGTTTCACCCTAAGGCCTCGAATTAGGGTAAGGCTAGGGTTAGGGCTAGAAAAGCGATGGCATTTCCAGGACTCAAAATGTGTTTTTTTGATTGATCTGGTGCCGGATATGATGGGAAGTCACAGTTGATCTGGATTTAGTAGCATATTTCCATCTTTGCAACAGTCCCGTGTTTCACCCTAAGGCCCCAAATTAGGGTTAGGCTAGGGTTAGGGGGATTCAAAATGTGTTTTTTTGATTGATCTGGCCCCGGATATGATGGGAAGGTCACAGTTTATCTGGCTTTAGTAGCATATTTCCAACTTTGCCACAGCCTGTTGTTTCACCCTAAGGACCCAAATTCGGGTAGGCTAGAGTTAGGGATAGAAACATTATGGCATTTCCAGGATTCAAACTGTGTTTTTTTGATTGATCTGGGGCCGTATATGATGGGGAATCACAGTTTATCTGGCTTTAGTAGCACATTTCCAACTTTGCAACAGCCTGTTGTTTCACCCTAAGGCCCCAAATTAGGGTTAGGCTAGGGTTAGGGTTAGAAAAATTATGACATTTCCAGGATTCAAAAAGTGTTTTTTTGATTAAGCTGGGGCCGTAAATTGTGGGAAATCACAGTTTATCTGGCTTTAGTAACATATTTCCAACTTTGCAACGGCCCGTTGTTTGAACCTCAGGACCCAAATTAGGGTTAGGCTAGGGTTAGGGTTAGAAATATATATGGTATTTTCAGGCATCAACATGTGTTTTTATGACAGGTCTACTCCGCCATAGGATAGGAAACCACAGTATATCATGCTTTATAAGCATATTTCCTACTTTCTTACCATACTGAGGCTAGGGTTAGGCTTAGAAAAAGTTTCGCATTTTCAGGCATCAACATGTGTTTTTATGACAGGTCTGCTCCCCAGTAGGATAGGAATTACCACAGTTTAGCATGCGTTAGTAGCAGATTTCCTACATAAGAACATAAGAGAATGGAGGAGAGGAGGCCATTCGGCCCATCAAGCTCGTTTGGGGAGAACCTAACTAATAGCTCAAGTTGTTAAAATCTTATCTAGCTCAGATTTAAAGGAACCCAGGGTTTTAGCTTGCGCTACACTAGCAGGAAGACTATTCCACACTCCAACTACACGCTGTGTGAAGTGCTTCCTCAAGTTCATTTTAAAATGTTCTCCCACTAATTTGCACTTATGACCACGAGTTCTAGTATTTAAACTAATATTGAATAGGGAAGTTATGTCACGTTCCCCAGTTTGATCATTGTAACTTTTGATGGAGATGTCAGTCACTTTGGAGTTCGGTGTTGGTGCTGTAGGTCTGCCTTTGTAGTTAGTGTTCCTGCTGCCCTGAACCTTGTCTCCATGTTAAGTTAGCCGCCCCCCACCCCCCCAAGTCCTTTATTTTCAGCCTCACAAAGAATTTTTTCATTAAATTTGCCAGCAGTTTTATCATATTAGAAGTAAAACTATGGTTCACTGTATTATCACTGAGCTTATACACTGACCTTATAAAAAGCCATTCAGAGCACAAACACAGACACACTCACACACACACACACACACACACACACAAACACACACACACTGACACACACACACTCACACACACTCACACACACAAACATACACAATCACTCACAGAGCAGTGTTATTATCTCAGAAAGCACTGAATAAGACACCCACCTGTCGGGACTCTGGCTTGCCGTACCTCAGCCCTGTCACAAAATGCTCACAGTTGTATCCAGTGACACTGTACGGCAGCTCCTGACCCACCCGACTCCGAGCTTCCTTCAGTATGTCGCTGACACTCCTGGGCTCATACGTCTTATCCAGAAGGTTGTTGATGCGGTATGTATTGCCACGCACCACATCCAACAAATTTTCCTTTTTTACAATGCCCTTGTCATGCAAGACAGACATTGTGCTGTTGGAACCTGCCTCGCCTGGGTAAGAGAAACGGATGCAGTCATGAAATCAGTTGAACAGGTGAGAAGATACTGCATCTACACTGAAAAATGAGTGTAGCATGAAAATTAGATGGAAGGTAAAGTAAGTAAGAATAAGTAAAGTAAGTAAGAAACATGGTCAGTGCTCTCACTTGCTGTGGTGAGGTGGATGACGTAACCATCTCCAACGTATATGGCCCAGTGCTGGTAAGCCCCGCGAAAAATCTCAATTAGGTCACCGGGTTTTGGCTCATCATCATCCTGCAAATGGATGAGTTACTCATGCAGACAAGCACAGTAAGCACTAGGGGTGTAATGTTTTGGCTATAAGGTAATTCAGTTCAGTTATGATTATTTAGGGGACAATGTAATGCATGGGAAGTCTGTCATTTCTACCATGAAACGATCTGATTAATCGTTTATGGGCATGTTTCCTGATGGCGAACAATGTCAATGAATAACAATCGATAGCAAATGACATCAGTAAACAACAAGTGAGATTTGCCAGTGTTTCCCAAAGCCCTTTGTTATGCGACATTTGATGAACAAACTTCAAGTAGTTCTATTTTGGCTCCTCCCCAGTGTCCACGTGAGAAATGTACAGACTGTCGTTAACAGGAACATCGATTGAGCACTGATGGTTGCACAGGAAAGAATGGGTAAGCAGCCACTAAAGCTGGTACAAGAGGCCGACACCAGATGGACCAGTACACATGATGCGCTGCAGAGACTTTACGGCCCTCCTGAGCCCACTGGGGCTGCTTTAGCCAGTCAGACCCAGCATGTCATTGTCATGCTGGGACTTTGATGTCATTAATCAGTGTCTTGGAGTACCTGCACCATTCAAATGTGCCACCACTGAACTGTCGGAGGAGGAGAGGGGGTCAGCATCTAGGGTGATTCCAAATATTGGAATGTTATAACACAAAATGACAGAGAGGGCAGTGCCAACAACACATTCAGCTCCTCAACATGCAAGTCACGTTCTGTGTATCTGTTTTTCTATGTGTATATTTTGTATGTTACTCAGTAACACAAACCCATTAAACCTAGACTTTCGCAGCTCTTGTTATGGATTTCATACTCTAATTATACTTCAATGGGGTTTTGGGGCAGCATGGTGATGCAGTGGTTAGCAGTATCGCCTCACACCTCTGGGATCTGTGGTAGAGTCTCTGCCAGGGTTCCGTGCGGTGTTTACATGTTCTACCCATGTCGTCATGGGGTTTTCTCTCCTCCTCCCCCCCCAGTCAAAAATATGCTAGGCTAATTGAAATTACCAAATTGCGAGTGTGCCCTGTGATGGGTTGGTGCCCCATCCTGGGTTGTTCCCTGGCTTTTACCCATAGGTTTCAGACCCCCTGTGACCCTGAATAGAATGACTGGTTTCAGAAAATGGATGTATGGGCTTTCAGTACCAGTATAACCAAGTCATAATGACCCTCATACACAGATAGTTATACAGGTATAACTTAAACACAGTTGTAGGCTGCTTTGTTTAATAGGGAGCTTGTGCATTACATGTGTCAGTGACACAATAATTTAGAATAACGAAGGGACTGGATGTAGGATTTCTTAATCATCAGTAGATGTTGACGTAGAGTAAGGTGTCAAACGTTTTGAGGCACCAAACCCTTTTAGCTGCAAAAGTGTCACCGTGTCAAAATCCTCGTTTGGCACGTCCTTAATTTTAAGACTCTGACACAACTAAGTAAACTGAACAAACCAAGGAGCAGGACTAGAATACCAAGCAAGCAGAGCAAACAACATGAACACAATCTGTGTCGCCAGTAGGTGGCCGTTTTCACTCATTTGAACGAAGTGCAGACAGTAGTTCATGAGCATACAAATGGCCTCAACTCATCTCAGGACATTCTTCCTCTTTTATCTCAAAACGTCTAGATAATCTGACATTAGTAGATGAGAGTGAGTGTGACATAGTGCCAAAATGCTGATTTATATAATAATGTACTGCAGCATTATACGATAATGAACTCCTAAACATGGCATCAGTGCATACACTACATCAACACATTAAGGTATTTTAATATCAGTTTCTGAATGCCACTCCTCCTCTTTCATTTCAAAACATCTAGATGATTTTGATGAAATTTTACTGTAGCATTTTTTTCACAATCACCTCCTCAACTTGGCATCCCAATCTATTCTCTATCAGTCTGATTGCATTTCTCAGCTATTTCTAGAGGCCCTTTCTCTTTCATTTCTAAACGTCCCAAAAGTCTACCAATACCATGTTAAAGTAAGTATAAAAGAGTCTTCCCAAACTTATTTTGGTGAATTTTACTCTAGCATTTTTAAATAATCACCTCCTTCACTATTCACTATTTAACAGTTGTATATAAAAAAGTGTCCAGATTCCTGCAAGTACTTTTAGAAGCAGACAATACGAGGAAAACTATTCAGCAATATGTACAATGAAGATAATCTGTGCAAAATGTACCAGCAGTCAGAAGAAGGAAAACTACAATCGATAACATAATATGTACAGATATGTTGAAAAGTTGTGTAATATTGTAGCAGCAGTGGAGAGGACTACAATTAATGCAATGATGGCAATTAGAGCAAAATAATATAGCAAAAGGTAGTGGAAAGAATACCATTTGAATTATGGGATCATTCAGTTCCCATTCACATGGGAAGAGATGCTGAGGAGAGAGTCTGCAGCTTCAGCTTCCATTGGGTGACTCTTAGTGCAGGTGTGAATAATGTTCGTTATTCATTAACGCCCCACATTACTTCTGTTAAAAGTTATTAAAGCCAGAAAACTTAATATCGAATATGAGGTTAACTTAACCGCAGTTACATACATACATGCTTACCTACCTACTTACTTTCCTCCGAGTGTACATCCAACTTACAACAAGTAGGATATGCCAAAGTACAGCTAATTGTTCCCCTCTCCTGCTTATGAATGTGCATCTGGAGTCATACAGTCATGAAACCTCCCATCTTATCTGTCCTGAATCGTGACTGATATCCCACAGCGAGTACTACCATCCTGCAGCAAACGCCTTACGGTTTCCCAGGGCGAGTGTGGCCCCCCATTCCCACAGCTCCTATTTATTTTAGGATTTTTGTCCATTTTGGTCTGCCAGCGCACGGGTGCCGGCCAAGATGAGTGTGCTCAGATGTTGCGTGTGAAAGTCCCTCTGCGCTCAGAAATAAGGCGCAAATATAATACCATAGTCTGGTTGGACAGGATTCCTGAGTACATACATCTATTTACAGTAAATATGTGATCTAATCTTATTGTAACATCATTAACATCATAAACTTACCATCCTTAAGGCCAAGATAACTAACAGCGGTTGCCTGTTGAGAGCGTCTTCTGTCTTGTATGAAAGGTATTTTTCTCTTTTGAAAGCTGTTTCCCCCACAATTTTTTATCTATAAATAAATACAGAAATTAGTGGGTCATCAAACTGTAGGTTTTAGGTTAATAGTGATTCCATAAAGTGACAATCAAAACCACTAGTAATAGTCGGTTAAAAGCTTTAAAATGACAAAAACCAATATGTTATATAATTAGATTAAATTGATTCCAAACATAGCTAAACTAAACATCTCACAGTTTGGTCTCTGATCTGATTTTAATACAAATCCAACTTGCTAGATAGAGGAATAAATGTTGCTCATTTGAATCCTCTAATACTGAAATTGCATTGTTTTGGTTTTCATAAAGATTCTCTTTTACAGTGGGCTGTGCTTTATTACAAGACTTCGGCCTACACACTACCCTCCTTCAATCCTCTGCCAATTCACACATAAATGAAAAACACACGCAATCGGCACCCAGGTACTCGACTCCACAGAAGTCCTCTCCCGTCCACTAGCAAGAAGGAGCGACATATGTGTATGTAGACCAAATGCAAAAAATATGGAAATGAAAACCATCGTACTGTTTTACATACATAAAATATATAACATTATACAATCATACACGGTACAATGACTCTACAAAAACTCTCTGCTTACAAATACAAAATACAGTATTGAACGCAAACTACATATAAAATAAACTTAGGAACATTAAGCTAAATAATTACATGTAAAATCCACATACCTGTTCAAAAATAAATGGAAAACACACGCAATCAGCACCCAGGTACCCGGCTCCGCACATGGCTACATGGCTATGCTAACTCAACAATTCAGCTAGGCCACAAAAATCCCCTTCAGTAAAACATATATATATATATCACAATAACATACAACCATGATAATTGAGCCCCAATTGACACTTATGTACAATACAATAAAGACTATCCCAGTATATGTTGACTATTTTACATTTTATCCATTTGTTAGACTATTTCTCCGAAGAACACACAGAAACGCTGCTCACCTCTCCCGTTCATAAGCAGGAAAGAGGATGAGACAAGGCGTGTCAACGTGACATACCACTGTCAAAATGGAAGCACCTGTGTGCCTCCGCACGTAAAACAAAACAGAAACAAAAGTCCAAAAAGGTAGTGGATTGCAAACACTTTACAACACCTGAAATGAACATTTCTACTATGATTGTGATGAATATTGACATAACATTTTACCTTCATTACACCAGCACCAGTTGTATGTTAGCATAATGTTCTTAGCTCGGTCCTTTAATGTCATGATTACGTTTAACCCTGTGGAATCAGAATCAGTTTTTATTGGCCAAATAAGATCACATGTCCTGTACGGTTGGGGAGATCCAACAGGGTCACATGAGAAGAAACGGTCTCTGTGCCTTGGGGGTAGTGGCTGAAAGATGGGGCTGGCAGGATGTGTCGTGTCGGTGCCAATCTTGCCCGCTCTCTTCCTGCGTCTGTTGTACCTGAGCTTCTGCAAAGGACGATATAATTGTGAAGAATTCCCAAACCTGCCTCACCTGAGCTTCCCTACATTCCAACCTCCAGTAACTAGTGATGGGCAAAAAAAAGATTTGTTTTGATTCATTCACCAACTTGTTCAGCGGCACTTTTTGTTTGCATAAAATAGATCTGAAGCTCTTGTGTTCTGATATGTCAAAAAATAGCGTATTATTTAGGCTAAATAGTGTTAAGCAGTAAGCTAAATGCCACCAACAAGTCGTGAGAAAAGCAATATTTGTTATTAAACTATAGTCTAAGTCTCTCAACATTGTACCGTAGCTACTCATGTTTGTTAAAAATTCTGACCTAACAGCTCATCACAAAGTCAACTAATAAGTCCAAATGCTAACAATCCTTGGTTTAAATCGTGAAAATGTTACATCTCTAAAATCCAGTTGCAGCATCCAGGAAGCCACTGCACATGTAGGCTATATACTGCACCAGTAGATGGTGTATTTCATTGACGATCGATGTACGGCTCTCTCGTTCAGTAGTCTATCTGAGTCTCTCCTTCACTGACTCGTTCACTCCTTCACGTCTCTTTCTCATTCTGTGGTCTGTTTCCCAAAAGCTGCTGCTAGAAAGTTAGACACTTGGACTCATTCTGTTGCATGGTATAAATACATGATAAATGTACAAAACTATTGAATAATTTAAATGATATATGTGCACATATATCAATCAGAGGTCAAAACATTGCTAAATATGGGTGAATTATAAAGAGCAGAAGCGGCACTAAATGAAGAGCCTTTTGGGAGCTGAAATGGCCGACTCTTATTTCTGAGCTGAGCCAAAGGATCTGGCTCACTAACACGAGCCGGAATTCCCATCACTAAATGAGAGACACTCAGTTGTTCATTTTCTGTAGGTGTACATGTTCATTACCAGGTTTAGTTTCCAGTCAATCATAGGCTGGCTTACAGCATGGCCTTACATACCTCACTGACTCTCACTGGCCATACGGAAGAACAAAAAGAACGAATCTTTGTAGGGAAGTGAACGTAAGTGTAAAGGTCCTGTAAGGGACTTGTTCCTTGTGAATGAATCAATCATGAATGTCACACCATTACCAGATCAGATGCTCAGATGAATGCAGGGCCAGGATTCCTGCTCTAGCCTGCTGACCACCGGCCAGCTATGCTGACTTCTACTTCAGAGCCTGCCCAGAGTGACCTGAAGAAGTCTTTATTCAGGGGAACAGTTTCAGTAGCCCCTGCGGCTTCCAATCTCAATGCTAATCAGTGCCACTCCTAACAGGATCTTCTTTAGGGCTCTGGCAGAGATCTTTGTGAGACAGCTGATCCAAGTATCACTCCACCATATGATGATGACTACATAACTGCTGAGAAGCTTCTGCTTGCACAGGCCCAAATGGACTCATTCCTGGGTGAAGTAAAGGCTCTCAAGACCAAGTGACCCATTCCTGCAGACAGGCATCTCAGTTCTCTCTCACCCGAGTATGATGAAATCACCAGACTAATCGGAGTCGTGTGTGGAGGGTCTAGAAGCAGATGTTATTCACCTGTTCATTCTGGATCTAGCATATCACATCATGAAGCTCCCAATTTGATACCAAGCTGCTTCTTCCTGGACCAGTGAGCCGGCAGAGCTGCACTGTCAGTAATAGCTGCTCCCAAGCCATTAAGTTATCAGCAAAAACTAGCACACATGTAGGGACTGTCATGCTGATGTACCAAAGATGGCTGATCTTACACCCTGCAGGGTGCGGTTATACAAGCCACCATTCAACTCCACTGGCATTGATTGCTTTGGCCCATTCATCATGAAGTATGACCATCACCAGGAGAAGAGATGGGGGTTTATGAATAAGTGTATGATCACAAGTTGCACACACTTAGATCTTGCAGGAAGCCTTGACACAGATGCCTTTCTGTTCTCCCTGCTTTGGTTCATTGCAGGAAATGGTCACCCTTTCCAACTGTGTAGAGGTGCTACCTTACGTTTGCTATATAAATGTATTAATTGCACTGTGTCCATTCAAAGTACAAAGGGTAGAATGGATGGGCTAATTACTAGAAATCAAAATGACAAATCCACTGAAATATGCTTCAAGTAATAGGTGAGGGATGAGCAACTTCAGTCAGTAATTAGCTGATTAAGATGTATTTGAGCAGAGAGATCAGCAAACTGGGTTGGATCCTGGACATCCAGAACTGGGGAAAATTGCATAAATAAATTCCATACTGTAGATAAGTGTTTGTGGCAGACTGGCACCAAAACAATATGTATTCACTGTATAGGGGTGTCACAGACAGACAGGGTGGACTGTGTCCAAATGAAAGAGAAACTCAGACAATGACCTCACAGCTGACTGAGCAGAGTAGTTGGGCGATGCCTGTGATCAGAAGGTCGCCAGTTCAGATCCCTGGGTTGGCAGAGTGATGTCACCACTGGGCACCAGAGCTCAGGGCTCCAGGAACGGTCTAACCCTACCTTCTAAATTGTAGGTTGCTTTGAATAAGAAACATCTGCTCAATAAAATGTCTAATTCTGGAGCTGAAGAGGTAAAAACAACAAAATCGTACTGCTGGTTCTGGTCAAGGCCTTTCTGTGGCCGTGTGGGTAATGGTACATTTCCTCACGCTATGGGGCACCTGTCATCAGCCACTGAAGTACATATGTAACTCTCCTGATCTCCCATTTTAACTATAGTTTTACCATTTAATTTTTTTTTTAATGTATTTTCTTGTCTAACACCTGTGACTCTATTAGCCATCATTCAGATTCAAAGGATTGTTTTCCCTCAAATAGGGCAGGAAGAAATTAGTGTTTCATACAGACCTGCATCTTGTAAAGAACCTACAGATCACACCAGTTGGAGTGGTCCTCAAACCAAGACTCCTCTGAAAACCTAAAATGTGGAACCTGATCCTGTGGCTATGGCAGAACCCCATCCATAATAAAGAACATTTATGTGCTGCTCTCCCAGTCCAGCGCGTCATGTGTGTGTGCCCAGATGTGCGCGTCTGTAATGCGCTCTGGCCCCATCCCTGCTAGACGTGGCGATGAAATGTACAGCAGATTATCGTCGCTACATCGCTGGCTGTTGGTGCCCGATAAATGGTATTGGTTACATAGACATCTGGCGAACGTTTTGGGGTAGGCCTGGGCTTTTGAAGAGGGACGGTATTCACCCCTCGCGGGTTGGTGCCGACCTCC
>JAODLD010000420.1:0-11268 GCA_026781065.1 Mormyrops boulengeri | reverse complement strand
CTCCCCAAACGAGCTTGATGGGCCGAATGGCCTCCTCTCGTTTGTAAATTTCTTATGTTCTTATGTTCTTATGCCCAGACCTCCCGCACCAGCCAGCTCCTCCGATAGAATACCAAGGCATTTCCCAAAGACATAATCTCTCCAGTGTGTCCTGGGTCTGCCCTGTGGCCTCCTCTCAGTTGGACATGCCTGAAACATCTCCCCAGGGAGCCTAGATAGATGCCCGAGCCACCTCAATTGGATCCTTTTGATGCAGAGGAGCAGCGGCTCTACTTTCAGTCCCTCGATAATGTCCAAGCTCCTCACCCTATCTCTAAGGCTGAGCCCAAGACACCCTACAGAGGAAACTCATTGCTGCCGCTTGTATTCGCGATCTCATTTTCTCAGTCATTACTCAGAACTCAGTGCTCAATTCATGACCATACATTAGGGTAGGAACGTAGATCGATTGATAAATCAAGAGCTTTGCCTTCCAGCTCAGCTCCCTTTTCACCATGACAGAACGGTATGGCATCCGCATTACTGCTGACGCTGGACTGACCTGTCTGTCGATCTTCCGCTTCATTCCTCTCTCACTTGTGGACAAGACCCTGAGATAAATTCATCTCCTTGGGGCAGCAACTCATCCCCCACCAGGAGCGGGCAATCCTCCCTTTTCTGGTTGAGAACCATGGCCTCAGAGGTGCTCACACTCAGCTGCCTCCTGGCCGCCTCACACTCCTCTGCAAACTGCCTGAGTGCATAATGCAGGTCACAGGCTGACAACGCCAACAGGACCATGTCATCCACAAAAAGCAAAGACGAGATCCTAAGGCCCCCGAACCGGATCCCCTCTGCCCCTTGGCTATGCTAAATATTATGAACAGAATTTGTGACAAAGCACAGCCCTGACAGAGTCCAACACCCACCGGGAATGAGCCTGACATACTGCTGGCAATGCGAACCAACTCTTTGCTCCATTTGCACAGGGACCTGATGGCCAACAACGGACCCCATACCGTCTACTCCTGAAACACCACCCACAGGACCCCCGGAGGGACACAATCGTATGTCTTTTCCGAGTCTACAAAACACATGTAGACTGGTTGGGCATACTCCCATGAACCCGCCAGTATCCTTGTGAGGGTGAAAAGCTGGTCCAATATTCTGTGGCCAG
Source organism: Mormyrops boulengeri (assembly GCA_026781065.1). Lineage (NCBI taxonomy): Eukaryota > Metazoa > Chordata > Actinopteri > Osteoglossiformes > Mormyridae > Mormyrops > Mormyrops boulengeri. The sequence goes on along the minus strand of JAODLD010000420.1, from coordinate 10,112 downwards.
GACGGAATCTGCATCATACTGTACCTGCTGGATCTGAGGTCTGACCGACAGACAGACTCTCCTCTTCAGTCCTCCGGCATATACCTTTCCAGGGAGGCTGAGGAGTATGATTCCCCTGAAGTTGGAACACATCCTCTGGTCCCCTTTCTTAAAGATTGGGATCACCACACTCGTCTACTAATCCAAAGGCACTATCCCCTGCCGGTAACGGTTTGCTGTAAAAGGAGTCCCACAAGCTAGCCAAGCTTGGGAGGCCTCTTTCTTCAACCTGACAACTCTCTTTTCACCGCTGGTGTCCGCCATCAGGTTCAGGGATTGCTGCAGCGACATGCACCAACAAGCCCAATGTCCTTTGACTCCCTCAGGAGGGAGGAGAAGTTCTGCCAGAGGTGTGGGTTAAAGATTTCCCGGACTGGGGCCTTCACCAGACACTCCCAGCATACCCTCACTATGCGTTTGGGTCTACCAGGTCTATCAGGCATCTTCCCCTGCCATCGGATCCAACTCACCCGATACTGAGCTGAGTTGACAGCTCAGCTCCTCTCTTCACCCGAGTGTCCAAAACATGTGGACGCAGAGCCGATGATACAATTACAAAATCGATCATCATACTGTGGCCTAGAGTGCTCTGGTGCCAAGTGCACTTAGGAACACCCTTATGTTCGAACACGGTGTTCGTTATGGACAAACTGTGGTTAGCGCAGAAGTGCAATAATTTATCACCGCTCAGATTCTGATCGGGCATGCCATTCCTCCCAGTCACACCATTCCAGGTCTTGCTATCATTACCCACGTGAGCATTAAAGTCCCCCAGCAGAACAATGGAGTCCCCAGAAGGAGTTCCTTTCAGCACCCCCTCCAAGGTCTCTAAGAAGATACTCTGGACCGGTGCTCAGCACGTACCCGCAGACAACAGGCATAGCCCTTCCCCTGACTTGAAGTCGAAGGGAGGCGACCCTCTCATTTACTGTAGTAAACTCCAAAACACTGGCACCGAACCAGGGGGCTATAAGCAGACTCACCCCTGCCCGGCACCTCTCCCCTTGGGCAACTCCAGAGTAGAATAGAGTCTAGCCCCTCTCCAGGAGTTTGGTTCCAGAGCCCGAGCCATGTATTGAGGTGAGCCCGGCTATATCTAGTCAGTATCTCTCTAACTCCCGCACCAGCTCAGGTTCCTTTCCCATCAGAGAGCTTACGTTCCATGAGTCGAGAGCCAGTTTTGGTTCACGTACGTTTAAGCGTTTTACTTGGCTATGGTAAAAAAAAAAAACATGGTGAAGGGTTTGTGTGCCTCTGTGATCTTAGGGGCTATGTTGCCCAGGGCAACTGGGTCTCCCAAGGCAAATTAAGTGAGATTCATATTGACCCTCATGAAGAATAAAACCTAGGAGTATGTTATCCTACCCGGATTGGGGAGACCGGGGCCTCGCCATGGAGCCAGGCCTCGGGAGGGAGCTCGAAGGTGAGCACCCAGTGGCTGTGCCTCCACGCATGGGGCCCAGCCAGGCAAAGCCTGAAGGGGTAACATGGGCTTGCCCCCTGTGGCCCACCACCTGCAGGAGGGGCCGGGGGGTCACGTGCAATGTAGATCGGGTGACAGTAGAAAGCAGGAGCCTCGATGGACCGATCGTCGACAACCATGTTACATTTCACTACAAAATATCCAGTCACCAGTATGGCCCCCACAAATTGACAAATGTATGTTGTATGTAATAAAATTTATAGTATTTGTAATAAGAACAACTTATTGTAAGCAGACACTGATACAGTACCTTTTGTGACTCAGGAGGAGAGCTCAGCTTGAGGGCTCTTTGAAGGGCTGGGCCCACCACAGCTTTTCTCTTCTCCAGGAACATCTTTTCTTTGTCTGGTATGTCAAAATCCAAACGCACATTTAAGCCTTTGTCTTGGCTATGGAGAAAATGGGCAAAGTGGGAAAAAAGGAAATTAAGTTATTCCTACCGCTTTATGCTTTAGTAATAAGGGTGTGTGTGGAGTTTGTATCTGCTCCCTAAGTTTGTGTGGTGTTCTTCTGGGGTCTATGCTTTCCTCCCATTAGTTGAAAGTTTGCCTATGTTCCTGCCTTGTGCCCTATGTGACAGATTTCAGGATGATGGTGTAACCTTGTATTGTGTTTATGGAAAAAGTATAAATTTGTATTATTCATTAATATTGATTTTGTATGACAAAGTATATTCTTGTCTATACACAGTATATTCACAGACATTTTCAAATTCAATGAAAATCTACATAAACAGGTATTTGGTTTTCTTAACTTGGCTTTTATTTCCTGCTGTTTTCACTTGTCACATGAGCATTTTACATGTTTGCCTGTAAAAGGTGCTACTGTAAAAGCTGCTATTGAAAACGCTGCATGTAATATTAATAAAAATGTGTTAAAAAGTTTCATTACCCATCTTCAGTCTTCAGCTGCAAATCGACTACACCCTATAAAGTGATACAGTAAATATAGAATTATCATTAATGAGGCAGCAGCTTTATTTTAATTATACCAAATAATATTACACAGTTGTCTTATTCTTTCCCATCTGTCCTGTCTTGCTTCCTTTTGGCCAATAGGGGTCTCTGCTGGCTCTCCTGTGCCCTCATGTTCCACACTTGGTTCCTGTTCCTTGTTAAATGAGATTGCCAGTATTAATTGTTATGGTTTGCACCTGCCCCTCATGTAGCCCTTATTTTACGTGTATATTTGTGCTTGCCCTTGCCCTATTATGTCGGTCATTGTAGATATATGTGCTTTAGGTTGTACAAGCTAAGTAATTAGTTTCCCCATGAGTGTTCATTTGTTCCCATTCACCTCTTTAGTGTTCCTTTATGTTTCTCTGCCTTGCCTCCCACAGTTTTGACCCCACGTGGTCTTTTTGTTTCCTGCATATTCTGTTTTTAATTAATTTTCCCCCTTGTTGAAAAACTGTTCCCTGGATCATCTCTTGTTCTCCCAGTCCAGTCGTGACACAGTACTTTGCAAGTCTTGGGCAGTCACAGACAATGTTGTAAAAGGTGTTTGTCTATAGTAGTAACTATACATTTGCTCAGAAAAACACACCATTTAACATTTGCAAATTAAAAGTAACACAAAAACTCCCCTCCATGAATCATCTCCCGAGACAAATCGGTACTTGTTGAGCAGCCAGACTAAGTGCAATTCACATAGACCCCCATGATGGTTACCTTAGAGGAAGATGTGGCCGGGGCCCTGTCCTGGAGCCATTCCTGGAGAGGAAGCTCGTGGGCAAACACCTGGTGGGCTCTACTCATGGGGCCATCCTGGCATAGCCAGAAAGGATTACATGGATCCACCCTCCTGTGGGCCCACCAGCTGCAGGAGGGGCCATGGGGGTCGGGTGCAGTGCAGTTGAAGGCAGGGACCTCGGCAGACTGATTGTCGGTGACCAAATCTGGCTATAGGCACATGAAATGTAACTTCTCTGGTGGGAATAGAGCCTGAACTGGTTTGGGAGGTACAGAAATACCGAATAGATATAGCTGGGCTCACCTCACCATATGGCTCAGGCTCTGCAACTAAACTTGTGGAGCGGGGCTTCACTCTATTCTACTATAGAGTTGCCTGGCAGGTGTGGGTCGATTTATAGCGCTCAGTTTTGGCTCCAGTACTCTGGAGTTTACCCCAGTGAATGAGAGGGTTGCCTTCCTTCAACTTCATGTTGGGGGGCGGGCTTTGACTGTTGTCTGTGCCACCAGTTCAGAGTGTCTGGCCTTTGTAGACACCTTGGACAGGGTGCCCTTTCTGGGGATTCCATAGTTATGCCAGAGGACTTTAACACTTATTCCGGTAGCGAGAGTGAAACCTGGAAGGGTGTGATTGGAAGGAACTTGTCATGATCGGTCGGGTGAGCAGGAAGTATGGAGCGGGGAATCAGGATCGGGGAGACGGAGAGTTAGGAACGAGGGTTTTACTCCGCAGAACAGCACGCCAACAGCAAGAAGAGATACAAACACGGTAGGGACTTCAATGACAGACCTCAGGAAATGTACTCGAACGCGGACTGAAATACACAGGACAAATTGAAATAACAGGAGACAGCTGGTAACAATCAGGATTTCACACGAGGTTAATGAGGGGGCGTAGCACACAAGAGGATCGGACGAGCAGGGCATGGGATATGCCAGGTCTTGGAAGGAGTATTTTGAGGTCCTCCTGAATCCCACTGATGAACCTTCCTTGGAGGAAGTAGAGCTGGAAGACTCAGAGGAGGACTTACCCATCACTGGGACTAAAGTCGCTGAAGTACTGAAAAAACTCTTAGGTGGTAAGGCTCCAGGGGTGGATGAGATTTGCCCTGAGTTCTTGAAAGCTCTTGATGTTATTGGGCTATCTTGGCTGACTCAACATTGCATAGAGGTTGGGGACAGTACCTTTGGATTGGCTGACTGGGGTGGTGGTTTCAGTCTTTAAAAAAGTGGTCCGGAGGATATGTTCCAATTTCAGGGGAATCGCCTTCCTCAGCCTCCCTGGGAAGGTCTAGATTTGGCAGTAGTAAGTCAGACTTGGTCGCATTGCCAGTAGTAAGTCAGACTTGTTCCTGGTGGGTGTTGGACTCAGTCATGGCTGCCCTTTGTCACCAATTCTGTTCATAACATTAAATCGACAGAATTTCTAGGCAGAGCCAAGGGGCAGAGGGGATCCACTTCGGTGACCTCAGGGTCCTGTCTTTGCATTCTGCAGATTATATGGTCATGTTAGCTTCTTTGGGCTGTGACCTGCAGCATGCACTGGGTTAGTTTGCAGCTGAGTGTGGGGCAGCTGGGATGAGGATCAGCACCTCCAAATTGGGAGTGTAACGGTACACATCTTTGTACTAAAAATTTTCAGTATGGGTCTTCTGGTTTGGTACACACATGTACCGAACAAATGCAGCAAATGCAGAACCTTTGTGTGTTTGTGTGTTTTCCCTGAGCAACATTTGGAAAGGAGCAGATGAAGCCGCGCCATTACCCATGCATGAGCACTTCCTAAAGTGAAGCTGGAAGTCACAGGTATTTTTTTGAAATGCTGCACCATAATGGATATTTATTTTGTTATGCTTTGTAATTTTTGAGACAATATTTGTGTTGCACAATTCTAATACGAAGCTGAAAGCTACTAATGTTAATACAGTACAGATGAGGTACACTTAATTTTCTAAATGTGCACCTTAATGGATACCTACCTTAACCTATGGTCATAAGGTTTGGGTAGTGACTGAAAAAATGAGACTGCATATATAAGCGGCAGAAATTAGTTTCCTTTGCAGGGTGTCTGGGCCCAGTCTTGGAGATAGGATTAACTTGGATATTCGGGAGGGGTTTAAAGTAGAGCCGCTCTTCCTCTGCATCGAAAGGAGTCAGTTGAGGTGGTTCGGGCATCAGTGTAGGATGTCTCCTGGACACCTTCCAGGGGAGGTGTTTCGAGCGTGTCCAACTGGGAGGAGACCTCGGGGCAGACCCAGGACACTTTGGAGAGGTTATATCTCTCGGCCAGCCTGGGAGCACCTTGATATTCTGGGAGCACCTTGATATTCCCCCAATAGAGCTGGAGGAGGTGGCTGGTGAGAGGGAGGTCTGGGCATCCCTGCTTAGATGGGTGTCCACGCAACCTGACCCTGGATAAGACTTTGTATACCCAATCATATAATGAGGTTGTTCTGGGAGCATTTGGCAGAGGCCCCTGTCCGGAAGATCTTCAACTTGTACCTCCAGCAGAACTTTTCTTGCACGAGGCTGGAGTCATTAAGCCCGAATAAGCCATGTAACATGCCTCCATTGCTGAGGTGGCTGTGCAGAGCTGTGGCTGTAGTTCCTAAAGAACACCACTTTGTTCCCAAACCTCTCCTCAGGGGCACCTCAGCCATTGCATGTATTTGTTAAATTTCACCACCAGTTCAATTAATTCATTTACTTAATTAGTTAACTCAATAACGTACTGACTGCCCAAACATGTTGTGCTAGTGGTAGAGTCCAAAAATAGGTTGGTGTATCAGATGGTTACTGCAAATACTAGCTTCAACGATTTCTGGAGAGGTTTTGAAATGGCTAAGCTAATACACTATGATGGACATAATATCATAGTTTTACATTAAAATGAAGATCATTCATCATCCATTTTCTGAAACCGCTTATCTTAAGCAGGGTCGCGGGGGATCCGGAGCCTATCCCGGAGGCTACAGGCGCAAGATGGGGAACAACCTAGAATGGGATTGGCATATTTTTTTTTAAAACTGTGTAACTGGAGTACCTGGAGGAAACCCCACGACAACATGGGGGTAGAACATGCAAACTCCACACACATGGAACCCTGACAGAGACGCAAACCCAGGTCCCAGAAGTGAGGCAACAGTGCTAACCACTGCACCACCTTGCCACCCCCAAAATGAAAATCATTTTAACATCATTTTCTTTGACTGCCTATGACTTTTGCACAGTACTATATATGTGTATTTTGCAATTTCTTCTAAAGAGTCTTCTGTGTTAATATCATTTACACCTTAGTCCGGTGGTTCTCAATCCTGTTCCTGGCGCCCCACCTGCCAGAATGTTTTCGTTTCGGTCCTGTCATTTCGGCTCGCGGTCAGTAGCGACGATCATCGCTGGATAATGTATATATAATGTATATATGTCGCATGCAAAAAGATGGTACGCTCTCTGGGAACTCAGACATGGACAATATAAGTTTTTCCTCCATTTCGATTTCTGTGCCCGGTTCGGAGCCTTGTTTCTATTGATCGTGCGACAATGCGTCACAACGCGCCGCGGTCAAAGTTCAACAAAGTTCATCTTTGACCACGGAGCTCGCACAAGCTCCCCAAACTCCGCATTCGGTCTGAAACCGGCCTTAGCCTATTAAGGACCATCTGAGCCTGTTTGAGGGTTGGAATGAACACATTCTGGCAGATGGGGCGCCAGGACAGGATTGAGAACCACTGCCTTAGTCCATAATTCTCTTATTATAAAGTATTATCTTTAGAATTTTTGCTTTATGCTTTTTTACATTATAACAAAAGTGATGTTTTGATGACTATATGAGGCTTGTTTATAATAATTATTGTGCATGTTTTAAGAGATTCTTATACCAATCCAGTTCTGCTGGAACCTCCAATCCAGATGACTTACCTCCCCTACTGGCACAGAGACTTTCACTTCCTCTTTGGCAGCTTGTGGTATCAGAGGAACAGCGGTCAGCAAGGCTGGTTCCTTGTGCTTTTGTCCATCTGTCTGGTCAGCCAGGACATCATTCTTCTGAAGGAGCAGGCATGCTATCCATGTAAATTCCATAGCATGGTGCAATTGTCACCTGCATGTATAACTACAGCTCTGGAAAAAATTAAGAGACCACTCTATATTTTTTTAAAAAAATCTGCATTTTTAAATCCTACTTTAATCCTGGTTCTGCTGGCAGAAAGCGACACTGCGCGGCAGGCTGCTTCCAGGCTCAAAGTTCCTAAGACAGCAGTACACGAGAACAGGGTAAAGCAAGATGCTGGCAATAACCAAAAGCCTGCCAGGCAGAGGGAGAAGCAACATTCTAATGCCAGAGATGACATGTACGCCACATACGGCATTACCTCATAAATCAGAGGATCACTTCAAGTGACCTTCAAAAGGAATGGGAAACATTAAGTGGTGTGAAGTGCACTGCTGGGAAAGTTTGTATCAGGCTCCTAGGAGCAGGACTGAAGTCCCATAAAACAAGGAAGCCCATAAAACAAGGAAGCCCTTCGTTATTAAGAAGCAGCAAAGAGCCAGGCTGGAGTTTACAAAAAAATGCATATTTTATCGAGATGCATACTCATAAATTGAGAAATTAGTGAAACAGATAATTTGCTGTGGCCTCTTAATATTTTTCCAGAGCTGTATAGTGACATGCTTATTCCATTCATGTGACAATAAAAAGCAGTTTTATGGCAGTTAGTCATCTCATCATTTGGAGGCTTTTTTATTTTGCATAAGTTGCAAGGTAACTTTTAGAACTGAAAAACCCTTTATGCATACCCTGTTTGTTTTGGTAATACATTTATATTTTCAATTACAGTAGAACCTTGGAACTCGAACACCTCTTAATTCCACCAACTTGAACATCGAACGGGTCTATTGAATTTTTTTTACTTGTACCTCGACCTAAATCTTGGAACTCGACGATTCTGCTAAAACTTGTATGGGTTGAGCCACGTTCAACTCTCCCAATTCAGACCATGAAAGGGTTGTCGAGAAAAATCTAATCGCAACTCAAAGCTCGGAACACAACAAAAACAAAACAGACCTGCTAAAACTTGTATGGATCGAGAAGCGTCTCTGATGGGCTGAAACAAAGGCAAACAGACCTTGGGACGCTTATGCCTATGAAACGCTCTGTCTCATCTCATGGTACCTCTCGACTGACTTCGACATGCGAAAGCTGTGTTCCTGTGTTCGGTGTGAGTTTTTTTGTGCTTTATCTATAGTACTACAGTAATCATGGCCCCTAAGAAAATGAGCAGTGATAGCAGCAAACTGAAGTGGAAAGTAGTGAGAGTAACTGTAGAACTTATAAAGGAAATGATAGCGAGACTTGAAGGTGGTGCACGTGTGTCGGATCTCGCTTCGGAGTATGGGATTGTCATTTATTTCATCTTTATCACTTCTGTATGTGTATTTTTTCATGTGTGAATTAGTTTCATATTGATTGTTAATGATTTTTTTATCATTAGTTAGGTAGGTAGTTTAAATAGGCAGTCATTTGGGGGTCTGGAACGGATTAAATTCATTCACATTATTTCTTACGGAGAAATTCGACTTGGAACTCAAACAATTCACAACTCGACCAGCCACCTGGAATGAATTAAGTTTGCATTCCAAGGTACCACTGTATTTTACTTGTTTCTAGTCAAGATTACTCCAACATTGCACAGTAGGCATCTAGCACATATCCACTGAAACAGGTACTGTACCATGTCAGGACTTCGGTAAATCTTCAGATCCATCTCTAGGTTCCTGTTAATGTAAAACCCCAGCTCCTTTGCTATTCTGGGGCCAAGAACTGAACCCTTGACCACCTTCTCTTCCTGATAGGCTCCAGTCAGCCGCAGGATCAGGTTGTCTGCATCACAGGAGAGCAATCTTATTCAATCTCAGCATGCTGTGGTTAAAATGAGCTATTCTATTCACTATCAAACAAACTCCTGTTCAGAAATGGAGAATTTCTTTTAGCAAGCATGTTGTGGCCCTTGCAAACTCACCAGATGAAGTCAGCATCTTTTTCACATTGACCTCCAGGAAAGAGAGAGGGGCAGCCTGAAAAACAACACAGACTATGAAGTATAGTCTTCTGGATCCATGGTTACTGTGTAAGAATATGATTTTGTCTGATTGTTTTTGTGATAGAGTATTTCGGACATTCTGCTTCCTATGTTTAACATGCGAGTCAAGCCTATCTTTACCTCACTGCACAGGTTTGAGTAGTAGTGCTATTTACTGTCCTATACACAATGCATTTACAGCTCTGGAAAAAAATTGAGACCACAGCAAAATTTTCTGTTTCACTAATTTCTCAATTTATGAGTATGCATCTGTGTAAAATATGCATTTTTTTGCAAACTCCAGCCTGGCTCTTTCCTGCTTCTCATTAATGAAGGGCTTCCTTGTTTTATGGGACTTCAGTCCTGCTTCTAGGAGCCTGATACAAACTTTCCTAGCAGTGCACTTCACACCACTTAATGTTTCCCATTCCTTTTGAAGGTCACTTGAGGTGATCCTCTGATTTATGAGGTAATGCCATATATGACGTATATTCATCTCTGGCATTAGAATGTTGCTTCTCCCTCTGCCTGGCAGGCTTTTGGTTATTGCCAGCGTCTTGCTTTACCTTGTTCTTGTGTACTGCTGTCTTAAGAACTTTGAGCCTGGAAGCAGCCTGCCGCGCAGTGTCGCTTTCTGCCAGCAGAACCAGGATTAAAGTAGTATTTAAAAATGCAGATTTTTTAAAAAATATACAGTCATTGACAAAAGTCTTGTCACATAAGGACATAGTAACTCAAAAATGCATATAACTTTATTTCTAATCAATCAATTGTTACAATAAATGGATCAATTGAATGCCAAGGGCTTTCACATTAATA
>JAODLD010000419.1:0-11278 GCA_026781065.1 Mormyrops boulengeri | reverse complement strand
CCCCCCCCCGCCCCCCCCCCCCCCCCCCCCCCCCCCCCCCCCCGGCCCCCCCCCCGGCCCGCGCCCCCCGCCGGGCCAGCTTTACTGAGCAGACAGCTCACACATGCACATTGTTGTGTATTTAACATTCATCACAGACTGATTGGAAGACAAACAGAAATGAGGGAAGTGGACTGAGGGTTTTTTGTTCTGTTTTGACAACAGTGAGCATTAGTGAAGGCACTTTGCACAGGGGGAAGCATCAGTTATTAGACCGAGAAGATGAAAGTGAGGCTCACACAGCAGCGTAACACAGGCCTCTGTGCGTGCCTCTGCAGTTAACCATGCATCAGACTGCTCCAGTGGAGTACGGTATGGAAGAATGTGTTATGAGCTATTGCCCATAGAGTGCCTTCCCCCAGCTTTAGAGATGAACACAGAAGGATGTAGCGCACTGGAAACGCTCCAGAGGAGGAATGGCATAGCGGCTGGCTTGTTCCTGCAGGGAACCTTCATTAATCAGTGGGTGTGGAAGTACGCTCCTATGTATTAGCCACATTAGCATAAAACACAGCCCTACGAGGTGCATCCAGCCTTGGCTGCCTCCCACCCCCCAATAAGACCGATATAGCAGACTGAGGGGGTGGGGGAACATCCTGGACTGCTGAAGGGGGCCAGAGTCTTACCCGCAGCTGGTTCACACTCACTGTGTTTACATGCACACTAAGAAAATCAAATTATTGTGTTAGCCTGACTAAAACCGGACTTTTAAAGTGCATGTAAACATGTTAGTCCGACTGAAGTCATAATAAATTGAATTTCTCTTAGTCGGACTAAGAAACCCAGAACATGTGATTGGGAGTCGATTAACTCCTGCATGTATACGTTCAATTGGACTCAAACTGGTCTAGGTGCTCTGCGCATGCTCCACAGTCAAGAAAGTACCATAATTGCGGTACTTCAAGGTGTTGGTTTTCCGCTGGCATAAAAACTGGTACTGGTGCCACATGACATTACAACACAAGGCGGGTATTTTGTATTGAATTCGACAAATGACTGTAGTATATTATAGGGCTGGACAATGTGCGATATCAATACCAACATCGCCTGTTATGTACATACAATTCTTACATCGCTAGTCAGCTAGAGCAGGCTTTTTCTTACCATTATTTTGTTAAGAATATTATAACGCAGGGGAGTTTCACTAAAACATTTTTACTCTATCATAGGAAAGAAAAACTTAGCAAGTTTTGCTATTTCAATGGTTACTCATTTTCAAGATTATCTAATATATGTTTAAAAATCAGTTTTACAAGTTTTATTATTTTTTACATTTGTGATGTAATAGGTCAACTGGAAAAAGCCCAATGCTAACAAGCTGAAAGGAGCCGTATCGTACCTATTGTAGCGGAGTCGGACATACCTTGGTCAATAAATCGATTTCCCTACCATGCAAGTATACTGGGACAAGGCCAGTAGTCTGATTAAATGGTGTAGTCGAGCCATAACCATAGCCTGAACGTACTGAATGTGACAGGCCTTGAATTGATCATAATGCTGCGTTCCATTTACCTTGGAAGTGTGAACTCTGAACTGGGAATGACGTCACATACGAATTAACAGTGTTCCACTACAGCAAGTTGGAAAGCCATTTAACAATACAAGGGACCCGTTTCTTAAAGAAAGATTTTTTGCTTGCCCAGCTAACTTGTCAGATTTAATTTACCCCAGTTTAAATGGCCTTTATCTTTGTTCATTTACATTTACCCCAGACTACCTTAAGTCCTGCGTACTGAAACTGTCCCCAGTTCTAGCCCGGTTAATTGTTAGTCATTATTAGCAATATCAGTGGATAACAACACATTACGTAGTATTTTATGCATAAAAACACCATAGGAACACGTCCACAGATAGCGGTAGGACACTACTGTGTGTACGACCGGTTTAATGAGCTACAAATAAGACGCTAAAAAACAGTATAGAACTACAGCTCTAACTTCTGTTGATAAAGGGCACACCATCTTGAATTCTGAGGTCAGGGTTGTGTTGATTCCCCACGAGTTGGAATTCTGACTTAAGGGGGCGTTCCAGTTGAAATTTCCGACTAGTAACTTTACGAGTTACAAGTTCAAATGGAAGGCAGCATAAGTGCATGTGTTTGAGAGGGATTCGGTGGCATAGACTCTCGTCTATCCTGTCACAAAGAGCTGCTTTTTAACCAGGACAGGACAGCAGCACTAGTCAATGTGGGCAAGGGGCTCACTGATTTTTGTCTCCAAAGTCTGCATTTCGCAGATTGCAGCTGTTTAAGCACAGCGTTCTCGGGCTGTCACCTTTAGCGGCATGATGTTGCCGCATTTATAGGCCATGATATGACGCTCCTGGGGACGTCAGGAGTGGGCATGTTTAAAATCCAGCTTCACAGATGCCCCTTACTCACCTACCACATCGTGGTCCCTGTGCTTTTATGCCACTGTGTTCTGTGAGTGATTATTATCATTATCTGTGACCTAGATCTGTAAGCGATAAATCCTTTATTTCTATATCCTGAGCACCCACCTCTTCCCATCCTCTGTGCCGAAACGCAATCCGGGATCGTTTTGACTGAAAGGACAGGTACACAGCTGAATGGCCTTGTTCCTGGCCAACAGCTCTGGTTACTCCTGATGGCACAAGTGAGGGCTTCATGTAGCAGGGCAAGGCCCACTACGCTGCCTGGTGAATTTCGAGTCTCAGGGCCTGGTGAAGGGACAGTTCCAACAATCTGACTCCAATTGTTGGTACCCAGGCTCCAAACACGTTTGGAGCCCCAAACGTTTCCTCACGGGTGCATGCAATCGAAAATTAGTGCTTCCTCTTTGGAGTATTTGTTTGAGACAGTGACTTGTGCAGTGAAATCACTCTGGTGAAACTGAAGCTTTGGATGAAGTACCCCTGACTGAATCCAGGAATTATTGCCTCCCACCAATGGCTTGTTCGTGGATATGCCTAAAAAATGGGTGACACCCGTCTTCTGTATAACTGCCAAATCTCTACTGCAAAAATGCTGCAAATAATTAGCTAAAAACATAAATTAATAATGTTTTATATTGTAGCTAGCTAATGTTTCATGAAAAAGAATCTTTCAACTAATTCTAAATTATGAACGGGAGCTTAATTTATCATTAGCCTAAACATTCTCTGTCAAAAAGCATTACTTAATGAACTCAAAACTGTTACATGCCCGTCGTTGTGTGTGTGGAAATGTAGGCTGGCTCCCTGTCAGAGCCAGCACCGGCACGACACTAGTGGCATAACGGAGACATAATGGAGATGGACACACACTTGCATTCACTCTATCACACAAAAGCTTTCTTCTTTCTGTCAGTGCAGGCTCTGCTTGTGATGATTCCCTTGAATTTCACTCCTGCTGTTTGATTTCATGCTCTCTGCTCATATGACAGTCTACCCAGGATTGGGATGTAAAAGTGCCGTGGGATATGTGGCTGTCGCATGTGTACCGAGACATTCCGGGGGCGAGTGAACCCACATGCCGTGACTGAAACCCAAGCATCCCTGCCAGCTCCAGGACCTCCTCCTTTTCTGACCTAGGAGCGCAGGCTGTGAGCTGGATTCCTACACCACAATAAGAAGGGAGAGGGCTGGCGCATTTGGCACCTCCTGCCCCATGCTAAACCCTGGGGATTTAAACTTAGAGAGAGGGGGAAAAAGTCTCTTGCGAATACCCGTCAAAGGGGGCGCTGACGAGCAGCAGCACGGATTCGCTCCCTGCCACCCAGCGCAGACGTGACTCTTGTCCTCGCACTGTCTGCCGGATGGCTTTCTTCACGGTGTGCTGGAGCTGCTGGGGGCAGATTGGAAGGCCATGCAGTGCCAGTTTCCCCCACATTATCCTTTTATCCTTCAGTGCGTCGTGTGGTGGGGTGGGAGGGTGTGAGAGAGAGGTCAGAGCAGCCAGGCTGAAGAAACTCAATCTGCTTTATGTGAGCTGTGGTTCCACAGCCCTTGTTCCTGGCCAGGTGACCGAAGAACTGGGAGAAACAGTTTTAGCATGGAATTAAATGTCTGTGTGGCAGTCACAGCCTTGTTCACCTGCCCGGGGCTGGCTAAAGGGGCCTCAGTCAGAGTACCAAACCCCCACCCCCACCTTGTTTTTCCCTAGGGCAAGGATTATTTTAGTCCTCTTTGGGGAAGTTATCACCCCCACCTTGGCCTCGGTGGCCACACCTCATGGGCAATGCTGGCTGTGGCCACACCTTGTAGCCAGTGCTGTGCCAGAACAGCTTGCGGTGCTTGTTCTGTTCTCCCATGCATCCCTGTTGGATTCTCGGCGACTCCTTTGTCGCCATTGGTTTTAAGGTGATGCAGAGATTGGATGATTTGTGCAGGGTGCAATCTTGCCACAAACCCTGAGATCCAGCATGTGCTGCTACTGCAAAAGCTATAATGCTGTCATTCTGGGAAAGTGTGTGTGCGTGTTTGTGTGTGTGTGGTGGAGAGTGACTCAGCAGTTGGTGCAAGAGGTTCTGTTTTGGAAGGAAATATGGGGCTTTCCTCTTTGGTCAGCTTTAACGACCAGCATGTTGACACAACACACAAGCTAGCATTTGCCTGGGGGGGAGGGCTGGAGACAGATCATGCTACAGAGCTGGTCATCATGATCTAAGCACAGTGATAACCAGCCCCCACCACCCACGGCCTGGCACTGAGATTCAGCTGGTCAGAGCCACAACGATAGATAAAAATATGTTTTATAAACATATTTCTGAGTCAAAAATAGTAGCTTTTGGTGAGTTCACCTCAAATTCCCAACATTGTGAAAATACAGTAAGCAAAAATCATGGTGGTATAGCCCTGATTGTGGCTTTTATGTCTTCCATCATCCTGAGCGCTGATTCTGGTCTGCTGCCTTTGCTCAGAGCCCTGACTCTCCTCTGCTGCCATCACTCTGAGCGCTGACTCTCCTCTGCTGCCTTTGCTCAGAGCTCTGACTCTCCTTTGCTGCCTTTGCTCAGAGCCCTGACTCTCCTCTGCTGCCATCACTCTGAGCGCTGACTCTCCTCTGCTGCCTTTGCTCAGAGCCCTGATTCTCCTCTGCTGCCTTTGCTCAGAGCCCTGACTCTCCTCTGCTGCCTTTGCTCAGAGCCCTGACTCTCCTCTGCTGCCTTTGCTCAGAGCCCTGACTCTCCTCTGTTGCCTTTGCTCAGAGCCCTGACTCTCCTCTGCTGCCTTTGTTCAGAGCCCTGACTCTCCTCTGCTGCCATCACTCTGAGCAATGACTCTGCTCTGCTGCCTTTGCTTAGAGCCCTGACTCTCCTCTGCTGCCATCACTCTGAGCCATGAAGCTGCTCAGCTGCTTCACTGGGAGCCCTGATACGGCTCTGCTGCTTCACTCAATGCTCAGTCTCTGCCTTCGATCAGAACCCAGACACTGCTCTGCTGCCTTCATTTATGCTTTTGTCTGATTTCTTCTCCACTCTAATTGAAGGCAGGACCTCAAGAGGCCACATTCCAAGGCGCCTCCTCAGGCAGGCTACAAACACAAAGATAAGATTAGACTTTTTATTTTTAATTTTTATCCCAGCCCCACACACTCACTTTGAGCATGAAGCGGAGCTGTGAGGGTGAGCCACTGGGCCAAATTCCTGACGCTGTGACCCTGTCATTTCTTTGGGTTTGAGAAAGCCGTGTGACACCGCAGGCGCTGGACGGCTGTGCTGGAATGCGCTAGCCATCTCCGAGAGCCCCATCTGAAGAGCAGGAAACCTCACAGTCCTCTAAATATGCTGCCTTTATGTTGCAGGCCAGTTTGCATCAGAACGACCAGCCTTAGTTTTGCTATGTTTATATTCCTGATGATCAGGCAACACCAAATTACTCCTGTCTGTGTTGGCGTGTTGAGTGCTGTGCTTTTATGAAAGCTTAATATAGTTCAGCCTTCTTTAGTTTTTATAGTTTTATTTTTTGACTAAAGTGCTTGTTTGCCATTAAACCTGATCAGATCTGCTGTGTCTGTGGATTAGAGATTCACATGATGCACTTTGCTTGGCAATTTGCTGTGTGGGCCATTCTGCTGGGTCCTTCTGCTTCCCAGTGGTCTGCAGCAGGAGCTGCTATTGGCCCAGAGCCTACAAGATCCAATGAATAGCAGGTGTGGGACTTTGGCCAATTGAAGGTTGCAGGACAAGGTAAGGAGGTGTATTCAGGGAAATGTGCTGGTCTGCAACTGGCTGGAGCGTGATGCATTGTGGTAGACCCAGATTTTTTTTTTATTACTATGTAACAAAAGAATTACTTAATATTGTAAAGATATTTTGTTGTGTGTGTGGAAAGCATTCAGTGATAAATCACACTTCCGATGAAAATATGTATGGTGGGGGGGGGGGGCACATGTACAAAAAATGGCTTTTACCTTCCCGTGATTGAAAACTGTAGTGACAGAAGCCTCACATTTTGGGATGCCATAGTGTAGTAGCTGCTTCCTTCTACAGCTGTGTGGATAAAGAGCGCACCTTCTGTGCCCACACTGGAGGGGAACCCACAACTGTTCCTTTTAGGAAGCGAGGACCCTTCCCCCCCCCCGAGGGGAGGCAGCGACAGGCCCGTTACTCTTGTTTATCCTGCCCTGATAAATGTAGGTGTAGGCTTCAGTTGCACAGGTGGGGGATGGGCAGCGTGTCGCTAGCTGAACTGTAATGTTAACTGGTTACTGCCGGCTCATATATTCCAGACTGTGTCATGGTGTTCAAGGACAAAGACTGTTTGCTGAATGTACAGGTGCCTCCCCTGTCTCTGGCCACCCCCTTTACACTCTGTGTTTAATGATTTTCCTTTGGTTGGGGACAGTGAGAGAAAAAGGGACTGTCTGTGGTGTAGAGGGATTGATTCGTCATTCTTCTTAGCTTCTTTTGACGTTACCAGACTCCTGCTGCTGCCCAGGAGCTCTCAGCTCTCGCCTCATAGTGCAGATGAGCCTGTAGTCCTGAGAATCTCATCTGGATGGTCAAATCTGTAAAATGCCCCCATGTGAGCCATACCAGTAGTACCTTGAGCTTGTCAGGGCAATTCAGGTCTCTTGTGCCTGTTAGATGGACCTCATTATTGTTTAACTACAGGCCATGCAGTAATTTGTAGAAACACGCTCACTATGTTTACATGCACACTAAAAAAATCGAATTATTCTGTTTGACTAAAACTGGACTTTTGAAGTGCATGTAAACATGTTAGTCTGACTGAAATTGTACTAAATCGAATTCCTCTTAGTCGGACTAAAAAACCCAGATAATGCGATTGGGAGTCGTAGAGTGCTGTAAAGCTGTCCAGTGGAACCTTTTCACACTTCCAGGTTCACGTAATGGAAGTCGTCATAAATAGGGAACTGAGGAGATGATGAGAATGAATCTCTGTGTCGTATTTTCTCAGCATCATTGCGATACTTGCCTGATTTTCCATGAAAGATGTAATTTGTTTGGTGGACTAGATCTCCATTACACTGAGGACGAAGCTTGACCAGGGCTACAAATTTTTTTTTTTTTTGAGAATTTCCTTTATGACTATGAAGGTAAACAACACCTTGCCTATCTGTCTATTTGCTGATAAATGGTGTCATTTAACATTGTTTTCACATTTTAATGACTAAATTTAATGTTTCTTTTTTTTCTGGAGTGTTGTTAACAGGCAGGTTGTAGCCAGAGCGAGGTGCTACAGATCGATGAGAAAGAGAGAGGAGCCCCATAAGCTTGAGGTTTATTAGAATCAAGAGCAGTTCTGTGATTTTTAAAGTTGTGTTTTTACATTATCAGCGTTTGCAGATATAAGTTATGTGCTGCATACGTCCTAAGAGCTTCAGCACTGCGCTGGTTAACTCGGCATGGGGATCAGATTACGGGCTTGCTGGTGATCTGCTCCTAGCCCTCGCTCTCCCGCCGATTCCCACAGTGAGTGAGGAACGCCAGCAGAGCGAGTGGTGGCAGCAGGGGTCTGCGTCAGGCAAAGGCACCGGCCCGAGAAGGCACAGTGGCCCAGGTAGGGCTGTACTTTTTCAGTCCTAGAAGGGCTTCATCAGTTCTGGGTGAACTACAGGAACCTTTGACATTGCCTGTCTATGACCTGATGCTCATTTTCCCTCTCAGGGAATATCTGAGGATTTTTCATTTTGTTTAATTAACCACTGGAAGTAATTATTGCTGCTTGCAAAAAGTTTGCGGTTATTTCACAGCAAAGTATAGAGGATAGAATAATTTATTCTGCGTTTATTCTGTTTTCTGAAATGCCGGTAAATGATTGACATTTTGGTGTCTTTTCGTTTGCTGAGACAGCAGTGACTTCCAGTATTCAGACTGTCTTGGCGATATTTATTTTTAGCAAAAGTGTCTTACTCAGGGTGATGTCTTTAGTTCATCGAAGTAGTGCTCTGCTCAGAGTTTTTGTGCACAGATAGCCTTTAGAAAGAGCTGGGTCCTTACCCGAGGCTCATAAATTTTTCTCTTAATCTCTGTCTGTCACACTGCCAGACAGCCTGCTTTACCTCAGTCACCAGACTCACAGAAGACATGTTCTGGGCTGGAACACAGAGCAAACCACTTCTGCCCATTCTCTTTTCATCTCTGTAGTTTTATCTTATTTGTTAAATTTCTCCCTACAATGATGCCATTTTCCACTCTGGTTAAAAAGCTTTTATCCTCTTTTCTGTCCAGGTAGCTTGTTTTTGCTCACAGACCACGCCCGCCAGCAGTTCTCCATGTCGCGCTAATCTACCAGAACAAATCGATTGTGGTGTGAACTAAACATAGCCACCAGCATGCTCAGCCACACTGCCCCCCTTTGCCTTCTTGTGCCCTTTTTAAGGCCCTGTTTACAAAGTCACTCGATTTCCTGCCTCACAGATACTCCATTGATCTTTTTACTTCTCGGTTTTTAACTAATCCCACATTCAGGCAACAATCAGTAGGCTGTTTGATCCTCCCACCTTGCATTCACCCTTCAGGTTCGGCAACAGACCAAATAAACCTGTCCCCCCCCCCTCCCCCCACACCTATTTTTGTTAAAAACCAGTATCACTGGTCGGGTGTCAACACCATATAAACAGCTCATCTCCTCATCCATCTAGTCTGTAAGGCTGGAGGTTAGGTTGTGATGGCATGCAAGTGCCCTTATGGCCCATTAGATGGTGGATGAGGGGAAGTTGTTTGGTGTTTGATTGGCTATTGGTGGCTACCGCTACCCCCAGCAAGCTGGAGTCAAGGAGTCCGCTGTCCTGGGTGTGGGCAGGTGTGTGGGGGTCGGCTCAGCTGCAGCTGCTGTTAATCAGTATCCCCCCCCAGCCCCAACTGCCAGCATACGCTGACTGCTTGCTACCGAGGCACAGAGATCAGTGGAGATGGGTGAATGTGAATATGTGGTAGTGAATTGGAGCAGATTGCAGGAAATATACCTGCCAGACATGATAGACCCAAAACATGTAGTGAGGTTGTGCTGAGAGTGTCTGGCAGAGGCCCCTGTCCAAAAAATCTTCAGATCACACGTCTAGCAGAATTCCTCTTGCATTGTTAGCGAGGCTGGAGACATTGAACCTAAATGGGCAAAGTTCCGTTCCTCCATTGCTGAGGTGGCTGTGCAGAGCGGTGTCTGTAAGGTTGTTATCACAGCGGCATCCCCAGAACCCATTTGTGAACATTAGCAGTAAAGGAAGCCATCAGGCTGAAGAAGGAGGCCTTCTGAGATCCATGCTCTTGATGATGTTGGGCTATCATGGCTGAAAGACCTCTCTCTTCATGGATTGGCAGACTGGAGTGGTGGTCCCAATCTTTAACTTCAGGGAGATCACACTCCTAAGCCTCCCTGGTAAGGTCTATGCTGGGGTACTGGAGAGGAGAATCCGTCCATTGGTCGAACCTTGGATCCAGGAAGAGCAATGCAGATTCCTTCCTGGTTGTGAAAGACTGAATCAATAGTGAACCGTCTATTACGGCTCTCTCATAAAATGTCTTGCCAGCGGCTACATGTGTTCAGAAACATACAGTATAACTGCACATTAGATGGGCATGGCTGTTCCTCGCTCCTCCTACTGGTTGTTAATATACTTTGTGGTTTGGATGCTTCCATTTCATTGCTAGTTCAAGGCCTGCCTGGTGAAAACTTTTCTTTGAGAAGGACCGGTGTCATGGATTGTCAGTTTGGGAGGGCGGATGTTGGTGCAAAAGGCTGTCAGCAACATGTTATTAATGTTCAAAGTTATTGCATAGCCTCACAAGCTGATCTCCCACACAGAGGTGGGTCCACAGGTCGGTGGTGATGAAGGTGATGTTCTGTGGTTTTAAAGGATCCCCACGTTATGTGAATGTGTCCTTCTCTCTGCAGCTGGGACGACAGCAGTTCAGTCAGCAGTGGAATTAGTGACACTGTGGATACCGATGACATTAACACCAGCTCCTCCATCAGCTCCTATGCCAACACGCCTGCTGCCAACTGCAAGGCCTTAGACGGACAGGTGAGTAATGCTATTCTCTTCCCAAGACTGTCACAGAGTTCTTCACCTTCTGTGGCAACTGTACTACCAAACGTGACCAAAGCAGGAAATCCGATGGGCAAGATGTTGTCGCTTATGTGTGCACAGCTGGAAGTGACCAATGTACAGACTCAGAGAAACGTTATAGTTGTCCCAACCAATATTTCTGCTTGGCTGATAAATGTAAAAGTCAGGTGTGTGATACTCGTTAATTCAAGGCTAAAACGAAGCTTTTGCTCCTGGTGACATTTTCATACCTTAAAAGCAGAAACTGCTGCTCCCTCGGGTTTTGCAGCCCGTGTTTGCATTCAGCCCATTCCCAGTCTAGTGCTCTGATAACATCACCACTGCACATGAGCAGAGCCCCAGCACAGTCATGTAATTTTGCACAGAACTCCAAAAAAGGAGTTCTCTTACTTTCACTGCTTAAGCTAAGATAACAAATCAGATGTTCGGAAAGCTCAGCCGCAGGTGTTTGGGTTGTTTTCAAGAAGAGGAGCCCACTGATGGTGAACAATTAGCAATAGCCCTGGAACTGATGAGTTTGTTTACAATGTTGTGGTAAAACCATTTTCAGTTCTTTTATGCTTTTCTTTGGCTACTGTGGTGAGTTATGAAGGAGCTTTTATGGTAGTTTGAGTATGCTGGCAGTTCTGAACATGTTCAGAAACTTTATGAGATTTAGAGGAGACTGGATCCACCACATGGTGACCAAATGTACCTGAGCTCTCAGATCACTAACACCGGGAAGTGGGCGGGGGGGGGGGGGGGGTGAAGGGTTGGGGGGGGTAC
>JAODLD010000418.1:0-11298 GCA_026781065.1 Mormyrops boulengeri | reverse complement strand
AGATTCAGGTACTCAGCTGACTTTACTTTATTGCTGCATAACGTTGCTGAGCTGTAATAATGATCCAGTCATTGGCTGTTAAGTATTTGCTGATATAAATTCAAATGGCGTTTTTTTTTTTTGGCCGAACAGTGTATGAATCTTTATAGGAGGTAAAATCTGAGACCTTATATCCTTAATCTCATCAATAAAAAACTTGTATTCAGGTGAGAAGCAGTACTGGCGTTGAGAGTAATATTTATAATACAAAACAAGATTTTTTACAGCTGTGTGAATTTCTTGTAATACTGGAAATTAGGTAGCTTTGGCTGCTTTGACTGCCTTCTGACATTTAATCAGACAGTTTCTTAGAGACTCATAAGACACCTGAAGTTTGTCTTTTTCCATTTGCGCTCTGCCCTCTTGCACTCTTGCATAACAGTATGGTTGATACTGGGTATTAGATTTCCTCGATTTAAGTGGGGCCATGGAATCTAGGATATTTGTGAAGGTGAAGTTAAACAGATTGACCAATTAATTATTGTCTTGAGAGAGGAACTTTAGTAGTACATTTCTGGGAAGTGTTTTTGTAAAGATCGCTGAAACGCTGGGCAGTGAGTCAAAAAAAAAATGTACGGTCTATGAGGGTCCTGAAACAGAATAAAAACCTTGCATATCAAACACAATGGGATGATAATCAGACAAAAAAGCAACTAGTATTTCTAAGTTTTGTACTGGAGCACCAAGAGAAAGAATTAGGTCCAGTGTGTAGCCATATTCATGTGTATGTCTTAAAACTGACTGTTTGAAGTTAAGGCTTAGATGGGCAACATACATGAATATTAAAATCTGAATTAAAATATTGTCAGAGCTAGGCACAATAAACGGTAGAAAGTCTGCAAATTCTTGAATAAAATTCTTACTGAATTTTGGTGGCCTGTATACAATTTTGGTGGGCAACAGGTTTTCTGGCTGTAATATCTTTTTGTTTTTCCAGATTTCTTTACAGGCAAATTTTAATTCATATTTCAATGTTTGTGTGTGCACTTTACATTCAATAGCCAGGTGTCTTGCTTACAGACACAGTCCAGTTTTTAATAAATACTGTAGCGCTGGGGAACTAGCAGGCAACGCAACAATAGAGCCAGCAGGCGGATTGGTAACCGACTCTGTAAGTAAGTAAGTAAGTAAGTAAAGTTTATTTTTAAAGTGCTTTTCACAGACACAAAGTCACAAAGGGCTGTACATAAAACGATAAGGAAATAAATGTACATAAGACAAAAACAACACAATTGCATAAAATAGAATGAAATCCGAACAATTAATAACAAGAAACAGAACCAAAGGTCTGGTTGAATAAATAGGTTTTCAGCTGTGTTTTAAAAAGGTCTAAATAAGCAGCAGATCGAAGTTGTAGTGGAAGCTCATTCCAAAGCTTCGGTGCTACGGACTGAAAAGCTCTGTCTCCCCGAGTCTTTAGTCTTGTGCGGGGAGTAACTAACAGGTTCTGAGCCTGGGAGCAAAGAGTACGAGCAGCTGTATATTTACGGATAAGCTGGATCACATATCCAAGTAATAACCAAGATTTCAAAGCGAATCCTAAAATTTATTGGGAGCCAATGTAAAGAATGTAAAACAGGATTAATGTGGACCCGCTTTCTGGAGCGTGTTAGTAACCTGGCGGCAGCATTTTGTACAGTTTATAAACGCATGAGAGACGATTTATCCAAACCTGTGAACAGAGCATTACAGTAATATAAGTGTGATGAAACAAATGCATGGACAATTTTCTCCAGCTCAGCTGATGAGACCAACGCACATAACTTAGCAATATTCCTCAGATGAAAAAAAACAGGAGCATAAAACTGACTTTACATGCGAATCAAATCCCATAGAGCACAGGTGTCAGACTCCAGTCCTGGGGGGCCAGAGCCCTGCACATTTTTGGGTTTACCCTCGTTTAACACACCTGATTCAACTTCTTGTGCTAATTACCACATAGCTGTTGAGCTGAATCATTTGTGGTGGCACAGGGAAAGAACTAAGCTACACAGGGCTCCGGCCCCCCAGGAATGCAGTTTGACACCCCTGCCATAGAGAAATCAAATATTACACCAAGATTACAAACCTTGGACTTGGCAGAAGTACAAATAGTAGATATCGACTCACTGATCTTTGAGTGTAAATCAGGAGGAGCTACAATCATTGTCTCAGTTTTGCTAGAGTTTAAATAAAGGTAATTATTAGAAAGCCAGTCACTAATCCGAGATAAACAATCAACCAGGCTAGACAGCTTATTCAGCTGATAAGGTTTAAATGACATATATAATTGAATGTCATCAGCATAAAAATCATAAGAAATGTCTCTGAATGACTGAATAATACCTGCTAAAGCAAGGATGTAAAAAGAGAACAATAATGGACCCATGATTGAACCCTGAGGAACCCCGCACGACAGAGAAGCAATGGCAGAAGAGAACTTGCTTGCTCTAACAGAAAATGTCCTATCAGACAAATAGGAAGAAAACTATTTCAGAGCAGATCCTGAAATACCAGTTAAAGTTTTGAGTCTATGCAGTAAAATATTGTGGTCAACAGTGTCAAAAGCTGCACTGAGGTCAAGCAACACAAGTACTGAACAATCTCCTGCATTAGAAGCCATAAGAAGATCATTTTAGACCTTCAAAAGAGCAGTCTCAGTAGAGTGCTGCTTCTGAAAACCTGACTGAAAGGGGACAGCGATCTGTAGTTTACACAATAAAGATCTAAATTGATTTTCTACAACTTTTTCCAAAAGCTTACTAATAAAAGGTCATTTTGAAATAGGTCGATAATTACAGACCGAGCCTGCATCAAGATTAGGTTTTTTTTAAAAGAGGAATAACCTCCGCATGTTTAAAGTATGAGGGAACATATCCTTGCCTCAATGAGCTGTTGACAATGGACAACAATGAAGGGCCAATGCTGTTGAGAGTCCCAAAAAGGACTGAAAGGGGTAAAACCTCAAAAGACGGTGAGGATGATCTCATCTTAATAATAATTGTAAGTAATTCATTGAGGGATATAGACGAAAATGCAGTAAATAACTCAGGGCACTGAGGGTCATTGTCACAGTGGGAGGAGCCTGCTGAGATAGCAGATCTCAAGTCCATTACTTTGTTCACAAAATGATTGAGAAGTGCATTACAATCCTCATCAGAGAGTAAAAACACTTGTTGGTGTGCTGGGGAGACAATATTATTAGTAGTATTAAACAATATCCTGGGATTATTCTTATTATCATTTATAAGAGTAGTGAAGTATGAACACCTCGCCTTCTTCACTGCCTCATTATAAGAGTGAAGTAATTCTTTAAAATACTCACGATGAACAACCAAACTCATAGCCTTCCACAGTCGCTCTGCTTTTTGACAAGAACGTAGAAGGCCATGAGTGAGATTACTTAGCCATGGCAAGCGAGGAGTAACCAAACGCTGCCTAAGTTTATATGGCGCCACTTTATCAAGAATATCCTGACAGTGTTTGTTAAATGAATTAGTCAGATGCTCAACATCCCCATCAGAGGGAACCACAAAATTAAAACGACGAGAAAGTTCAGATATAACAGAGTTATCAGTGAATCGCCTGTGCATAATGCATGTTTGTGGAAGAAACTCTGAACAGAATGAAACATTAAAGGAAAGTGAATAATGATCACTAAAAATGACTTTGTTTATGTACAGGTGGTCAAGAGTAAATCCATACGTAAACACCAAGTCCAGAGTGCGTCCAACAATATGAGTGGGACCGGATACATGTCGCATAAAATTAAAAGAGTCCATAATACTCAAAAATTCCTTGGCAGTGCTGTTTGACAGATCATCAACATGAATGTTAAAATCCCCAACTATAATAATTCTGCCTAAATAAATAGTGGATGATAATAAATCCTGAAGGTCTAGAAAAAAAGAAGCAGCAGGGCCAGGCGGGCAATATATTTAAATACTGTATAGGGGGTGAGTGCATCCATTTTTAGCCACAATAATCTCAAAAAAGCCGTAAGACATTGAAGAACTCCTTTGACATAAAAATGACTTTTTCAAAATAACAGCAGTTCCACCTCCTCGGCCAGAAATCCGTGGTGCAGATATGAAGGAAGAGTCTCCAGGACATAGTTCTAGTGTGCAACCTCATTCTCACGTTGCCATGACTCAGAGATTAACATAAAATCCAGTCTCTCGGGACAAAACAAGTCATTGAGAATAAAAGACGTGTTAGCGATGGAACGGGCATTAATTAAGCACCATCATTTTAGGAGATATAGGAGAAGGGTCCGATTGAGAGTCAGAGGCGGAGAAGTGAGACAAGCTATGCATTAAGTCGGGATTCCTACCACCCTGGGAAGCCGCTTTCCACACCTTCAGATGGCAAGTTGGGTAGACGTCAGACGGAAACACGGAAATTAACCCAAGGCCGACAGGACCCATGCACACCCACCCAGCAACAGGCGAGAACCGAAACTTACGTCCATCTGCTACTCCAGACTCTCTCCGAACGCGGCGAAGCTGTACGAAAAAGACAGCCCTCTTCCCACGCTTCCTCTGGCAGGGCTTTCGAGATGAAGGCCGGCTGAGACCCGCCAGCAATGGAGGCACGCCGAGTATCGCGCCGTGTTCCAGCGGTGGCAGAAAAGCACAGCCACTCTGCAGAGACCGTAAAACATCCATGGCAGATTTGATCGCCAGTAATGAATGGTGATCATATATTCGCGAGGAAACAACAATGCCGGGTAAAATTGTAAAAGTAACACTGACAAGACACAGCAAATAAACAAACAGGTAAACGAAAGCAGAAGCAGAGGCAAAGCCAAACACAGGCGCCATCGTGCACCGGAACTGTTCTGGTGAGCCTGTGGGTAGATCAGCAGCCATCTCGTCCCTGAGGCCCTCCAGGATTGCTGTCACTTTTCTGGGGTCTGTTTCCTGGGTGAGGACCGCCATGCGCCTCCAGATATCCTGGAAGGCGAGTCAATCTTTCTCTTGAGAGGTGAGCCGCTGGCTTGGTGAGCACTGTTAGGTATGCCTGGAACACCAGGCATCAATTGGTGGAGACCTCGGGAGATGGGCAGAGCTTGGACACCTCGGCGCTAGGGCAGGGGACCTCGGACACTTCAGGAAGCGGGACGGTGTCAGGCACTGAAGCAGTCTTCTATTTATGCCACTGCTTTCAGTGGCGAGAGCTGACAGAGCATCTAGGTATGTCTGTTGGAGCATCAGGAATGAGCAGCCAGGCTTTCACTCGCTTCTCGATGTCGAGCAGGTAGCTCTCCATCTGCTCTGACTCTGCTCCATAGACCAGCTTCCGTAGCCAGTCCTCCAGGTGTTCGAGGTCATCCTCCAGCTCTGAATCATTCCTGCCTCTCATTTTTCGGGGCAGGTCCTAACACCTGCTCTAGAAAACAAACCACGTAGGCGTGGGAGACTTCACCTGGAGCACTACTAGAGGCACTGTCCTGGGTGGGAGGTGGAGCACAGCTGCGGGGTTTGGAGGAAGAGGCACAGGCAGGTCCTCCTTGCCACCATAGGAGGACTAGTAAGGCGTCCACTCTGGCGGGGCTATCTGCAGGCCGACAGTCCCAGGATTCTCCTCCTCTGGCTCCTCCAGGTCACTGTTGCTAAGAGGGTTATCCACAAACCACCTGGGTGTGTATACCTGAGGATAGGGCAGAGACTGGAGGCAGGCAATTTAGCAGAAGAGTTGAGAGTGCTGGGCTCTCTTAGAAGGCTGTTGGGCAGCCGGAGACCAAGAAGACAGGAGCAGGTGTTGGGACAAACAAATGAGGGGCTTATTAAAACTATATCAATTATAGACTGAATTCTGAATTCCGATATAGTTTTGTCTAATATCACCGGTGCCAGCAGTGCCACACTATTTTGTAAGGCATGCACTGGCCAATCATGTAGCACTTCTCTCATAAATATTAAAAGGACATCTCATGCCACCCTCGGGAGAGGTTCCAGGGGTATCCTGTGCTTGGTGGCAAATTCTCTATCTATAAAATTGCTGGCGCCTCCCACGCGACCTGTTCATTTTCCCAATAAAGAGAAAGAGGAACAACTGTTTGATTCTGGGTTATCATTGGCGGTGATAAAGCCCTTATTTGGGCTGACACCAGCAGTGTCTGAGCTGGACGGTTTGGGCAGGTTCGCGCTACATGCCCCGCCTTTTCACAGTACACGCACGTCGTTGCTGGAGGCAGTGTAGGCGCTCTGGCTGTGACAGCGGCATTCTCCCAATCTGCATCGGTTGGGGCTCCACTGCTCCGGAAGAAGGAGGTGCGCGTTGTGCATTGGATCTCAGGGTATGGTGGCGCCGTGCTCAAACTATATTTTCCAGCGTAATTGAAAGCTGTACATACTCCTTAAAGGAGCGAGCGGCTCCCCTGCACACGATATCCGCGTGCAGGGGAGCCACACGCGGAGCTGGGCCTGCAGCTCCATGGGGTCCATGCAGTGTGGTGAGATATCCTGTAAAGAACACTATTGGACACAAAATCGACTGATCACAGAGCCTTTATTGGCAAAGCTATGCAAGGTAAGCAATAGGGTCAAACAGGGATGAGGTCATGCAGGCAAGGTCAAAGTCCGGGAGGTCAGAAAGCTACAGCTTTAGAGTAGAATGGGGATCCAGATTCGAGGTCGGGGTTTTCAGGCTTGGGGTTCGGTAACCGAGGAATCTGTCCGGGCACATAGACAGAGAACACGAGGAATTCACGAAGAGGAAGAGCGAGGGGAGGATGGGCAGGTGGGTAGTGGACATGGGCTGGCTGGAGAGTCAGGCAAGGCAAGCAGGGCGGAACAGAGCTTGACAGGAGACAGGGATAATAACGGTCAGTATGTTGCCAACGCATAAAACAATATCTCACATCGGACTGAGGTTAGTGTGGTACTATCAATGGGCAGTATTTAGAGGCAGCTGATTAAAATTGCCCGTACGTTGGGGGTGTGTGTGTGACAGAGTCAAAGTCTAAATTTGCTCAGCACTGTGCTTGTGCTGAAACAAATATTGTTAGCATTGATGCTAACGTCTTTACGGTGATTAAAGTCTAGTAAAATGTTATTTAGTGAAGCTTCGTCTGCTAGATGTGTTTAAAGGCAATACAGAGGTACTTTGGACTGATCCCCAGTGTTGCCTGGTGGCAAATAAAAGTATTTTTAATGACACTCTGGTCATTTATGCATGGCTCAGTTAAAATAAAGTAGTTAAAAAAGATAATAACGTAAAAGGTAAGCATATTAGTGAAATTTAACATGAAATATCCATGTGCTTTTTGTGTTTCCTTCCTGTTGCAACAGCGTCTGCTGTTTATTCTATAAGATTTTTTTGTATTGTTAGTAATATTTTTTTTTTTACAAGGTAAAGGACTTCCATGTCTCCCATGACTTCCTCCGCCGATGCCTCGTCGGCCGCCTCCGGGTCCCCCTGACTCGGCTCGTTGGCCGCCTCTGGGTCCCCCTGCTCCGGCCCGGCGTCGGACGGCGCCTTCCCCCTCCTGCCTGCCTGCTCCGGTGTCCCCTCCTGCTCCCTCCTCGTCTCCTCTCTGTCCCTTCGTCTGTCTCCTTGTCCCCTGTGTGGTCCCCTCTGGCTCCGGCCTCCCATCCGCATGTGGCCCCTGCGGATGCCTGCCCTCGCTCGCCTGGTGCCCCTCGGTCTCCCCTTGTTCCTCCGCCCTTGCCTTTCCTGCCTCCTGGTGTGTTCCCTCCTCGTCCCTTTGTGTCTCCTGCCTCCGTCCCTCATCCCTCTGTGCCTCCTCCGTTCACTCCTTGGCCTTTTGTTCCTCCGTGTTTGGTTCCCCCGTCATCTCATCTGCTGGTTTGTCTGTCTGCCTTCCCTGTCCTTTGTCGGGTCCTGTCGTGGCTGTTGCCCCTGTGCTTGTTCTGTGTCTCTGTCCTGTTTCCTCTGCCCCGTTGATGGTCTTGTTTTGTCTTCTAGGTCCTGTTCTCCCGGTCTCATCTTGTCCGCCTTTTCCCTTTGGCACACCCGGAGTGCGCGGCTTTGGGGGGGGGTTTCTGTCACACCCAGCCCGATCGCCCTCCTGTGGACCACGCCTCCTCGTTAACCCTGTGTGGAATCCTTCCGTTCACCTTCTGTTTTCCGCTTCCTGCTCGTTACCTTGTGTATTTAGTCCGTGTTCTAGTCAGTCTTCCCCAGATCTGTCATTGTAATGTTACTGCTGTGCGTGCCTGGTGTTCCCTGTCTGCTTGCTTCCCCTGGAATAAACTCCGTTTTCCCCGCTACCTTGGCTTGCACGCCTGCTTCCCTGCTCGCCGATCGCCCGAACGTGACAATAATGTTTTATTTATAGTTTTTCTATTTGCATAGAAAACGGGAGAAAAACCAAAAAAAAAACACATTCCCCACACCCACCCACCCACAAGTAACAGCGAAGAAGAAAAATAAATAAATAGATAATAGGATAATCTGTGGACATACAGCCAAGCACATATTAGTAAACTGAATATATCTGTGTATGGAACATTTAAAACTAATGAATAAATACATAAACAAAAAAAGGGGGGGACCTCTCTCTTTTGCTCAGTGTCAGTTAGTAAATGGAACCTTATATACATTATATACAACAAAAAAAACGTAATTGTCATGGCTATGATATTTATGATGGGGTCAGGTTTTTAACATATTCAATGAAGGGCGACCAGGTCACTCTAAAATTTAAAACAGTCGGCACTACTATATCTCATTTTTTCCAACTGCAGCATGGGGAGAGCATTTCACTAATCCAGTTGTTAAAAGATGGGGGCTTGTCTGATTTCCACTGAAGAAGAATAAGCCTTCTGGCCATTAATGATGCAAAAGCTATCGCCTTTGCTTGTGAAGCAGGAACTGTGACCCCTGGAGGTGGAACCCCGAAGATTAAGATGTATGGGGATGGTAGTACTGTTTTTCTACACAAGCATGACAGGACCTCAAAAATACTTTCCCAAAAACTGATCAAAGTGTGGCACCCCTTAATATACACTGACTACGCCACCCCTTGCAATACTCTAACTACCTGAGAGTGCCAGAGCAAAGGGACCAATACTCTAATAAGATGTACAGACACAAGTTTTTTTGGTAGGATATAAAAGTACAATCTTTATTAGTAGATATTCTTTGATGTAACTTGGTTGGTCACCACCTTAACGTTGAAGAAGGGGCAGTCAACATAAAAAAAAAACAGAAAAGAAAAACTACCAACTAAAAAGAAAAAAACAAGCATCACCAAGGCACTGGGACAACGGCTTATGGAACCCAGGGAGGGTAGACACACCAATGAAAGACTAGGGTTTCTATACCACACTTAACCGTGCAAACACACTTATCCTAATATACACTTCAATTCAATACCCTTCAACCCTCATAATACTCAGTTATACTCCTATAATACTCAGGAAAAAAAATAACTGAATAAGCTATGAGCAGCACCACATTCACCCAGTACAGAGAACAGCAGCTAGCTATGCAACGTAGCCACATGAACCTGTCCCCATATTGCAGCCCACGCCAGACATTAAACTTGGAGACTCGCCAGTCCCAACATGGTCATAGCTACCAGTGTCCATGCTGATTGCACACCAACTTGGAGGTTTGAAGTAGTTCTAACAGCGCCTGCTTCCCTATTCACTGAAGGCAGAAACAGCCCACCAAACACAGCTACACCCCAACTGCGTTCGCACACCGACACTCTACTGCCGCGAGGACCCCAAACCCTTTATATGTTCCCCGCTGCGGGATATATAGGTGGCCTAATCAATGCCCATCCTAATCCTCAATTAACAACATCAGCAGAGCAAGGCTGCACAAATAAGCCCAAAGAGAGAGAGAGGGAGAACCACAAGAGACAGCAACGTAGCCGTCACTACAAGACCCCAATCCAAACATAACCCACAGGCTACAACAGTTTGGCAGTGCCAAAACATATGGCCTACAGTGGCTGGACCTTGATGACAACGTGGACATGTTTGACTAACGTTGGGATACATTCTTGCAAGTTTATCGTTTGGGTAATGCAAGCGATGTAGTACTTCATCAAGCATTGTCTGATACAAAAAGAGGAGGTGTGAATGCATTCTAAGCAACGTTGCCAGATCTCACTGGAAAGGCCGACATTTAGGTCTTCCTCCCGTGCCACTTCTGTTCTGTCCCATGAAGGTGAGTTAATGCTCTGAATCCTAGTGTAAATTTTAGATATGTTACCTTTCGTGTAAGGGTCTAGGGAAAGTATATCGTCAACAACGTTCTTCGCTCGCAAATATGGGAGTCTGAAATGCTTACTAACGAAGCTTCTCATTTGTAGAAATCTCAAAAAATGGGATTTTGGAATGTTGTAACTACTTTGCAGCGTTTCGAATGACTTAAGTGCTCCTTTTACAAAAGATCCTTAACAAAGACCAGACCATTTCTGTGCCAAATTTGAAATGCCGTATCAATTTGAGATGACAGGAAAAGGTGATTGTTCGCCAGAGGAGAGAATGAACTCAACTGCTTGATGCGAAAGTGTTTCCTAAACTGGATCCAAATTTTTAAGGAATGTTTTACAACAGGGTTAAGGATATGGGGGGGTGGGCTAATAGGTATTGATGAGCCCACTAATGAGATGGCGGAAAATACTGGGTTGCTATCCAACTCCATGGTAGCCCAGGCAGGACCTTGGTCTTTACCCCAAGTGGAAATCCAGTATAGTAATTTGCCTATGTTTGCTGCCCTATTGTAGTCAATAAAACTGGGCAAACCCAGACCTCCTGCTGACTTTTGCACTTCCAAAAAAGATTTGTCATACGCGGGACAGATTTGTTCCATACAAAATTAGAAATCAAATCATCTAACTCTTTAAACATGGGCTTAGGTAAAAGAAAAAAGGGATCATCTGAAAAAAAAAGCGGGGTAGAACTGTCATCTTGATTATATTCACCCTCCCAGGCAAAGAGATGGGCAGTAGAGACCATCGAGTCAGATCTTGTTTTGTGTCCCCTAACAAGGTTTTAAAATTATGTCTATAAAAATCTTTGTATGAATGTGTAACTTTAACACCCAGGTAAGTAAATTCTACGGCTCGACTAAAGGGGAATGGGCTAAGATCCAAGGTTGTTGCCGATTGGTTAATAGGAAAAAGAGTACTTCTGGGGAAATTCAGTTTGTAGCCTGATATTCTACTATACGAGTGTAATAAGTCAATAAGGACAAGTAGGGATTCCAAGGGATTTGATAAATACACTCACCTAAAGGATTATTAGGAACACCTGTTCAATTTCTCATTAATGCAATTATCTAAGCAACCAATCA
>JAODLD010000417.1:0-11313 GCA_026781065.1 Mormyrops boulengeri | reverse complement strand
CATCACTGATAACTGCAGCCCACACCATCACTCCTCCACCACCCTGTTGGTGCTTGAAGAAGGTGACCATCCATGGGTCCATCCATCTGCTCCATCAAGAGTCACTCTCATCTTATCTGTTCACAAAACCTTTATAAAATCACTCTTGAAATGTGTCTGTGCGCATTCTTGACATTTTAGTTTGCATGCCTTATTGAGTGGAGGTTGTGTTTCGGCCTCTGTGACCCTAACGATGGCGGTGGCGGATACACGCTCCAGGACGAAGGGCCCAACTCTGGAGGCCGCTAATGGCAGCAGTATCCTAACTTATGGCACTCGTGTTGAGGCAGTCTGTTTCGGTGGCCAGCGGTTCCGGTGGCGTTTTGTAGTTGCGAAGGTGTCCACCCCCCCGCTGGACGCTAACGACCTGCTGGTGGACATAAAACACCAGCGACTGGTTGGTGCCAGGACTTCCCATTCGGTGCTGTGGCCTGCAAGCTCCCTTTCTGGTCCATTTTAACAGTCATTTCTCCAAACAGAAAGTACTCAGACAAAATACTGAACATGTACTGCCTTTTAGACAGTTCATTCTTAATCTGGACTGAAAATATTGATTGGAAGAGAAGATACAAATAAAATACACACTTGCCTAATAATTCTGCACACAGTGTATACAGTATGCATTTAACACAAAAAAAACTTAAAGTACTTTTTGTGTGTTTACAGGAACAGTGAATAAAGAGAT
The DNA here is from genome assembly GCA_026781065.1 of Mormyrops boulengeri. Lineage (NCBI taxonomy): Eukaryota > Metazoa > Chordata > Actinopteri > Osteoglossiformes > Mormyridae > Mormyrops > Mormyrops boulengeri. Next base: position 10,589 of record JAODLD010000417.1, on the reverse strand, counting down.
CTTCTTTTTGGCACTTGACTTGTGCTGACTGTCTTTTCCCTTTTTCCTGCTGCACCGCAGCTCCACAGTGGTGACCCCGATGTTTCAGTGCGCTTGTTTTTTTCACTTCGACCATACTCGCGAACGCAGTTGCACTCAGACCCCCAGAGTTTTGGTGCTGCCGGGTGGCAGTTTAGTTCATGCAGGCGGAGGCTCAGTTCGCCTTGCGCGGTGTTACAGAGGACGCGACTAAATATTATTACGTCGTTGCAGTGCTGAACAGCTCCACGGCGGCTAGAGTGGTGAGTCTGCTGCAGAACCCTCCAGAGGCGGACAAATATGGTGCCTTGAAGTCTCTGTTGCTGGACACTTACAAGCTTTCCAAGACAGAGCGCACACATTGCTTGCTCACGCTGTCCGGGCTGGGCGATTCATGGCCCTCGGAGCTGATGGATCACATGCTAGCTCTCCTAGGTGACCATCAGCCCTGCTTTATTTTTAGGGAGCTGTTCTTACAACAGCTGCCCGCAGAGGTGCGGGGAGCATTAGCTAATCTCCCGCTTAAGGACTGTAGGGAGCTTGCTAGGGGCGGTATACCAGGCCCCTGCTTTTATCATGCGCGGTTCTGTGACAAGGCAAAATAATGCACCCCCCCTTGCCGTTTTAAGGGGACGGGAAACGCACGGGCCGGCGCTCGTTAGCGGCAGCGAGCGTCAGCCGTTCCGGCAGCCTGCTCTACATCATGGATGCTGTGTCTGGCCGCCGTTTCCTCTTCGACACAGGTGCGCAGGTCAGGGTTTTGCCAGCGTCGGTGGCGGATACACGCTCCAGGACGAAGGGCCCAACTCTGGAGGCCGCTAATGGCAGCAGTATCCTAACTTATGGCACTCGTGTTGAGGCAGTCTGTTTCGGTGGCCAGCGGTTCCGGTGGCGTTTTGTAGTTGCGAAGGTGTCCACCCCCCCGCTGGACGCTAACGACCTGCTGGTGGACATAAAACACCAGCGACTGGTTGGTGCCAGGACTTCCCATTCGGTGCTGTGGCCGTGCAGCAGAGCTGGTTTGTCTGAGCCTTCTAGTGCCTTAGGGGCTACTGACACCTTCGTCCCAGACCTCACCCGGCCCACCTTTACATCAGTCATGGCCAAGCATGGTGTTGAACACCTCATTGTCACAACAGAGCCGCCCGTCCATGCCCGAGCCCGATACCTCGATGCGGGTAAAATGGCTATCGCTAGGGCTGAGTTTGCTGCATTGGAGAGCCTCGGTATTGTTCGGCATTCCAACAGTGCCTGGGCCTCCCCTCTGCATATGATGCCCAAGCCAGGTGGGGGATGGTGCCCGTGTGGCGATTACCGCCGGCTTAATGACGCCACAACCCTGGATCGCTACCCGATCCCACACATCCAGGGCTTTTCTTCCTGGTTGGTAGGGGCATCCATTTTTTCGAAGGTTGACCAGGTGCGTGGCTACCATCAGGTCCCAGTACATCCATGGGACATTGCAAAGACTGCGGTCATCACCCCGTTTGGGCTTTTCGAGTTTCTTCGGATGCCCTTTGGGCTTAAAAACGCTGGCCAGTCTTTCCAACGGCTCATGGACAGTGTCCTGAAGGACCTTCCGTTCCTGTTTGTGTACCTGGATGACATTTTGGTGGCCAGTAACTCCAGGGTTGACCACGTAGTTCACCTTCGGACACTTAGTGAGCATCTGAGCAGTCATGGGTTAATTATCAACCCGCGAAAGTGCCAGTTTGGTTTGTCCTCCATTGATTTCCTTGGCCACTGCATCATGGGTGATGGAACAGTTCCTCTGCTTTCCAAAGTGGAGGCCAACTCTGCATTTCCACAGCCTGCTACAGCCAGGGCCCTGCAGGAGTTCCTGGGCATAGTTACATTATACCATCGTTTTATCCCACGAGCCGCCCAGCTGATGTGGCTCCTATATGAGGCTCTCAAGGGTAGGACGGCCAAGCAGGTTCTTGAGTGGATCCAGACCCAGGCTTTTGTAGCTACCAAGTCTGCTCTGGCGAATGCGACCATGCTGACCCACCTGTTGTCTGATGCTCCAGTCGCGCTCACCACTGATGCCTCGGACTACGCTGTGGGGGCTATGCACGAGCAGTCTGTGGATAGTGCCTGGCAGCCGCTGGCCTTTTTCAGCCGGCAGCTCAGGCCACATGAGCGGAAGTACGGCACCTTTGACCGTGAACTTCTTAGCCTGTACTTGGCTGTGCGTCACTTCCTCATAGAGGGCTGGCCAATCATGGTTTTCGTTGACCACAAGCCCCTGACATTTGCGATGGCTAAGACATCTAAGCCTTAGTCTGCTCATCAGCAGAGGCAGCGTCTCAGCATCTGGTGGCCGCCAAGTTTGTCTGGCATGGGTTGCAGAAGGATGTCCATAGTTAGGCCACCTCCTGTGTTCTATGTTAGTGTGCTAAGGTGCACCGACATACCAAGGCGCCGCTGGCACCTTTTGTGGTGCCTGACTGCCGTTTTGACCACGTGCACATGGACCTGGTCGGGCCTCTTCCCCCTTCCTTGGGTTTTACTCACCTACTAACGGTGGTGGACAGGTCTACTCGGTAGTCAGAGGCCATACCTTTGTCATCCACCACCACAGCAGATGTGGCCAGGGTTTTCATCGGTGGTTGGGTGTCCCGCTTCGGGGTTCTGTCAGATGTGTCTTCGGACCACAGAGGCCAGTTCACCACAGAGCTCTGGGCTGCAGTGGCCCAGGTTTTGGGGGTTTCCCTCCATCGTACCACAGCCTACTATCCGCAGACTAATGGGCTGTGCGAGCGTTTTCTCCCCTCCCTGAAGGCCACTCTTCGGGCCAGCCTCAGGGACGGTGGCTGGGTGGACAGGCTTCCCTGGGTTTTGTTGGGCCGAGTTAGTTTTTGAGCAGATTCTGCGGGTGCCTGGGGACTTCCTGCCCAACACCACAGCCCCTTGGTGCGCCGGACGCCAGCGCTCCGCTCTGCAGGACTTGGCTGGGGCTTTCGTTCCAGTGCCTATGACTCAACCCTCCGACACATGTTCTGGAGGGTTTGGCCGGGGCCGCATATGTCTTTGTCCACCATGATGCTCATCGGGGCCCTCTGCAGCCGCCTTATTATGGCCCGTTCCGTGTGCTACAGTCTGGGGACAAGTTTTTCACACTGGACATTAGGGGCAACCTGGACTGGGTTGCGGTGGACCCTCTGAAGCCTGCCCATTTGGACATGGACACCCCGGTAGGTTCCCCCCCTGCTGCTGTGCGTGTGCAGGGGTCTGCTCCAGCGGCGGCTGGGCACCCAACCTCCCCGGCCTCCCAGCGCGTTGTGACTCGTTCCGGTTGGATGACCTGGCCTCCCCGCAAGTTGGACTTGTCTGTGTTTGTGAATTCAGGGGGGGCGTGTGTAGGGGCTCCTACCTTGTAGGCAAAATTCACTCTCCCTCTCCTATGCTCATGCATGCAGGGTGTTGTGTTCATGCATGCCCAAGTTGGGACGAGGTCTTTTTGTGTGTTTGCAGGAACACTGAATAAAGAGATCTTCTTTTTGGCGCTTGACTTGTGCTGAGTTCCTTTTCCCTTTTTCCTGCTGCACCACAGCTCCACAACACAACTCCCGGTTCAATCACTAGATGGCATTTATGACACCCGTACTGCCGCACATTTATAACAACACAAACGATAACTGAGAACTATTTATAAAGCTGGCATCAGTCCAAAATGCCGTGCTGCCCGCCGGTACCTCCGCACTACAATATTGTTCAGTTCTGTAGCAATAGTCTTCACCATCACCCCTTCTTTCTTGAGTAAAGTTCCTTTGGCTCTGCAGTCATTTGTCCTTCACTCTCCACTTCACTACTTGTAACTGTGCTGACCGAGTAGTGCAAAATGTCCTCACCACTCCGAACTCAGCTGGAAATAATATGTAAATCCGAGAAAGTAATAATTTTAGGAAGACCTGGGAAGGCGTGGTGACGATATACTACAAAAAGTATATGAAAGAATTAAGAATCCCAATAAATTTTGAAGCCTACATCCAATCTTAGGTACTAAGGAAAACTCCGGAAAGCACCCCATTTGACCGGAGACGTAATCTCATCGTAGAGAATGACTTTGAGGAAGATGTAAATTATACAGTTAAGACATCAAAGAAGTGCGCGATGGACCGCCTCATTCACGTATAGCTAAAAATATATATAAATGAAAAGTAAAAAGTAACCCATGAATAAATTATTCATTTTTCTGAAAGTATTATAATAATATGTTAAGACATGAAAATGTCAAAGAGCCGCCAGCCACAGGTTGCTGACCCTTGGATTAGACCAATCATAAAAGGAAAATTGGACAATTTGTTTTTTTTGGATTCATTAGTGTCTGTTTAAAGAAATCAGGGTAATACTTTATTTAAGTCATCATAATGCATTCATAAAGTATTATAAACATGGCTATAACTATTTATAAATAGGCATACCATTATAGCCATGTTTATTATGCATTATGAATACTCTATGAAGCTTTTGTCAATAATGTGCTGTACATACCTTCATAATGTATTATAATGATCAGTATGAGCCATTATAATGCATCATCATGTGGTTCTCTGTCTCCTTGCATGGGCAGGAGTGTCATTTGGTATACCATGCAGCACAACAGGGCCTGGTCTTCCTGATCCTCTCTCTCTTACGGCCTGGTTCCCCTGCGAAGCCAGAGGATGTGGGCAGGGCCTGGAGATGTGGTTGGGATCTCCAGAGTTCCAGTATGTCTTATCTCCTCCCTGTCCTCCAGGTGGGCCACCCTCTTCTTTTGCTCTGGGGCCTCCTTGGGTTTTCTTTCACAAACTAAGCCAATAGCAAAAAAATTATGCAAAATTATTATGCAAAATCTTTAATGTGACTGTAGGCTTTTGAAATAATACACAGTTAGATAACAGATCCTGTGGCATTAGATCAGTGTTTATTGCCTCTAGTAATAGCACATGCATTCTGTTTTTGCACATTTCTCTAAGACAGTCTCCATGCAGCACTATTCAGCCACTAGATGTTTCTGTGAACCAAAGATGTGAGCAGTTTGAGGGGCCGAACCTGTTTCCATATTGATTGTGTCAATTATCTTCGTCTCTCTGAATTCTCATCTTGCCATCATTATATCCACCAGTAGGTGTCATTAGTGCACAACAAGTTACTCTGTGGTATCTTCTTTTCCATTGCTGCCTCCTAAATGACTGTTTGTGGTGTTGTGCCCAACCTCAGATAGTGAAGATATCAAATCGAAGGTGTTACAGGTACTGGGTAAACAGTGCCCCCCCCAAGTATAAAGTTTGCACTGGGCCTAGGAAAGGAAGCCGTCATTGATTTCACACCTGGTTCTGAGCTGGTGGTGGCCAAAGCCAAGAATGGACACCTGTCAGTGTCAGAGTCCCGGAACTGACCTAGCTAAATGGAAACAGGAAATCACATGTAGGGTCATCCATCAATGCCTGTTAATCATGTGGGTTTAGAAAATAATTCACTTTTTTTTATTTAATCACATTACAGATGGCCCCACATCTCAAATCCCGGTGACAAGGTCCATCAACTCATCACAGAAGCGAAGCAGCAGCCAAAAACCTTCTAGATGATTCCGATATAGCCAGAAAGTGATGAGCCTCTCTGATCAAAGTCTGCTTCTTCCTGTTTTAGCCAATCCCGGCAAAGCTCCTCCCACACCAGTGACTTCAACATTCCAGAAATAAATATTCACAGTGTTTCTATCTAATAGGGGGTGATTTAAGTATTATGAAATCTTCTTCTGAAAGCTATGCAGGTGCATTTGGACTAATGCACCTGCATAGCTGCACTCCTAGGGGAACATGATGGAGAAATACAGTAGATGGATAACATCTGGGTTTGGGTTGAGAGGGAAATCTTTGCAGTTTCCTGTAGTCTAGTCTTCTAGTACTTGGTGAATACGTCACATGATGGATTTTTGTAAACAGAGGTGGTCGCCCCCTTGTGATAGCGATGGTATACAGCATGTGCAAGGGCCAGTCCTTCTAATGCCATGTGTCAGACTTTAGCTCAGAGTGTAAATATGGACTCACCCGTGTGACTTGCATCTGCACCTGCTTGTTGTGCGACTCTCCTTCTTCAGAGCAAAAACATGTTTCAAGTCAAGCAGTAATTAAGAGAAAGGTTTTTAATGGAACACTCAAATTGAGCCTGAGAACCCAGCAGTTTTTAACATCAGTCCAGTATTGCTACTGCACCTCTGTTCTTGTGTTGAACTTTGGCTAAAAGATGAATGAGTCAGTATCTCAGTTATTTGGTATCTGCACATAGATATACATGTGAGTTAATCATCAATCAGTGAACCGTTCTGAAAGCAATTTTAAAACTGGGGGGTGTCACAGTACAGGGTCAGCCAACATTTGGCACCCCTGGAGCTGAGGAGTTATGGGCCTTGCTCACGGGCCCACGGACATGTGACTATTTTACTGAGGCTTGAACTGGCAACCGTCTGATCACAAGCACAGAGAATTAACCCACTGAGGCACTCACTGTCCTCCTCTAGCCAATATGGTTCTCAGCATCTGTGGGAAAACAGATGTCAATCATTTAAAGGATAAAGTGGTGCCAGGCAAATGTAAATTCAGTCCTCAGGTAAATCTAGAAGTGGTTTTCCAGTCTACAGGCACAAGCTGGCACAAGAAGGAGAAGATCTTCAGGACATATTTTTAAGCAAAGCTGAAAAGATGCAGAAAGCATGAGGGTAACAAATGTCCTCTGAAAGTATGATAAATGCCATTCCAAAAAATTTCAAAGCAATGCTTTAATTTTTAAATACAGTATATTCCGTTACCCATTTTCACCAGTAGAGGGAGATAAGGGTAATTCTGAGAGATTCCGGTCAAACGAAACACAAAGCTGAAAGAGTTCTACAATCAACTGAATTAATTTAAACTAAATAATCATATTGATATCATGTAGTGATCTAGATGCAGTAATACAGTGCATCCAGAAAGTTCTCATAGCGCTACACTTTTTCCACATTTTGTTATCTTACAGCCTTATTCCAAATGGATTAAATTATTTTTTTTTAACATTGGAACATTGCCCCTCTGTCTTCTTGTCTGAGTGCTTATTGTCCTATATAGTCTACCTCACTTTACATGGCCAACCTGACCCTACATGGCCTACCTGACTCCACATGGCCCACCTGACCCTATATTGCCTACCTAACTCTACAGTATATGGCCTACCTAACTCTACATGGCCTACCTGACTCACTGGATTAAGAATGTCTGACTTATGGTTGAGTCATACTTACGGACTGCCATAAAGCTTATTATTTTAAAAAATTGAGTTCAATACAATGGTTCATAACAAACACAGAGACTAGTGATGCTCATGGACATATTGGGAGGCTTCAGCGGTTTATCAGCTAGAGGTACAATACAGTACTATATATAGTTACTTTTTTATGTAGAACATAAAAGGAAATAGAAGCAGAGTAAGATCATCGGAACTTTCGAAAACCTAATGCTTCAATGTGGTTGTTAACTGTGGGGAGGATGCTTCTCTATAAATGTTATGGAATAATTGAGGCTGCATAAAAAACTGAATTTAACCTACAAAAACGAGGAAGTAGAGGCAGAGTGAGGGAGGAGGGGACAAAACTAGCTATAAGTGATGGGTTGTAAAGTTCCTTATGAACTGAGGGCTGGAGATCAGCTGTAGACAGTTCAGCTCCAACCATATCAGGAGACGTGAGGTGGTGAGTGACTGCACATTATTTATAGTTATATATGATTATGGTCAATGTTTATCTTTTTAATATTTATTTGCTTCCTTGTATCACACAGTCTTGGAGTTAGGCCAGTAGGGGGCAATCTTACACAGAAAGGGCTGTGGTACATGCAGTTTTTTGTGGGAACTCCCTAACTAGATTACTAATTAAAGGAAGGCTTGGCTGAAGAGTTCTCACACCAGGGTTTGAGCAGCTAACCTAAAGGCTATCCCAAAAAAACTGCATATGCACTGGCCCTTTGAGGATAAGATTGCCCACCCCTGAGTTAGGCAACCAAGTATTTCACTACACATTATACTGACTGTATAAGTGACAAATAGAATTTGATTTGATTTCATTTAGAACTCATTGAAATTTGATGGGATATCAATGCACAAACGAAACAAACAAGCAAGGTATGAACATTCAGCATTTTACTTTGTTACTTTCCCTTTCATTTAGGTGACTTGATATTTTATTGGAGAAATTTTTACTGGAGTAATGCTGCATTCATAATGAAATATACTGCATTTAAGTCTTCAATAGGTCATCTCTGAAATTATACAAAATATTGGTATAATTGGTAAAATATTACATGTTTTATATAAATATATCCAGTCAGGGGTTAAAACAGTCAGTGACCTGTTTAATGGTGAGGCATGGCTCACTATCCACAATGCAGTTTTCAGGACAAAGGGGAACTTTGTCACACAATAATCAAACAGACTGGGTTGACAGCAGGTGACATCACATAATAAAAACAGGTATGCACATTCAGGTAACACAAACAAAACACACATTCAATGACCTACAGAAAAACAGGGCAAGGGATAGCAGATATATAAATGTAGAACGAAGTCTCAACAAGGTACTGGTGTGGGCTATTACCAATTACATACACTAGGGATTAAGAACTACAAGGAACAGGTGAGGGTTAATAACAATCATAAGCGTTACAAAAAGAGATACCAGAAACATAAGAAATACAAGGATTACAAGACACAACTTACAGAACTGGCCACAAGCTAGAATTATCAAGAACAAAGAATAAATAATTAACGTAGGGTTACAAAATGGAACAAAAATATCCAACATAGTTAACCCTAACCCAGGGGTGGCCAATCTTATCCACAAAAAGCCATTGTGTATGTAGGTTTTTGGGAAAACCTTTACGTCAGGTGTTCAAACCCAGGTGTGAGGACTCTTCAGCCAATCAGTCCTCTAATTAGTGACCTAATTAGGGAGTTGCAGCAAAAACCCACATACACATGGATAAGATTGCCAACTCCTGCCCTAACCCATGACAGTTTGGGATGCATGGTTCTCAGATGCACACTCAGCCCATTCAGTCACATGCCGGCCCAGGAGCAGGGCAAAAACAATAGCTACTGTGAGGGGTGATAAACCTAGGGGATCACATAAAAGAACAAGATGGCCAGTGAGGGAAATGATGGAAAAGGCATGGATCAGTCCTGACAACCTGTTTGTGTCCAATATATTGCTATCACATGAACAACTTAAGACAAAATTTTGTTTACTAATAATATAAGCTTCGCAATAAATAAATCAATAGCTACACTTATTGATTCTTTTCTATTACAATACCAGTGCAAGTAGAATTTAGAGTGTTCATTCTTCTAATATTGTCAAGATCTTAAATGCATTGGAGAGGAATCTGGGGATTAGCCGTGAGAAGGTGAAATGGTCTGATGTCTTATATTATATTATATTATATTATATATTACTATAAATTGGTTAAGTATAATTCCCATTTCATTACTAAGTGTGGAAAGGTTTTTTATTCATATATATATATATATTACATCCAGAACAATTTTTATACAAATCGTGATACATATAAAAATCACCTATTATTACAAATCTCCCAGAGTGAGGCTCTGTATGAATTAGCCCAGACAAATGACTTGACTTTTTTGTCTGAAACAGGTCTTAACCATCACGTTTATTCACTTGCAGTTATAGATGCTTGACGTAGAGCAGCTTCTGACACCAACCTATAGGAAAGCATGGCGGGTGAGTCAGTTACCACACTGGCTATTCTGCTCTGCTGTCTGGGCCTCCCAGCTGTGCTCTGTCTTTATCTCTCTGAAGCACGTAGACTGATGATCAGAGATACTGTAACTGGGGCATCAGCTCCATTGACATCCACTGAGCTGGACTGAAGCTTCTGTCTTGAAATGACAGTGTGGCTGCACGTCTAAGTTTCTGTTAGAGTATTCAGGTAAACGAACTATATATGGATATGGAGCTTTCCTTTGACCAAGTGGAAAGAGGAAATATCTATGTTCAGTAATAAAAGAAGTAAGTACCTCTCACTGTCAGTGTCTTTCCAATGGTCTTATGCTTTGTGTAGCTCTGCACTGCCATCTGATGACAGAAGAAAATAATTACATATAGGAAATGCTGAATACATGCTAGAGAATGTTCATTTGCCCAGCAATATAGTGTGTTCCTTTTCATCATGACCACATGTAAGGTACCTCCTGCAGACTGGCTTGGTCTTAGTACTTTGGCATGAGTTTTCAATCAAACACAAGACACATCTTTAATGTTCATGGTAACTGATATCATGTTTCTCTCCCAAAGCACCTGCTGAAGTAAGAATTGTGCTGTTGGGAAAAACGGGATCTGGGAAGAGCAGCACAGGAAATGTTATCCTGCGGGAAGAGAAATTTGGAGTTTCAGGTGATTCTAACAGTGTAACAATAGATTGTCAAACAGAAGAAGGAAACCTTAATTACAGGAAGATTATTATAACTGACACACCTGGGATCTTTGACCCAGAAAGGTCTGATAAGGATCTGAAGTATTCCATACTATCTTGTCTCAC